>MU159409.1:142941-153098 GCA_015888305.1 Antheraea pernyi | reverse complement strand
ACTCCCCTGGTGTTGCTAGTGTCTATGGACGGTCATGATCACTTACATCAGGGCGAACCGCCAGTTCGTTTGCCTCCTATGATATAAAAAAAAATGGTTGATGAGTTCGCTCTCCGCTACATCTAAACTAAACCGCGACTTTAATGGCCACACGTAAGTGACGTGAGCTTTAGCGATAATTATAGCCTGGCACTTACGAGGGATAATGGAAATGCCAAACCGTGAATCCTGACCATGTATGTCCCCGTCCAAGAGAGTTCCATTTAACTTATCCAGGTATAACTACATAGTGACTGAACGTGCGACCCTAATAATGACTGGCAATTTCGGTCACATAAGGCTAATTAATTGGTTGGTTAAATTAGGTTTTGTTGAATTAGAAATATTTTAGAATTTGAGATGCGGTAGACGAATAAATGAATTAATGGTGTGTTCAATCACATCATCTGCCTTATTTGGATTATTATTCTCATTTTATATATGTTTATATTGCAGTTCCATCTGATGGTTAATGATGGTGTGACCTAAGATGGTAAACACGCTAAGCCTAGATGAGACTGACACTCGAGTGTAGCTGTCGGAACTCACCAACAGGTGCTTGTGGTAGATTTTCAACTTGAGGGTCATATAGCTCTTACCAGGCGAACTTAGAAAAAGTCCTATAACCTTGGTCATACGGTTTTATCACGTTGTTTTCAATCATCAAGAGCTCCGATTCGATAGATTCGAGTCTACGTCCATCGACGCGGTGTTCGCACACGCTATCAACTAAGTCACCATCAGTTCAAATTACGAGTATTGCTAATTTATGATTATGAAGGTTCCATTGGAAGGTGGTAGAGCCACGCTGAAGCTATTACTGGTTTCAGCATGAATGGGTCGGCTCGCCCGGGGTACTACCACCCTGTAATAGAAAACCGACGTGAAGTAACAGCGCTTGCATTGTTGCGTTTCGTTCGGTCAGTGACAGCGCCGGAGGCCCACCTCCCCTTCCCTTTCTTCTCCCCTCCTCTCCTCACTGCACCACCCCAAACAAACGCTGGCAACGCACTAGCGACTCCTCTGGTGTTGCTAGTGTCTATGGACGGCGGTGATCACTTAACATCGGGTGACCCGCCTGTTCGTATGCCTTCGATGATATATATTTTTTTAAATAAATATACAAATGATATCTAATTTTTTAACTAAGTTTTACGTAGGTTGTAGAGCCAAGCTGAAGCTATTACTGGTTTCAGCATGAATGGGTCGGCTCGCCCAGGGTAGTACCACCCTCTCATAGAAAACCGGCGTGAAGTAACAGTACTTGCATTGTTGCGTTTCGTTCAGTCAGTGACAGCGCCGGATACCCAACTCCCATGCCCCTCCCCTCTTCCCCACTCCGTCTTCTCCCGAACACAGGCTGGCAACGCATTTGCGACTCCTCTGGTGTTGCAAGTGTCTATGGACGGTGGTGATCTCTTAACATCAGGTGACCCACCTGTTCGATTGTCTCCCATGATATATATAAAAAAAAAGTTAAATTATGAATGTGATTCAGGAAGAAAAAACTGGAAGATTTACTTCCTTTCAGACGATACTAATGTCCCGCCCCGACTTTGCTTTTATGTAGTAGATACGTAAACTGCTCCCGTGTGAAGCCAGGACAGATCTATGAAACTGATTGATTTTTTAATTGTTATAAAGATACATGTGACAGCTGAACTATAAAACTAAACTATCATTGAATTACTTTTGATTCTTTTTAGACCAAAATGGTTGTACTGTAACTTATCCTTAGTAAAGTATATGCTATCGTTGACATGCTTATAGATTTTGTTATATAAACAATTCAGCCATACATTTTTTTTTTGTAATAAGTTTAACTAATAACGCAACACATGCCATAGAAGCTCTGAAAACGAACCACATATTATATATTTATACCACATATTACCTAGAGATTACTTATAGATTTCATCTGAAATCTAACCTTTCAAATAGTGCAAGAATTTATCAAATCGCTACAGTGGTTTCGGACTTTACTTTCCTCATATAAACAAACGTACAAATGAAAATTTCTATATTCTTCTGTAATTACTATTTCTTAAGTAATACCATACAAAATCTAGGTAAGAAAGTACGCCGAACGAGAACGTAGTTACAGTCAGCCGAAGAAGTTTTGAAATTTCGAAGGAATACATTTATATTTAATTAAAACAAAACCGAATCGATGTTTCCACGTAAAACATCATTCGTATTCGGCGTGACAATAAATAATTCATGAACTGTAAAAATGTTATTTAAATTCGTTTTAAAATGTTCCGCGGCCATTAATCGTACCGGTGTGTCGGGTGAACTGCGATGGAAATCGAGCTGAACTCTACAAAATTTTTGTTTGTGACCCTTTTTGTTTTGTTTTACTTTTAATTAAATTTGATTCTTATCAAGTGGCGATAGAGTGAAGTGTAGTTTTGATCTATAAATTGTTATAAATTAAGCTAGTTTCGCACGTATTATACAATAATTGTATCCGTCGTGAATAGCATTTTTCTGGGTGTGTTTCTGTGTTTGTGTCCGAAATTTTATGATGAGTTTTATCGCAATCAGTTTCTGTTTTCAGGCTAGGAATAACCGATTCCTGACTTGGCATTTTTCTTCCTGATGTCTTGAACCTTATTTTTTATTGTAGCACGGCAAAATGACTGCATTGTGCCTGATGGTGAGCACAGTACAATCCAAAAACAATGGTGACCACAGAGGGACACACTATCCATCGCCGGTCGCCGCTGCCATGCCGGCTTGCTAAAAGCTGGATATGCACAGGCTGATCTGAAACGCAACCAGAAGCGAATCACTATGATGAGCTTTTTCGCCCTATATATGGTGGTTGCGACCCAGTCAAGTTATAAAACCCTACCACCCCTTTCGCCATTGCCTCGTTCGTTCGTGCACCACGTGCAGGTGAGGTTGGCTTGGATGTCTCGAGTCTTAGATGTTATTCGGCACCCCTTACACCTCAAACCCTTGGATTCATCACCACTGTAGGAGCTCTTTTTTCTCATATGGGAATCCTCTTGGATGTCTACCATGCCTGTCAGCATAGCTGAGAATGCCAGATTTGTGCTAACCAAGCCCCTTCGGTCTTCTTCTATTTCTTAAGTAATACCATACAAAATCTAGGTAAGAAAGTACGCCGAACGAGAACGTAGTTACAGTCAGCCGAAGAAGTTTTGAAATTTCAAAGGAACACATTTATATTTAATTAAAACAAAACCGAATCGATGTTTCCACGTAAAACATGATTCGTATTCGGCGTGACAATAAATAATTCATGAACTGTAAAAATGTTATTTAAATTCGTTTTAAAATGTTCCGCGGCCATTAATCGTACCGGTGTGTCGGGTGAACTGCGATGGAAATCGAGCTGAACTCTACAAAATTTTTGTTTGTGACCCTTTTTGTTTTGTTTTACTTTTAATTAAATTTGATTCTTATCAAGTGGCGATAGAGTGAAGTGTAGTTTTGATCTATAAATTGTTATAAATTAAGCTAGTTTCGCACGTATTATACAATAATTGTATCCGTCGTGAATAGCATTTTTCTGGGTGTGTTTCTGTGTTTGTGTCCGAAATTTTATGATGAGTTTTATCGCAATCAGTTTCTGTTTTCAGGCTAGGAATAACCGATTCCTGACTTGGCATTTTTCTTCCTGATGTCTTGAACCTTATTTTTTATTGTAGCACGGCAAAATGACTGCATTGTGCCTGATGGTGAGCACAGTACAATCCAAAAACAATGGTGACCACAGAGGGACACACTATCCATCGCCGGTCGCCGCTGCCATGCCGGCTTGCTAAAAGCTGGATATGCACAGGCTGATCTGAAACGCAACCAGAAGCGAATCACTATGATGAGCTTTTTCGCCCTATATATGGTGGTTGCGACCCAGTCAAGTTATAAAACCCTACCACCCCTTTCGCCATTGCCTCGTTCGTTCGTGCACCACGTGCAGGTGAGGTTGGCTTGGATGTCTCGAGTCTTAGATGTTATTCGGCACCCCTTACACCTCAAACCCTTGGATTCATCACCACTGTAGGAGCTCTTTTTTCTCATATGGGAATCCTCTTGGATGTCTACCATGCCTGTCAGCATAGCTGAGAATGCCAGATTTGTGCTAACCAAGCCCCTTCGGTCTTCTTCTTGCATCATTTAGCCAGATGAGCATGAACTACCTCTGCAATACTTCTACCTGACTCGGCAGGTGTTAGCTCCTCAACGGGTCCTGACTTGTAGCCTGAAGATGGAATACCTTGGTATTTAGTATATATCGGTATATAGTATTTACAGTTACAAGATATCTTTTAACTGTTTGAATGACATATTCGATTTTCAATAAAGTTTAACGTCTCAACCACTGTTAAAAGATGGCATTATCGTATCACAGAAAGCTACAAATTGAATACTTCAGTCATACAAGCATAAGAAAAAGCAAACAAACAATATCACGTTCATATTGTTAATAAGAACTAGTTTGGAGTTTTTCTAAACAACTTCTATTAACAATCTAATGAATTTGATAGATATTTCATAAAAAATAGTCCTCGTTCCCGTTTGTTGCAACAAGTACCGTATCTTATTATACAAACAACGTGTATTTTAGATTACATGCTACATAATCTGATGAGTCATCGATATAGTAATTAGTTTTTACCCGCAGTTTCCTTCGCGGTATATTTGAATTCTCAGGAAGAGTATTTTCTTCTGGATGCAAAGTACGCTATGTCCTTTTCTTTAACTCTGACGTGTCTACAAAATTTCATGACAACATGATTCACTAAGGCGTGAAAACATAACATACAAACTTATATTATTACATAGTATAAAACAAAGTCCCCTGCCACGTCTGTCTGTCTGTCTGTTCACGATAAACTCAGAAACTACTGAACGGATCTTTATGCGGTTTTCACCAGTGGATAAAGTGATTCATGAGGAACGTTTTCGTATATAATTTGTCCAGTATTTTCTTATAATCAGGGCGGAACAACGTCTGCCGGGCCCGCTAGTTAGTATATATAACATAAGAAAGAAAGAAAGAAAAAGAAAAAAAAAATTGTCAGAAATAACAGTGTACAAAAAACCTTTTAAGGATAAAAAAAGTCAAGGCAGTCATAGAGAATAAACGTCTTCTCTTTTGAATTTTCATATTAATTGTTAGATGTGAATGCCAATATTTAAAATTCAGAATTTGTGTATTTAAATTATTAACATTAGTGTGGTTTTCATATCTATTGATACGTGGAGCAATAATTATATACATTTTTACAAAGTCTATTAGACGTATGATGAGCTGCAAAATATCAATATTACATGTACAGGCCCCTAAACTACGCGTCGCTAGTCTGACACAAGCAAGCACAATACGTACGATTATTCTGACGTACGATATCATGACGCGAAAAACGCGCAAAAATACCGCACATCGCGCTTAAATAAGCTTACATATAAAAATATATGACAAGAGACTTGTCGTCAGCGTACTGCCGTCTGTAAAAACGGTGGTTTTCAGCCAGGCCTCAAATTTCCCGGCAAAAAATGCAAGTGTATATCACTCATTTCGCATTAGTTATGATGGAGAACCTATTCACGTTCATAGCGAAATAATTCCAACTAATAAAAAGTGAAGCAATAGTAATTAAAATTCCGCGGTCACCGATTTAAACCTACGACTTCAAGAACGGTGTCATTTAGGGTTAAAGTTTGCAACTCTGTACAGAATGGGCCTATTCTCGGTGGCACGTTGTTAACCATCATACGGCAAGTAATTACCCGCCGGCAACCGAATTACTTGCGGAAGGCAGAGAACCTTCATTGTACAACTTCGATAATTGCCCCCCGTTTGAATGTGTCTTGTGATGTTTAGACCCCTTTTCCCCCTTCCCCCAGCTGTATTGTAAATTTTGTGTTCTCACTTCCTTATTCAGTTAAATATTTATATTGTTTTTAATGCTAGATTGTAGAAGACGTTTTGACCGCCTGAAGTTACTGTTTCCCATATAAGTAAGTCAATGACAGTCCCAGAAAGATATGTTTTAATAGTTTCTAGCGTCATTCATCCTTAAACATACTATGACGAAAACTCGACTAGTTATAGCTACATAAATTCAAAAGAAATCGTTGGTGTATGCTAAGAAACTGCAGTCATCAGATCCACATGATGAATACACCAGGATACCTTAATAATGCGACTAATCTATTTCAACTTATTAAATCTATTTGATTATAGTAGCCAAGAATTCGTGTAATTTAATTATATTTTTTAAATAAAAGGTATTAATTCTTAAATTCTTTTAAATACTTAATTATGATTCCAACAAAAGGATTTTTTCATACAATGTAAAATAGACTACCTCATTTTGTCATATTGGTGAGTGAAACATATAAAATGTAACGGCAAGAGACAGACTTATTATTCACGTACCTATGTCAAATTAATCATGAAAAACACAGACAAATTCTTTCAGTAACTCATAAAAAAAGAAATGATCATTTCATTGATCAGGGTTGAGTCTATGAAATAACAAATAAATATATTCACGAATATAAACTAACTAATATTTAATACTTTAGCTGGGCCCACGATCCATTTGCAAACGTATGATTTAGGTACCTTTGTGAGACGGATTCCATTATTTGAAAATTGAATTTACAATTCAATTTCAATCACATTTACATTGAATATTAAAATATTCTTAAAATTATTTCTAACAATATGTTTATCTATACTAATATTATAAAGAGGTAAAGTTTGTGAGTTTATGTAGTTATAGGGGGTAATCTCAGGAACTACTGGTCCGATTTGAAAAATTCTTTCAGTGTTATATAGCTTATTATCGAGGAAGGTTATATCTAAGACCAATAGGAGCGGAGCCCTAATGAAGGATGTTACAAAATCATTTTTTTCCTCTTGAGAGCTTCCACTGCGTTTTAGCGTTAGCCCTAAGTAACTATTCTACGCGAACGAAGATGCGGGTAGAGGCTAGTTACCAATAAATTTTGAGTCGGTTATCGAGTTACACTTGAAAATATTTTCTAAATTAAGAGGTTATACAATACAAGATGAGATTTATACAAAATTTTATTCACAAAATTAAAAAAAAATAGAATTAAATTTTATACACACCTGTATAAAAGATGAAAATTGAATAACGCAAACAGTAGGTACATCGCTTTTCGAGACAGTAAATGTTGAAAAACATAGCATCCTACGAATATACCGTCTCGACAGGGACAAGAATCGAGACAAGACAAATTGGAATCCATTTTCAAATATAATTTAATTTTTCCTACTCGACCGTCTACGTAACAATAATCTGTCGTTTATTGTTTTCTCGCTAGATGGCGTTATAAACAAATCTATTGGGCATTTAAACCTCCTTTAGTTTCAAATGTTTCGAATTTCTGAACCTAAACGGGCATTAAACAAAAGAACTACCTCATATTACATTTACTGATAGTACATGATTCGAACCCACGACAATAGACGCAGTATTTACTCCAAAGCCCACAGGTAAATTTTGAATTCTTTATTCATCTGAACGCAATAATCCCTAGAAACGTTAGATAGATTTGAAAAAATGTTTAAAGATTTTATAGAATACTAGTAGTCTCCTGCGACTCCGTCTTCCTCTGTATTTTTATATTATATATGATGGTATAATATATTATCAATATAATAAATTATATCCTCATTACATAGTATAAAACAAAGTCCCCTACCGCGTCTGTCTGTCTGTCTGTTCGCTATAAACTCAAAAACGATTATACAGATTTTCAAGCAGTTTACACCAGTGGCTAAAGTGATTTATGGGGAACGTTTCGGTATATAATTTGTCAAGGATTTTTTTAATAATCAGGGCGGGACTACGTCTGCCTGGCCTGCTAGTAATATTATAATATTCGTTTAATTCAAAAGATTTTGAAGTGGACGCCGAAATACCTGTCATATGGCAGAATCTTGACGTTTATCGCTATATCTTGCCCAACATAATTCTATAAATTATAGCCTATATGTATTTTTCTAACAGACAGTCCTATCCTGACAATTTTTTTTCCTTCATAATATTATTAGGATTTATTGATAGAACTAACAGGGCATGTAACCAGACCCTATAAACTCCAAGAACGGAGTCTTACCAAACAAAATGCACGAGTAATATATTTGTATATTTTTTTTCGACGTTTACTTTTTGTTGTTGTTAGCTGTTTACATGTATAAGTTCTGTTATATTTATTGTCAATACACCGACTACACGTCCGTACATTACTTAGGGTCTCCATTGAAAATCAGCGCTGCAGTACCACCCTAGTTGTGCTGCAGCACTTTGCTGAATGGTGGTGCCTTTGTTGGATATTCAAATAAGCTATGTATATGTTCATCTTGTTGTTTTGATGTTATCCAGCAATAAAGACATATTCTTTCTTCTTCTTCTTTCTTCTATTCTTTCACGTTAAAAATGATGCAAAGTTTGAATTAAGCAATACTTAAAAGCGGAGCATAATAAGCGGTATAGATGTCGCGTTTAATGTAAATTTAATGAATGAATCCGCGAGATACTACTAGTTCATTATATTCAATTAATATCCTTATATATATACATTTCTTCTGTACGTGTGTATGTCACTGAACTCCTCCTAAATAGATGGACCGATTTTTAAGAAATTTTGTGTGCGTATTCCAGTGGATCCGAGAATGGTTAAGATTTACAATTGGACCCGGTAGATAGTGCTGCGGTTGACTTTTAGGACTTTTTTTTATTATTGAGGCAGGACAACGTCCGCCGGATCCGCTAGTATATATACATGTGTGTGTGAATATAGGTGTATACGTATCGTATTTATTGGCTTAATTGGCTAAAATTGCCGAGTCATGCATACGCAAAATTATTTTCAAACCTATTTTGAGTGTTTATATTTGCATTTACATATAAACTTTAAGTCGTGTTAGTGTAGTCGCAGTGCTCGCAGGTTCGAACTCCAGTATGTACCGGAATTAGCGTTGAATTACTAGTTTCAATTGGTAATACTATCGGCTGACAGTGAAGGAAAAATATCGTGAGGAAACCTGAACCTGAGTAATGTTCTTGTAGTACTACTATATGTGGGAAAATATACAAGAGTGGATTTGTCAGAGCTTGAAATCGCCAATATGTCGTGGGCTGGCGTGGTAGTTATGCCGAAACCTTCTATCGGGAAAAGGCCTATGACACTGCAGTAAGTCTATATTGCATCTATATATGTATATATATATATATTTATGTCAATGTAGGCAAACGAACAGGTCACCTGATGTTAAGTGATCACCACCGTCCATAGACACTTGCAACACCAGAAGGGTCGCAAGTGCGTTGCCACTCTGTGTTTGAGGAGGGGAAGGGGGAGGAGGAAGGGGAGGGGAGGTGGCTTATCCGGCACTCTCAATGACCGAACGAAACGCAACAACGCAAGCACTGTTACTTCACGTCGGTTTTTTGTGAGAGGGTGGTACTACCCCGGATGAGCATGAATGATGCTGAAACCAGTAATAGCTTCAACGTGGCTCTACCACCTCTATCCAGTTATATTCGGTGCATAAGGTTTATTTTGTGTCACAATTGAAATGAAATGCTCTCAAACTCTTCACAAAATCGTCGAAAATTGCTGTGAAAACCGCAAACAATAACCGGTATTGAATCCCTCAATATTACCGAATAAATTTGATAATCCGCAATGCGCTTGAGTTAGACACGTCGGGTAATAACTATTCAAACAATAAAGCTGCCATATAAAATCGGCTGAGTGCTTTAAGCGCTCGATTTAGTAGCCCGGTGAAGCTGTAAAGGCCTGTCAGGAGAATAGCGTAGGCAGTTCGAAAAAACAAGTACAAATTGTAGGAACCTAAAACTAGATTCAAATTTAATATTCCTACGAAGCTTCCGAGATTTAATAAATACGTTTCCCCTTATCAAACTGAAATAGTTTAGAATATTATCCGATACGAAATATATATAAAGGTTGTTGAGGTATGTATGCTTGGTACACATATATGTTTCAACAACTCATATATGTATGAATAGTTAGCTTAGCTTAGGTTAGCTTACATAGGTCGCGAATTGCATGTATCAGGCAACAGCAAAGCCAAG
>MU159409.1:104440-141519 GCA_015888305.1 Antheraea pernyi | reverse complement strand
ACCGATTTGAATGAAAGTAAATGTGAGCCACCTCCGAATGACTCACAGCTATAGCGATGATTGCTGATTCCGAAGTTGAATTTGAAGAATGTTGAGGTTTTCTTGCAATAAAAGACTTGTTACTAGTAGAGCAGTGAAGGATGTGCTCGTATTGCTGACTCGTTCAAAACAGACTAACTATTCACTATCCACTAGTATTAACGATGACTATCTATCTAATACGTGGTTACTATCTATGACGACTGCTCTCTAGGCCGCCCGCGCTTGAATGTCCACGGCACCGGATCGCTCGCCCGATGCTGGCGGTGCTCCGCCAATCAGAGCACTTAATAGCCACGCGCACAGCGTCAGGCTACTATACAGGGCGGGGCGGGGGCGCGACGAGTTCCCTTCGCTTGCTCTTTATTTAATAAAATATTTTACAATTATTCTTACAGCTAACATCTTATAACACTTTAAACTATATCTAAACATTACAAGAATAACGTTAGAAATAATACAATTATACTATTTTAACTATTAAACTATACTATAAATCTATGCACTATTTATAGACAAAACACTATAATACTACACACAATTAACACTACTATCTAACACAAATCACTTTAAATTGTCGCGAACAGTAAAACTAAATGTTACTTGAATATATGCTTTATGATTTTCTTGGTGAGGTTTTATCGTGAACGAAGTTAGCAGTGCGTGTTCGAAAAAACAGACAAATGGACATTTCTAAAAGACACCTGCATACATTTTTTCACAAAGATCTAAAAAGTACAGACACGTTATATGTACACTCATATTATATGTATGGATTTTAAGAAAGCTCTTCAAACACAAACTTGACATCGAACTAAGTAACAAAACATGAAGCTATAAGAAAGGAAGATGTAGTATTTTTTAAAATATAATAATGGCACGCTATGATGGCCGGTTTGACACATTACACTCTAGTGACCTAAAATATCGTTTTGTTTTCGACAAAAATGTAATGATTTGATCATTCTGTTTTGTTCTGCATTAAGCATTAACGCGAGTTTACCGGAGGTGCTCGTTGTGCTGGCCAGCGGTCCTATATGTAATCATAGTACATAAATATATCAAATCGAAATCAAATCAAATCAAAAATACTTTATTCAGTTTAGGCCCTAATAAGGCGCTTATGAACGTCAAAACTACCACCGGTTCGGAAAACAACCCAGTCACCGAGAAGAACCGGCAAGAAACTCGATTGGGTACATCTTTTTAACATATATATATTTCAAATACATTATACGTTACAATACCGTTTTTAGTGGATGCACAGAGAGGAGTCAATTCCAGACGTCACCATCGTTCACGTATTGATCCACTCTATAGTAGCCTTTCGACACTAAAACCCGCTTGACATGGTGCTTAAATTTACAGTCCGGCAAATCGGTAATATGTTTTGGGACTTTATTGTAAAACCTAACACTATTACCTAAGAAACTATTACTGGTTTTGCTAAGTCTGAAACATGGGACAACCAGTTTGTCACAGTTTCTAGTATTTAGATCATGCCGGTCTTTTACAAAATGCAGATTTTCAAAGTTATATAATTTCCAAATATAAAAATATAAACGCCGAGTTGTATTGTAAATAAGTACACTAATACTTATGGATCCATAAGATGGATGGACCATGGATCTATCTGACTGTTTGTTCGAACACGCATCATTGCCAAAGTAAAGTAATTAAGGATCCTGCCAAATGGCAATGTTTCTTTGTTAATTAAAGGTTGGAGATTTGTTCGTGCGACCGTATTATATAGTTAGATAGATGTACAGTATATAAATACATGTAATATAGAATCAGTGCACTGAATTCATTTTATATTCTAAAATTCGATATTTAAAATGCAATCATTTTTAGAATCAACTACACGTCACTCTAGACAATAAAGAATAATAATTTGCTCCTTCAAACGTAACTAATAATTTATATGAAACTTCAAAGTGGTCATTATAACGTGACGCTATTAACGCCTTCGTTGCCATATGAATGAGTGAGACAGAAAATTATACATTTTACTGACTTTATGATTTATTTAAATATTCAAAGGAACTACTCTTTTTATATTCAGTAACTACTATTACATCAAATATGAATTATGTTAAATAATAAATGAGTTATATATAAAAAGAATGAAATGTTTTCTAAGTAGATTTATTTTCAATTTGAATTACGACATGAAAAGACTTTTTACTACCTAACATTTGAACTTAATCAGTTAAGGCCCTAAACTAACTTAAACTTAATATTCTCAGAAAAATTACTTATCAAAATTATAGTGCTGGGAACGAGAGAGTAAAATATTTTTTTCAATTTTTATTAGAACGAATAAGAATGACGCCAGGTAAGTGTGAGAATTAAAGTGCAACAATATCTGAATAATGTATGTAGCAGTTTTTTCGATATACTTAGATAAAATTTAATCTCAAACATATGTTTCCTACTTTAGTTGCCACAAATCAATTATTGTGAATGTACTGAGAATGTATTAAGAATGTACTGATAAAGTTCATATGACATTATTGTTCCGAACGGTTTCGGCAATGGCGACCACTTTGACCCCTAAACTTAGAAATGGCGCTGGTGCGCTCGAAGATGGCTTATGTAGCCTATCTTAGCGGCGAAACTTCGTGCACATTGAGGGCACGTGAGTTCGCCGTTCTCATAATGATATGTTATGGCAGCAGGAGGGCGAGCCTTTAAATGGTCGCTTTTGGTATCAAGGTCAGCTTTACGCTGAGCCTCGAACTCGCGTACTTGACTGTTTACCATTCTGCGCCATTCTGGTCATTGTGCTGCCAAACGTTCCAAGCAAGAGGGCTCTATATTGCATCTCTTCATGTGCCGCTTTTGGACATCCTTGTAGCGGAGGAGGCGACCACCATGATTCCGCTTACCCTCCTCCAGTTCAGAGTAGATAGAAGTTCATAATGAATTAAATGAATCGAATGATGTACCGTAAAATGTTTATTTTCACAACTCAAAAATATATATTCTTAGCAGAGATTGTGTTTGCACTTTCTGTACTATTGACTAAACCTGACTAAACTGACAGTCCATGATGTATTTTCTCGATTTTCTCTCCACGTAAAAAAAAAAGGTTAGACTTGCGAAAAAGGATAACGCGCACTCGTCACGGGCGAGCGCAGTGCATTAATTGGAACCCTTTTTAAAGCAAATATTCAATACGTATTTAATTTTTTTTAATAACACCGTTAAAGTTTTATCAAATTTCGTTCAGTATCTTTTGCGTAAAAGAGTAACAAATACCTTCGTAATCTTTCTCATTTAAGACATTAATAGAGTATTATTATCGATGGGTTTATCTGAAAATGTCTATATCTGCTACTAAAAGTCATATTTAATTTGTTCAGCTGTTTCGGATATTAAACCGGACGCAAAACATTCATTTGATTTTTATGTATATGTATGAATTGGTGTTCTCTTTGCTGAGTGTAGTGCTTTTTTTACTGAATATATCATAGACTATATCATATCTGGAATCCTATTGAAGTATCTTAAAAATACCCCTTAGTGTGTAATTTTCGTTTCAAGCTAGAAGTTTACTCTTAACGAGTTCTCATAACTTCCTAAAAGAAGTGGAGCTTCAATGGGTTTCATCGATGTCTATCAAATCTATCAAGGCAGTGGGAAAAGGGCTAAGACCATTTCCCTCCTCTGTTTATCAGCCGATCTTCTTCATTCTTTATTTATTTTGTTACTTTTGGCGAGCTTTAGTGTTAACAATAAAAACATTTGTTTTATAATTTTTGGTCGAAGTTTGGCCACTGGAGGAGAACTCGTAATATACAACTCCATAGAAAGAATATTATAGATAAGAACATCATGTTCTTACCCTTATCCAACTAAGTAGGGTTGACACAACGTGTTTTCATTTCCCACTCTCCCCTATAAGATGTCATCTCAGTTTGCACACCTTTTATAGACATCATTGTTCACACACTCCATCCATACCTTTTTTGGTCTTCTTCTACTCCGATACCCGTTCACCATCATACTCAAAACTTTTTAGGGACCTATCTATTACTTCTCAACTGTCACTGGTGCTATTTTCAAACTTCATCTGATATATTCATTCTTAAACTTATTTATCCATACAATTTTTTTTTATATTATAGGAGTCAAACGAATAGGTGGGTCACCTGATGTTAAGTGATCACCATAGAATAGACATCCATAGACACTACCAGGGGTGTCGCAAGTACGTTGCCAGCCTGTGTTTCGAGGTTGGAGGGAGAGGGAGGGGAGGGAAGGGGAGGACGGCTCCCGGCGCTCTCACTCACCGAACGAGACGCAACAATGCTAGCACTATTACTTCACGTCGGTTTTCTATGAGAGGGTGGTACTGCCCCGGGCGAGCCGACCCATTCATGCTGAAATCAGTAATAGCTTCAGCGTGGCTCTACCACCTACAAACACCTACACCACATTCCTTAACATTAGTGTCTCTACCATCATCCTTTCATCCATCTCTTTCGTAGCTCCGTAGTCAGATGCATATAACATGACTGGTCTTATAACATAGAACCATCGACCTATCAAATTACTATCATCCAATTTTATTTATTTATTCATTTACACATTATGCGTTAAATACGCAATGGCGGACTTAATGCCGAAGGCATTCTCTGCCAGTCGATCATTAAGTGGTGCAGAGAAATATCAATACAATAAATAAAAGTATAATAAGTCAACATCAAGTACTAAATACATCATAAACCAAATAATTCTGCTAAATGAGACTGGTAAAGCCGACGTACCCTGACTTTAAAACTGAAACGGTTAGACATCCTAATTTCATAAGGAAGTGCAATTTTCCCAATTATCAAGAAGTAGAAAATAAAGTATCAAAGTGATTTGACTTTGATTAAATATCCCCGATTTACTCGCATCACAGATTACGAAGCTTTAAACTATTATGTCGATTCATTTCCAGGGATTAAACGATTTGTCCGCATTCGCGATACGATGAGCAATAAACTGGAATTTTATTAGTAACAGCGAGAGGATTCCGCCGAAAATGCCCGGGGGAATGTTATATTATACCGGGAACGTTTGCATATTTGACCGTTTCGTGTTTTACATTGTCTATCGAACCGTGGGAAACGCAGACAATTAAATAAATTAAAAGATAATATTTGTTTTCATATGAAAATGAAATTATTGCAGTTGGTTTGTATTACACTAATCACGATAGAGTCGATGCAGTCAGGAACGCCAATAAACACTTCGTAGATACTGTCACTATTTATTTGGCCAGAGCTTCGCCTTACAATACTTCGTATATAGTAAATGCGTAGATATAACCGACATCTTGCCTTTTAAAGGCCGATCTAAGTAAGTCCAAGCGATTAGTATTTACACATAATTCCGCAAAATAATTTAAGTAACAAAAAATAATAAAGTATGAACAAATTAATGTTATTTAAGCTATACAACAATTTTATATAATTATCCTTATTTATGTATCTCTAATGTGTTTCCTAATCTGTTCCGACATGTAGATCAGCGACATCTTGCCTTTCATAGGCCGAACTATGAAGTCAAAGAATATACTATTTATTCATAACGATCAAACTAATGATTCAATTCTATATAATGATATCAATTCTTATTTACGTCTTATTAAAATCTATATAATAATAATAATTCTTATTTATGTATCTTTAACATGGTGGTGCTAGTGTAAATGTGTCTCTCTAATATGGCGGCGCTAACTAATCAATGCGTATCTCTAACATGTTGGCGCTAGTGTCAATGTATATTTATAATATGGTGGCGCTAATATCAATGTTCCGGTCGTGTTGTAGTTTCGTCTCTTGAATGTGATGCAGCGGCACAGGAGGTGGGTGATAACATTTGACTCAATTAGGCGTGGTTGGGGTTCAGTCACTGTCCTTTCGAGACATCGATTTGTGTTTGCTTCTTGAAGTTAAAACTTCTTTAGCCGTGTTGACCGATTTTGCAGGTAAAATTTATTTGCTTGGGAAAAACTTATGGGTCGCGTCACCGATGACCTCGACACACTCGTGAGGTATTGCGCTTGTGACGCGTAGTATAGCGGCATGTATACATGTAATATTGATATTTTGTAGTGAGCCCAGCATATTTTGATTAATTATTAAGCTCTATAAAGATGTATATAATTATTGCGTATGAAATATAGGTAACTCAAAAAATTTAACTATGAAATTTGAATAATTTAGACTACTAAATGATGTAAAGATTCAAAAAAGTACACAGTTATTCAGTTGTTTTAAGTTGTTATTTCTGTGGGCGGTCCTTATAACCGCTTCGATTGTTTTTATTCTTCTTGTACACACTAACCTCTAGAACTACCGGTCTGATATAAAAAAAAATGTATTTTACCGTACATTTATTTAGAAAGGCTATATAGGATATTTAATATCAAAGTACAACCGTTAAGAGCGGAGCAATTGTCATAGATGTTGAAGGTAAATGGAAAGTACACTAAGCGACGCAAAATAGTCGTGGGGACGACATGACAGGCAGGGAAAATTAATCGCAAGTAAAACCGCAAGGCACCCCTAGTATTATAATATGTTTATTCACATTCGATATATTATGTTAAATAGATAAATAAATATTTATTGTATTTACTTTACTTTTTATAACCACGCTTTTGGTTCGCAAGGTTTTTATTATCTTGTTAATTACCTTCCTATGTATATGAATAATCATAATTATAGTTTCCGCCCAAATATGCTTTTCATTCAGCCGGTCCCTAATAATTCACCTAAAGGCACTCTATACTTATTTTTTGTAGATTTTTGCAGTTGATAACATTAGCAACTATTGTAAAAAAAGATTACCTAAAATGATAAATGTGCTAAAATTAGAAAGATACACAACTATATAAAGGGAGTTTTTGGCGGGATCTTAGTCTGTCATGTAGTGGATTTTATTTTTTATTCATAATCTTGTGTTACTTGACTCTATATTGTGTAAAATTGGTGGTGTTTTATGTAATATAGTTTGTTTATTGTGCATAAGTGAAGTGAATAGAAAATAATACCACGGACCATGAATTCTGAGATGCCACAAAAACTCCATGGAAAGTTCTAACAAGGGAGCCACCATCTTGTCAGAATATTGAATTAATTACTCGACAATGGAAATTAACAAACACTCTGGACAAAGATGAATGTCCATTGAAACAAAACATTGACACTGGCAAATGCTTCTGCGGAGCCAAAACAAGAAGAAGAAGAAGAACTATACAAAATCACGGCTATGGGATACGTCATTATACGTTTGGAGCCAGAGTTTCATCTAGAGCAGCTATACTAAACGCATGCGGCCCGCCGGGGCTTTGTAATTGGTCCACCCGATTATACTTCATTTACAATTATTTTAAATTTCGTGCCCATCAGAAAAACTATGAGCACGCTGAGTAAATTAAATAGATCCCAGATAACCCGACCACAATGTGTTTCTTATGATATAGAGGGTTACTCCAAGCTATTTTATTGGACAACCATTTTTCACTACATTAATACGTTGTTAATTTAAAAATAAGTTTTTGAAGAGAAACTTCTTTAGGCGCATGCGGGTAAAAATTTTACAGATGTAAAGTCACGCAGGTATGCAACGGAAGTGACGTTATTTGCAGTAAACGCAGATTTTTCATCTATTTTTCAAGTCTCGGAAATCTAAAGTTTTAGATTTGTATAAATATAAACAAGACTTATAAATTAGTTCGCCAAAGAAGTTTCACTTCTGACATGTGTAATTTCTACGCACGCACTTTTTTTTTAATTTAATACCTAAATATTTGTAGTTTGCGGACTGCGACACCATGAGTGAAACGTGTTTGTGACCGGTTTAAAAGAAAGGTTGAGTTCCACTGATCTAGTGGGTGTAGCTAACAAAACGGGCATTAGAAAACGCCACTATCCCCCAGTTTTATCATGCTTTCCTTCGTTAAATAATCTATTGTATTCTTATTTAACCAAGTTTACAGAATAAATCCAGTCGTTTACATTTTAGCAACTTTTAACGGGATCGCGTTTCGTAATGGATCGTCCCATAAAATATGTATATCCTTTTATAGGACGAACAATCCAAAGGTAAAAATGTAACAAGGAAAACCTCGTTTAACTTTGTTCAACCCTTTAAGAATATAAAAAATATGTATAAAGCTATAGAGATTTACATTAAAATTCAAATTTACATGTTTTATTAATGCTCAGAGTCCTTCCTATTTTTAAGGCGCAATTTGAATAATGCGACATTGTTAATTTGGTAAAACAACGACCAAAATTATTTAAATGTTGAATTTTTTTTTAGATCGTCGCTTTTATAAACTAGCTATGCCCGTGTACTTACTCGCTTGAACTTCAAAATTAAGTAATAATTTTGTGTTTAAGCTTAACAATGGATAATAGGATACTTGGTCTTATTCGATTGTCGCCTGTCTTAATTCACTTGCTTGTCTTTAATCTCACAGTTTATGTGCACTTTTTCAATAATTTTTAAAGGAACACTCGTGTAATTGTACCTACATTATTTTGAAGAGCGGCAACTCTTTTACAGGTGTCGCTAGTTCCGCGTGAATCGCTCGGTCGTGTGATTTGTTTTACACACGCCTATTAAAATGGAGGGAAAGGGTGGAAAGGATTAAGCTTGTCCATTACTTATATTAAGTTGTAAAATGTATATTAAAAATCATCATATTAAGACATCATATTAATTAAGAAAAGAAATCGTTTAAATTGGTTCACAGTTTTTCGAATTTTAAGCGCATTAAGAGATAGGCAGAGGGAAAGATGTATATGTTGTGTAAAATTGAGCCAGTAGTGTGAGTAATGCATATTTTAATTAATTTAATGTACTTCTAATGCATTTTATATAAAATAAATAGCTTTCTGCACTTCTGCTCCATATAAACTTTAACTATGCCAATTTTCACGTTCATTCGTTCGCCCAATTCTGTTAAAAAGTGGTACAAAGATTAGGCTTCAAGTATTAATATATAGATAAACATGTTAGATGAAATTATTATTACAAAATAAAGACATAAAAGTAAAATAAATTAACCCAAGATTACTATAAAAATACAATAATGGAACACCGCACCCATTAAGCAAAGATCGAAACGAAGTAGGGGAATGTGCCAAGTGGAGGGCGAGGGGCGCTGGAACCATCTCCATAAGAGGATTAAACACGGTAATAAGGTTTGCACCCGACACACTTGCCGGGTCAAGTAGGGCTTACAAGCACCGATGACGCTACTACGTTTTCACGAATTAACATTGTTTTTTTTAAATATTATTCGTAAATAATCAACGAGATCTATGTAAAATAATTACACAATACCTAATGGAAAATACGGTATAGTCCAAGGCTATATGGGTTGTCACAGTGATTATGCCTATACCTTCCTTCAAGAAGAGGCCTATGGCGATGTAGTTAGTATTTTAGAGGCTGATAATGATTACGAATGAGCAGGAGCTTTCGATGAAAAAAATAAATAAAAACTATAGCAAATTGTAGAGCTTTTTCAAAGCCCGCATGACTACCACTCAAGGGCGATAAATTATTGACGCGGCAGTCGACGTGAAAGAAGATGATACTCGATCGATACTCATTTGTACAAATTGCAGCATAAATGTATTTCTCGTGTCATTTTAACATCTGTATATTATTCTGCGTACAAAATAAGTGATTTAAAAAAGGCATCCCGTCATTTAGAGATATCTGATTTAAATAACTGCAAAAGGAAAGAATATTACATGTGATAGACATGCGAATGTTTAGAAGAAAGCTTGGTATAATTAGGACGGGTAATAATAAGAATGAGTACACCAGAGTAAGTATAAATATATAATTTTAGAAGTTATAAGTAGATATGAAAATCATATAACTAGAAGAATGTTAAGTGTGAAGGCAGACGTATACAGAAATACCGAAGAAAATATGAATGGATAGCTAGAAAAATGAGATGTAAAAGGCCTATAGTCACTTTATTAAAAGTTTTGTTTCGTTTCCAATTACTTTATTCATAAGTAAATAAAACATAAAATTATGTATGTAATTGTTTGACAATAAAAAATTTCTTACTATTATGTCTTTATGAATATAACAAGCTCTTTTAAAATATTCAAGATTTAAAAAAATCAATACAGATTTAAAAAAAAAAATTTAATTGTAGCACGGCAAAGTGACTGCACTGTGCCTGATGGTAAGCACAGTACAATAAATATAACGGCGACCACCGAGAGATACTCCTCCGGCGGTCGTCGCTGTCATGCCGGCCCGCGTAAATGTCTCTTCACGTTACGCTTGAAGGACCCCAAAATGCATTATAGTACGAAAAGTAACCGCTAGCAAATTTGTCCACATTTAATTACAACATAAAATTTAATAATAATAGATATATATATATGGATAGCGTAAAACCTATTTCACGTAAAACGCTATAATCGGTCAAACGGTGTTGGAGTTTATCGATCGCATCATTCCTCTTCAATCTATCTGGCTGCTCTGAATATAGTCCTAAGTTCGATCTTGCGCAAAATATAGTCAAGAGTTGAATACAAGAAGAAGTTAAAATATTATTACAGGAATCCGAAATTGATATTCTTAAGTTGCCTAGATGTTATACGTCACTACATATTATATATAAAACGAACTCCTCCGCCGCGTCTGTCTGTCTGTTCGCGATAAACTCAAAAATGCTGAACGGATTTTCATCCAGCTTTGATAAATAAATAGAGTGGTTCACGGGAAAGGTTTAGGTGTATAATTTGAAATAAACTTCGAAAATATTTGCGATAGAAAAATACTGATCGTAATCTGGAGCGGCCCTTATGTGAGCGGCCCGTTTGGCGAGGTGGTCTGCTCGCTCGTTGCCTAAGTCCCTATATGGGCCCGTGCATGCAGACTGAGCCCCCCTCTGCCCGTATTCACTTCAGAGTCTGCTGCGCTTTCAGAGCCAGGCACTGCGGTGGTGTCGGGCTTGCCAGCATTTCCAGTGATGATTTAGAGTCACTGAAGACGCTGACCTCCAGCAACTTTGATTTGGCAACCGCCTCTGTCGCTCTGTGCAACGCAAGAAACTCGGCCTAGAACACTGTGCAATATGGCTGAAGGCGAAACGTCTGGAACTTAATGTTTACCATTTTGATCACATTGTCGTTAACAACAGGTGAGTTTGTGGTCAAATTTTGCACCCGACACACTTGCCGGGTCAAGTAGGGCTTACAAGCACCGATGACGCTACTACGTTTTCACGAATTAACATTGTTTTTTTAAAATATTATTCGTAAATAATCAACGAGATCTATGTAAAATAATTACACAATACCTAATGGAAAATACGGTATAGTCCATGGCTATATGGGTTGTCACAGTGATTATGCCTATACCTTCCTTCAAGAAGAGGCCTATGGCGATGTAGTTAGTATTTTAGAGGCTGATAATGATTACGAATGAGCAGGAGCTTTCGATGAAAAAAATAAATAAAAACTATAGCAAATTGTAGAGCTTTTTCAAAGCCCGCATGACTACCACTCAATCTTCTTCACAACAATCTTTCGTCACGCACTTGTATGTATATGTATATGTGCACATAAACACTATGTATATGTATGTTTCGACAGCTGCAGCTAATAGCTAGTCGGTCTAGGTTTAATGTGTTTATCATTTTCTTTAAGTCCCCGTTTCCTCTCGGACATTATCCCAGACTTTATTTATTTATGGCCATTTCTTCCAAAACAATTTTCTTTGGAAATACCGTTTTTCTTTTCTATTTATTTCTTTTCTTTTGCTATTTCTTATTTCATGAACATCAGGAGCGGCTCTCTAGTTTCTTCTTCCGCCACTATTTTATGTAGTACCCTTTCTGGTACTGGAGGTCAATTCTGGACGAGTTAATACGAGAACAGTATAGGAGAAGGTGGACCACCGTCTCCTCGGTATCCGGGTAGCACACACAAGCGGAACTATCTTTGACCTTGAAGCGGTAGAGTTACGCTGCGAAGCCCCTATGTCCTGTAAGGACTTGCACATGGGTTGGTGACAGCCGTAACTTCTTCACTACCTGGTGGATATTGCCCACCTTTGGGAAGAAGACGCGCTTCAATGCCCCTGTGGCTGAGGCCTCGTAGCGCTCCTGCCACCGCTCAACAATTTGTTCTCGTATAATTCGCTTGGCGGGGAAGAAGACGCGCTTCAATGCCCCTGTGGCTGAGGCCTCGTAGCGCTCCTGCCACCGCTCAACAATTTGTTCTCGTATAATTCGCTTGGCGTACGATACTGGATCTTCTTCTTACCCTTATCCCACATAAATAGGGTCGGTACAACATGTTTGTCATGTTGTGGTATATGATTTGGCTTAATTTTTACGATCGGCCGCCTGCCTGACATCAACCCTCCTTGGGATCATTTTGTTGTACCATTGTATTTATGATGATTATTATATAGTTACGAAGTCTGATGGGATCTTTTAGCCTTACAATTTTTCTAGGCTATTTATAGTGTCTCTTTGAGCGGCAAAACTAGTCAAGTTTAGACTATTCCCGAGTACTGCATTTTCGGTTTTTTTTTCAGGATTCGTGATTTCAGAATTTTCTCAGTAATAACAATGTAATATTATATACAATAAACCATTATAATAATATGAAATATGAAAACTATAATAGAAAAATAAATGCAAATAAAACGATATGCCAATGTTATTATATTAATGACTAAAACATACTAGGAAAACAAAATAAACTTCGAAAATATTTGCAATAGAAAAATACTGATCGTAGTTTCAGAATTTTCTCAGTAATAACAATGTAATATTATATACAATAAACCATTATAATAATATAAAATATGAAAACTATAATAGAAAAATAAATGCAAATAAAATGGTATGCCAATGTCATTATATTAATGACTAAAACATACTAGGAAAACAAAATAAACTTCGAAAATATTTGCGATAGAAAAATACTGATCGTAATCTGGAGCGGTCCTTATGTGAGCGGCCCGTTTGGCGAGGTGGTCTGCTCGCTCGTTGCCTAAGTCCCTATATGGGCCCGTAGCCAGTGCATGCAGACTGAGCCCCCCTCTGCCCGTATTCACTTCAGAGTCTGCTGCGCTTTCAGAGCCAGGCACTGTGGTGGTGTCGGGCTTGCCAGCATTTCCAGTGATGATTTAGAGTCACTGAAGACGCTGACCTCCAGCAACTTTGATTTGGCAACCGCCTCTGTCGCTCTGTGCAACGCAAGAAACTCGGCCTAGAACACTGTGCAATATGGCTGAAGGCGAAACGTCTGGAACTTAATGTTTACGATTTTGATCACATTGTCGTTAAGAACAGGTGAGTTTGTGGTGAAACGCTAAAACCATTAAAGAATTTAAAAAAGTATTTGTCACACATATTGGTGACGTTTGCAAAAAGCGTTGTTGTTGTTCGAATTATTTTTCCTATCTCGTGTTATATCCTTAGCATGTTATTCAAAATCATTTATTCAAGAGTTATAGATATCTAGAAATATACCTGATAAAGATTTTTTCCGGTTAACTTGATTCTTACATACGAAACGATTCATTATTTGCTATCAATTCGTAATCGAGACAACTAGTTGTCAAAACTAAAGTATCATCTATTTTTAATATCACCAAAATCGATTCGAGGTACGATAGTAATATCATACACAATATTGTAACCACCTACGTATTCCTGAAACTAAACAATGAGAACTTCACCGGACTCCGTTATGACCACACAATACCATTAATTGTGTTCTGCAATGCTCATGACGGACTTAAGAAGTACATAATCCTACAAAGCTCTTAAAAGCTGGACTTCATACAAAAACCATTACATTCTCTGCGAGTAATATTAGTATGAAACAAAAATAATTATAAACGTTACCTTATTTCAGACTCATAATTCAATCTTTTATTTCAGAAATATTATTAGGATGGATGAAAATAATTCTCGAACAATTTTCATATGAGAGAGTTTTAGCTTTAGAAAGATAAAGTAAACCGAACGTATTGAATAAATAGGAATCGTTGTGGTGTAAAATTTGTAATAGTCTTGCAGCATCGGAATATAAGGTCGTATTTATAGAATACTACCCGTGCAACTTCGTCTGCATCGAATCGGTTATGTAATTATTTACGACATCACATGAAAACTAAAAACCTCAAAAATAACAGTATTTCTCCACTATTTAATGGATGTTATTATACATATAAACCTTCCTCTTCAATCACTCTATCTATTAAAAATAACCGCATGAAAATCCGTTCCGTAGTTTTAAAGATTTAAGCATACATAGATATAGGGACAGAGAAAGCGACTTTGTTTTATACTATGTAGTGATATAGTCTAGAAGAATATTGATTCGATAAATACTTCTTTCGGAGTTTTTGGCGGTATCCTAGTCTGGGTCATGTAGTGGATTTTACATTTTATTCATAACTAGCGGGCCCGGCGGACGATGTCCCACCCTGATAATAAGAAAAAACTTTGATAAATTATATACTAAAACGTTCCCCATGAATTACTTTATCCACTGGTGAAAACCGCATGAAGATCCGTTCAGTAGTTTTTGAGTTTATCGCGAACAGACAGACAGACAGACGCGGTAGGTGACTTTGTTTTATACTATGTAATGATTTTGTGTTATTTAGCTCTATATTTTGTAATATTGGTGGTGTTTTACGTAATATAGTTTGGATATTGTGCATAAGTGAAATGGATGGGATATAAGTCCCCTACCGCGTCTGTCTGTCTGTCTGTTCGCGATAAACTCAAAAACTACCGAACGGATTTTCATACGGTTTTCACCAGTGGGTAGAGTGATTAATAAGGAACGTTTTGGTGTATAATTTGTTAATATTTTTTTATAATCAGGGCGGGACAACGTCTGCCGGGCCCGCTAGTAAATTCTAGACTATTTTTTATTCCTAGTGTAACTACCGAGTATGTCATCCTCTTTGGCAGACCAGCTGAAACTTTTGCATATATTGTAATTTTTTTTTTATGCCATAACTGGCAAACGAACTTGTGGGTCACCTGATGTTAAGTGATCACCACCGTCCATAGACACTAACAACACAGGAGGAGTCGAAAGTGCGTTGCCAGCCTATGCTTGGAGGAAGGGAGTGAGGGTGGAGAGGAGAGGGAAGGGAGGTGGTCCTCCGGCGCTCTCACTGACCGAACGAAACGCAACAATACAAGCATTGTTACTTCACGTCGATTTTCTATGAGAGGATGGTACTACCCCGGACGAGCCGACCCATTCATGCTGAAACCAATAATAGCTTCAGCGTAGCTCTACCACTCTTAAAAATCTACTAGAAGATTGGTTGCCAAAATAAAGCTACAAAAAATACTTCCGTTTGTACCGAGTTCGCAAGATGATAATGTTTTTCGAGTGTACGTAATACGTACACAATATTTTACTAGGCCTGCGACTTCGTTCTTGTAGAATAGTAACTTTAGGCTAACATTAACACTCAGCGGAAGCTCTCAAAAGGAAATAAAACCCGATTTAGAAACACTCTTCACTTTTAACGTGATGATATATAGCCTTCCTCGATAAATGAGCTATCTAACATTAAAATAATTTTTCAAATTGGACCAGTAGTCCCTTTTTTTTTTTAACGTGGGGAAATCCCTTATGGATACGCCACCCTCCCAGGGGAGAGGGTGGCTTATGTCCGACTCGCACAGACTAAAACCCCACGGTGTACCGACAGACCGTTTTGTGGGGGCGGCAAGGGATCGTTCAAGCTAATCGACCTTGTAGAGCCACCCCCACGGTCCGCCCGGCGGAAGGCGGCCGCCGGGCTCCTACCTATAGAGGGACAGACCGGGTACACACCGTGTATTTATATATCTAATGTACACGTTACATGTTACTTTTAGTGGCGTGCGCGTCGTACTTACAATTGTCTTTAAAGAGCGTTTCTGTAATTGTACATAGTCTCACAATTCTATAATTCTTTAATACGATTATAAAAAACGCGTGCGGAGCTGCGGGTACAGCTAGTTTATAATAAAATATGTACAAAAGCTGAGTAGCCTCAACTTTTGTAATTTTTTTTTATTATTAAAAATAAATCTTTCTCTATAGTTTTTCCTAAAAATTACAATTTTATCTTACTAATATTATATGTGTGAAAGTGAGTTTGTCTGTTTTTTATGCTTTCAACATATCATCATTTTATTTTGTAGTAGCGGGTCCGGCAGATGTTGTCCCGCCCTGATTATAAAAACAACCTGGACAAATGATATACCAAAAAGTTCCTCGTACATCACTTTATTCACTGGTGAAAACCGAATAAAGATCCGTTCAGTAGTTTTTGAGTTTATCGCGAACAGACAGACAGACAGACGCGGTAGGGGACTTTGTTTTATACTATGTAATACAAGTTTTTAAGGGGTACAGTAGAAGATATAGATACCTTTAGTCTAGAAAAGATGTAATTTTTCATTCATTTCGTTACATCCAAATTCTATTAACGCGAGCAAAACCACTAGCAAAAGCTAGTTAGTCATAATTGAAACTTAAATACAAGGCAAAATTCATTATCAAGATGGTGCAATGCCAAAAGGTGAAATAACGAAAAATGTTTCAAACTTCAATTTTATCTCTACTTCATCAAAATTTAATTCAAACCTAAGAAAGTATAAATTGTGTTGTATCACGTCTCCGCATTCCCTGAGTGCAGCGCGCGAAGTGCTGCGGCTTGGCCGGCGGTCAGCTCGTTACCGCACCCCCGGGACAGGAATGTTGAGGTATAACCCTCGATAAAGATTGCGAAACACGCAGATTAGACACTGCTCTGTCTGATCAGTCTAGATCATGAATTCCTTTAAGCAAAATTAACAGAAACGTTACTTTTTTGTCTTGAAAATATTTATGTTTATAGATACAACTATTTTAGTAGCGGTTATAAAGAGTGGCAAAAAATCTAGAAAGCAATTTTAAAGTTATTATTTTGTTACTCAGCAAAACTTTTTCATTTACTGTATTTACAAATTTGCAGTTCTGTAATGTAGTCTATATATGGTGTTATAAAACAATTCATATTTAATTTTTTAACTTATAATAACACTGGAGAACTTTTAAAAGTGATCATATGGCATATATTTACATAACCATACACAATCGGACACACACCCGAACACTCGCGAGCGCGGTTAAAACGCTATTAATCGGATAGACAAATCGTCCTGAAGTAGAAATCCACAAGACAGGCCTCGAGCCTAATGTGGAGATCAATGTATAATCTATTACATAATTAGAAAGAAACTTTGTTATATTATCAATATATGTAAGCCTAGGATAAGTTGTTTGGCAATAAATATTTTTATTTATTTTTACGTCTGTCTATCTGTCTGTTTGTTTGCGATAAACTCAAACAGTACTCTCTATAAGTATAAGAAGAATGTAAATCTGATGTTTAAAGTATTGGGTTCAGAATAAACCCCACATTAATAGCCCTACATAAAGTCAGTCTTCAAGAATAACCTAGTCCTTGTTTCATTAAAATCGGTCCACTCTATCAAAAGTTATTGTAGTTTTAATGGCGATGCGACGTAAGTACGAGAGAAAACTAGATAAGTAAATGGACTTAATACGTTCAGAAGATTTTCAGAAATCGCGTGTACAGCTAGTCACTATATAAAGTGATTCTTGGAGATGGTTTGCACATATAATTTGTCAAGATTTTATTACCAGGACAGACAACGTCCGCCAGGCCCACTATTATGATTTAAACAACAGAACAAATACTTAACATTATTTCAAAGGTTCATTTATATTTTTTTATAACTCATTAGGGATACATATTTAGAACAGAAAAAACCTGAATAATAAAATAACATGCTAGAATTGTCCATTCCATTTATTTTAAACATATATCTTTAATCTTTATAACACCAGGAGTGAAGGTTTGCCGTCGGTGATGCAGTGTGCATCGACCTTAATGGCACCGTCTCGTCGCTCGTTTATTTCCAAAGATTAATGTTTTGCCACGTAATCATCTAAAAGGGTGCATTAAGTATTTTGTATCGAAGTAAAATTGGGATTCCAGAACTTTCTAGAATGAACTATTGCAATGGCAATGTATTGTCAGCATTTGAAATATACCATATATTTAGTTTATAGGTTACCCTTAAGGAAGATAATAACGTGTTTGTTTATTTATACTAATTTAATAATTTTTGTAATACACGTATAATGAGTAAATATGTCATTAAAAATTACTAACTGTTCCCGCGACTCTGCTCGTATTTTTACGTAGTAATTAATTTCCTTATGTATTTTCTTACATTCATTTTTGTAATATGTAGTATAATAATTATTTAATAAGAGACTTTTGAAGTTATTTTTTATATTTATATTTTGAACGACTCAAATACGTCATTAATTATTTGAATTGCTTGAAATAAATAAAAAGAATTAAAACTATCGACTGCTATAATATATCTCTCGTGTGCCATGGGGGTAGCATAAGATTTAAGATTTTTTTATCGTTAGCTTATGATATTTACAAACATTGAAGTGAAACAAAATGACTTGTGATTATGACGCTAGTTCGATAGCTTTATCAAAACCATGAACTTTGCTTGTGTAATATTTATCAACAAATTATGACCCCATTTTTAATAAGCACCATATAATATTCTGTTTTGCTATATAGCTGTAAACTAGTATATCATTATTATATATTAATACGTGAAGCCTAAACTTTGTATCCCTTTTTAATGGAATTGGGCGAACGGATGAACGTGAAATTTGGCATAGTTAAAGTTTATATGGAGGTGAAGTGCAGAAAGCTATTTATTTTATATAAAATGCATTAGAAGTACATTAAATTAATTAAAATATGTATTACTCACACTACTGCTTCAATTTTACACAACATATACATACATGTAAATAAAAAAGACATTTTGACATTTGTCAATAAAGGACTTCAAAAAAGGTTGTGATGGAGGTTGCTATGCTCGACTGTGTGTATTATTTTACTCTTATGTTCCTCATCAAAATATTCTTTCCACATATTATAAATAGTTTTTTTACATTTTCCTAATATTTCAGAATAATGATTATAAATAAATACTTCTACACCATTTGATATTGCTAATTTAGCTAAGCGGTCAGCCTCCTCGTTACCCTTCAATCCTATGTGTGATGGAATCCATTGAAGTTTACATGTTATGCCATTGAGTCAATCAATCTTAACTAATATTATGAATTACTAATACAGTCATCTGAACGTATCCAGTTTAATTACTACCTACATGTCTTTCATACTTAAGTCGCGTCGTCATTAAAATTACAATAAATTTTGACAGACTGAACCGATTTTAATGAAACAAAAACTCTAATGCATTTTATATAAAATAAATAGCTTTCTGCACTTCTCCTCCATATAAACTTTAACTATGCCAAATTTCACGTTCATCCGTTCTCGCAATTCTCTTAAAAAGGGTTACAAAGATTAGGCTTCACGTATTAATATATAAGATATTTATCAACCATACATGACAATTTGAGTAGTCTGTCAAGCATTATCAATCTTAACTAATATTATGAAATACTAATACAGTCATCTGAATGTAGCCAGTTTAATTACTATCTATATAAGTTGTTTGGCAATAAATATTTTTATTTATTTTTACGTCTGTCTATCTGTCTGTTTGTTTGCGATAAACTCAAACAGTACTCTCTATAAGTATAAGAAGAATGTAAATCTGATGTTTAAAGTATTGGGTTCAGAATAAACCCCACATTAATAGCCCTACATAAAGTCAGTCTTCAAGAATAACCTAGTCCTTGTTTCATTAAAATCGGTCCACTCTATCAAAAGTTATTGTAGTTTTAATGGCGATGCGACGTAAGAAGTCAGTCTTCAAGAATAACCTAGTCCTTGTTTCATTAAAATCGGTCCACTCTATCAAAAGTTATTGTAGTTTTAATGGCGATGCGACGTAAGTACGAGAGAAAACTAGATAAGTAAATGGACTTAATACGTTCAGAAGATTTTCAGAAATCGCGTGTACAGCTAGTCACTATATAAAGTGATTCTTGGAGATGGTTTGCACATATAATTTGTCAAGATTTTATTACCAGGACAGACAACGTCCGCCAGGCCCACTATTATGATTTAAACAACAGAACAAATACTTAACATTATTTCAAAGGTTCATTTATATTTTTTTATAACTCATTAGGGATACATATTTAGAACAGAAAAAACCTGAATAATAAAATAACATGCTAGAATTGTCCATTCCATTTATTTTAAACATATATCTTTAATCTTTATAACACCAGGAGTGAAGGTTTGCCGTCGGTGATGCAGTGTGCATCGACCTTAATGGCACCGTCTCGTCGCTCGTTTATTTCCAAAGATTAATGTTTTGCCACGTAATCATCTAAAAGGGTGCATTAAGTATTTTGTATCGAAGTCAAATTGGGATTCCAGAACTTTCTAGAATGAACTATTGCAATGGCAATGTATTGTCAGCATTTGAAATATACCATATATTTAGTTTATAGGTTACCCTTAAGGAAGATAATAACGTGTTTGTTTATTTATACTAATTTAATAATTTTTGTAATACACGTATAATGAGTAAATATGTCATTAAAAATTACTAACTGTTCCCGCGACTCTGCTCGTATTTTTACGTAGTAATTAATTTCCTTATGTATTTTCTTACATTCATTTTTGTAATATGTAGTATAATAATTATTTAATAAGAGACTTTTGAAGTTATTTTTTATATTTATATTTTGAACGACTCAAATACGTCATTAATTATTTGAATTGCTTGAAATAAATAAAAAGAATTAAAACTATCGACTGCTATAATATATCTCTTGTGTGCCAACTTATAATACAATCAATAAAACAGTTTTTAGTCGAATTCACTCATAAAAACAAACAAAAAATAAGTTACAATTGTAGTCAGCGAGTTCTACACTAGAAGTCTATTGCAAAACGTTTTATAAAGACAGGCCGATTTAATCACACTAGTGGGCGCCCAGTGGTCGACATTCGACCATAGTTTATTGATTTTTTAAAGTTGAATGTAGAATGAAAAAGGGTAATTGGAACGTAAGAGTAAAATAATACACACAGTCGAGCATAGCAACCTCCATCACAACATTTTTTGGAGTCCTTTATTGACAAATGTCAAAATGTCTTTTTTATTTACATGTATGTATATGTTGTGTAAAATTGAAGCAGTAGTGTGAGTAATACATATTTTAATTAATTTAATGTACTTCTAATGCATTTTATATAAAATAAATAGCTTTCTGCACTTCTCCTCCATATAAACTTTAAACCAAATTTCACGTTCATCCGTTCGCGCAGTTCTCTTAAAAAGGGGTACAAAGTTTAGGCTTCACGTATTAATATATAACATATTTATCAACCATACATGACAATTTGAGTAGTCTGCCAAGCAGTATCAATCTTAATTTTTTTTTATACTTACTTTTATACTTATAAATAAATACTTCTACACCATTTGATATTGCTAATTTAGCTAAGCGGTCAGCCTCCTCGTTACCCTTCAATCCTATGTGTGATGGAATCCATTGAAGTTTACATGTTATGCCATTGAGTCAATCAATCTTAACTAATATTATGAATTACTAATACAGTCATCTGAACGTATCCAGTTTAATTACTACCTACATGTCTTTCATACTTAAGTCGCGTCGTCATTAAAATTACAATAAATTTTGACAGACTGAACCGATTTTAATGAAACAAAAACTAAATGGTACTCGAAGATATGCTTTATAATTTTCTTGCAGAAGTTCTAGCATGAACGCAATATTTTAGCAGTGATATGTATTCAAACAGGCAGACAGACATTTCTCAAAATGATTGAAATGTATTTTATTATTTATACTTAGACACTTACTTTTTTTCATAACAATCTAACAAGTAGAGACAAGTTAACTTTATATTCTTATCATATGTATATAGATAATGCCAGATCGTTTGTATAAATGTTTGTTGCTTTCACGTCATATTTATTTAACTAATTGTCACGAAATTTTACATACACGTTGTCAGGAGTAAACACAAAAAAGGATATAACGTACCTTGTCTGGAACAATACTTCTCCAAAAGAATAGGTAATATCTTCATTAAAACAAACGATACCGAAGACAAAATCTAGTTAATTAATAAATCTGTTTTGTAAAGTCAGTCTTCAAGAATAACCTAGTCCTTGTTTCATTAAAATCGGTCCACTCTATCAAAAGTTATTGTAGTTTTAATGGCGATGCGACGTAAGTACGAGAGAAAACTAGATAAGTAAATGGACTTAATACGTTCAGAAGATTTTCAGAAATCGCGTGTACAGCTAGTCACTATATAAAGTGATTCTTGGAGATGGTTTGCACATATAATTTGTCAAGATTTTATTACCAGGACAGACAACGTCCGCCAGGCCCACTATTATGATTTAAACAACAGAACAAATACTTAACATTATTTCAAAGGTTCATTTATATTTTTTTATAACTCATTAGGGATACATATTTAGAACAGAAAAAACCTGAATAATAAAATAACATGCTAGAATTGTCCATTCCATTTATTTTAAACATATATCTTTAATCTTTATAACACCAGGAGTGAAGGTTTGCCGTCGGTGATGCAGTGTGCATCGACCTTAATGGCACCGTCTCGTCGCTCGTTTATTTCCAAAGATTAATGTTTTGCCACGTAATCATCTAAAAGGGTGCATTAAGTATTTTGTATCGAAGTCAAATTGGGATTCCAGAACTTTCTAGAATGAACTATTGCAATGGCAATGTCTTGTCAGCATTTGAAATATACCATATATTTAGTTTATAGGTTACCCTTAAGGAAGATAATAACGTGTTTGTTTATTTATACTAATTTAATAATTTTTGTAATACACGTATAATGAGTAAATATGTCATTAAAAATTACTAACTGTTCCCGCGACTCTGCTCGTATTTTTACGTAGTAATTAATTTCCTTATGTATTTTCTTACATTCATTTTTGTAATATGTAGTATAATAATTATTTAATAAGAGACTTTTGAAGTTATTTTTTATATTTATATTTTGAACGACTCAAATACGTCATTAATTATTTGAATTGCTTGAAATAAATAAAAAGAATTAAAACTATCGACTGCTATAATATATCTCTCGTGTGCCGACTTGTAATACAATCAATAAAACAGTTTTTAGTCGAATTCACTCATAAAAACAAACAAAAAATAAGTTACAATTGTAGTCAGCGACTTCTACACTAGAAGTCTATTGCAAAACGTTTGATAAAGACAGGCCGATTTAATCATACAAGTGGGCGCCCAGTGGTCGACATTCGACCATAGTTTATTGATTTTTTAAAGTTGAATGTAGAATGAAAAAGGGTAATTGGAACGTAAGAGTAAAATAATACACACAGTCGAGCATAGCAACCTCCATCACAACCTTTTTTGAAGTCCTTTATTAACAGATGTCAAAATGTCTTTTTTATTTACATGTGTGTATATGTTGTGTAAAATTGAAGCAGTAGTGTGAGTAATACATATTTTAATTAATTTAATGTACTTCTAATGCATTTTATATAAAATAAATAGCTTTCTGCACTTCTCCTCCATATAAACTTTAACTATGCCAAATTTCACGTTCATCCGTTCTCGCAATTCTCTTAAAAAGGGTTACAAAGATTAGGCTTCACGTATTAATATATAAGATATTTATCAACCATACATGACAATTTGAGTAGTCTGTCAAGCATTATCAATCTTAACTAATATTATGAAATACTAATACAGTCATCTGAATGTAGCCAGTTTAATTACTATCTATATGTCCCTCGTACTTAAGTCGCGTCGTCATTAAAATTACAATAAATTTTGACAGACTGAACCGATTTTAATGAAACAAAGACTAAATGTTACTCGAATATATGCTTTATAATTTTCTTGCAGAAGTTCTATCATGAACGCAATATTTTAGCAGTGATATGTATTCAAACAGGCAGACAGACATTTCTCAAAATGATTGAAATGTATTTTATTATTTATACTTAGACACTTACTTTTTTTCATAACAATCTAACAAGTAGAGACAAGTTAACTTTATATTCTTATCATATGTATATAGATAATGTCAGTTTGTTTGTATAAATGTTTGTTGTTTTCACGTCTTACTTATTTAACTAATTGTCACGAAATTTTACATACACGTTGTCAGGAGTAAGCACAAAAAAGGATATACCTTGTCTGGAATAAATTACTCTTCCCAAGGAATAGGCCATATTTTCATTAAAACAAGCGAAACCGAAGGCGAAATCTAGTTGATTAATAAATCTGTTTCGAAATACTAAACAAGTCATTCGTGTAATTCTGTTACACTTGACAACTGAATGCATTCTGTATTGTCTACGACTAAAATTAAAAGCTATTTAGTGCCGGTACCTAAACCGTATATTATTTGGTAATCAAAATAGTTCGATTTACAACGAACGATACGACATAGATACATAACGTCGTGTCGTGTATCCGATTATTTTTGCTGCGGGTACAGCTAGTTTATAATAAAATATGTACAAAAGCTGAGTAGCCTCAACTTTTGTAATTTTTTTTTATTATTAAAAATAAATCTTTCTCTATAGTTTTTCCTAAAAATTACAATTTTATCTTACTAATATTATATGTGTGAAAGTGAGTTTGTCTGTTTTTTATGCTTTCAACATATCATCATTTTATTTTGTAGCTTTTTGGTATATCATTTGTCCAGGTTGTTTTTATAATCAGGGCGGGACAACATCTGCCGGACCCGCTACTACAAAATAAAATGATGATATGTTGAAAGCATAAAAAACAGACAAGACAGACAACGTCCGCCAGGCCCACTATTATGATTTAAACAACAGAACAAATACTTAACATTATTTCAAAGGTTCATTTATATTTTTTTATAACTCATTAGGGATACATATTTAGAACAGAAAAAACCTGAATAATAAAATAACATGCTAGAATTGTCCATTCCATTTATTTTAAACATATATCTTTAATCTTTATAACACCAGGAGTGAAGGTTTGCCGTCGGTGATGCAGTGTGCATCGACCTTAATGGCACCGTCTCGTCGCTCGTTTATTTCCAAAGATTAATGTTTTGCCACGTAATCATCTAAAAGGGTGCATTAAGTATTTTGTATCGAAGTAAAATTGGGATTCCAGAACTTTCTAGAATGAACTATTGCAATGGCAATGTATTGTCAGCATTTGAAATATACCATATATTTAGTTTATAGGTTACCCTTAAGGAAGATAATAACGTGTTTGTTTATTTATACTAATTTAATAATTTTTGTAATACACGTATAATGAGTAAATATGTCATTAAAAATTACTAACTGTTCCCGCGACTCTGCTCGTATTTTTACGTAGTAATTAATTTCCTTATGTATTTTCTTACATTCATTTTTGTAATATGTAGTATAATAATTATTTAATAAGAGACTTTTGAAGTTATTTTTTATATTTATATTTTGAACGACTCAAATACGTCATTAATTATTTGAATTGCTTGAAATAAATAAAAAGAATTAAAACTATCGACTGCTATAATATATCTCTCGTGTGCCATAAACAGATATTCACATAACCGTACACAATCGGACACATACACGAGCGCGGTTAAATCGCTGTTAATCGGATAGACAAATCGTCCTGAAGTAGAAATCCACAAGACAGGCCTCGAGCCTAATGTGGAGATCAATGTATAATCTATTACATAATTAGAAAGAAACTTTGTTATATTATCAATATATGTAAGCCTAGGATAAGTTGTTTGGCAATAAATATTTTTATTTATTTTTACGTCTGTCTATCTGTCTGTTTGTTTGCGATAAACTCAAACAGTACTCTCTATAAGTATAAGAAGAATGTAAATCTGATGTTTAAAGTATTGGGTTCAGAATAAACCCCACATTAATAGCCCTACATAAAGTCAGTCTTCAAGAATAACCTAGTCCTTGTTTCATTAAAATCGGTCCACTCTATCAAAAGTTATTGTAGTTTTAATGGCGATGCGACGTAAGTACGAGAGAAAACTAGATAAGTAAATGGACTTAATACGTTCAGAAGATTTTCAGAAATCGCGTGTACAGCTAGTCACTATATAAAGTGATTCTTGGAGATGGTTTGCACATATAATTTGTCAAGATTTTATTACCAGGACAGACAACGTCCGCCAGGCCCACTATTATGATTTAAACAACAGAACAAATACTTAACATTATTTCAAAGGTTCATTTATATTTTTTTATAACTCATTAGGGATACATATTTAGAACAGAAAAAACCTGAATAATAAAATAACATGCTAGAATTGTCCATTCCATTTATTTTAAACATATATCTTTAATCTTTATAACACCAGGAGTGAAGGTTTGCCGTCGGTGATGCAGTGTGCATCGACCTTAATGGCACCGTCTCGTCGCTCGTTTATTTCCAAAGATTAATGTTTTGCCACGTAATCATCTAAAAGGGTGCATTAAGTATTTTGTATCGAAGTAAAATTGGGATTCCAGAACTTTCTAGAATGAACTATTGCAATGGCAATGTATTGTCAGCATTTGAAATATACCATATATTTAGTTTATAGGTTACCCTTAAGGAAGATAATAACGTGTTTGTTTATTTATACTAATTTAATAATTTTTGTAATACACGTATAATGAGTAAATATGTCATTAAAAATTACTAACTGTTCCCGCGACTCTGCTCGTATTTTTACGTAGTAATTAATTTCCTTATGTATTTTCTTACATTCATTTTTGTAATATGTAGTATAATAATTATTTAATAAGAGACTTTTGAAGTTATTTTTTATATTTATATTTTGAACGACTCAAATACGTCATTAATTATTTGAATTGCTTGAAATAAATAAAAAGAATTAAAACTATCGACTGCTATAATATATCTCTTGTGTGCCAACTTATAATACAATCAATAAAACAGTTTTTAGTCGAATTCACTCATAAAAACAAACAAAAAATAAGTTACAATTGTAGTCAGCGACTTCTACACTAGAAGTCTATTGCAAAACGTTTGATAAAGACAGGCCGATTTAATCATACAAGCGGGCGCCCAGTGGTCGACATTCGACCATAGTTTATTGATTTTTTAAAGTTGAATGTAGAATGAAAAAGGGTAATTGGAACGTAAGAGTAAAATAATACACACAGTCGAGCATAGCAACCTCCATCACAACCTTTTTTGAAGTCCTTTATTGACAGATGTCAAAATGTCTTTTTTATTTACATGTGTGTATATGTTGTGTAAAATTGAAGCAGTAGTGTGAGTAATGCATATTTTAATTAATTTAATGTACTTCTAATGCATTTTATATAAAATAAATAGCTTTCTGCACTTCTCCTCCATATAAACTTTAACTATGCCAAATTTCACGTTCATCCGTTCTCGCAATTCTCTTAAAAAGGGTTACAAAGATTAGGCTTCACGTATTAATATATAAGATATTTATCAACCATACATGACAATTTGAGTAGTCTGTCAAGCATTATCAATCTTAACTAATATTATGAAATACTAATACAGTCATCTGAATGTAGCCAGTTTAATTACTATCTATATGTCCCTCGTACTTAAGTCGCGTCGTCATTAAAATTACAATAAATTTTGACAGACTGAACCGATTTTAATGAAACAAAGACTAAATGTTACTCGAATATATGCTTTATAATTTTCTTGCAGAAGTTCTATCATGAACGCAATATTTTAGCAGTGATATGTATTCAAACAGGCAGACAGACATTTCTCAAAATGATTGAAATGTATTTTATTATTTATACTTAGACACTTACTTTTTTTCATAACAATCTAACAAGTAGAGACAAGTTAACTTTATATTCTTATCATATGTATATAGATAATGTCAGTTTGTTTGTATAAATGTTTGTTGTTTTCACGTCTTACTTATTTAACTAATTGTCACGAAATTTTACATACACGTTGTCAGGAGTAAGCACAAAAAAGGATATACCTTGTCTGGAATAAATTACTCTTCCCAAGGAATAGGCCATATTTTCATTAAAACAAGCGAAACCGAAGGCGAAATCTAGTTGATTAATAAATCTGTTTCGAAATACTAAACAAGTCATTCGTGTAATTCTGTTACACTTGACAACTGAATGCATTCTGTATTGTCTACGACTAAAATTAAAAGCTATTTAGTGCCGGTACCTAAACCGTATATTATTTGGTAATCAAAATAGTTCGATTTACAACGAACGATACGACATAGATACATAACGTCGTGTCGTGTATCCGATTATTTTTTCAATATTACACACAATTTACCACCGACAACCGTTTTACCTTTTTTTTTTAACTTTATTTTTGGCAACCAATCTTTTAGATTATTACTGCCATTGTCAGTGAGTATCGATATTACAAGTTTCTTGATATAATTACATTGAACTAACAAGATTGTGGCCACCTTGTTAGAATTTTCCATAGAGTTTTTGTGGCATCGCAGAATTCATGGTCCGTGGTATTATTTTCATTCACTTCACTTATGCACAATAAACAAACTACATTACATAAAACACCACCAATTTTACACAATATAGAGTCAAGTAACACAAGATTATGAATAAAAAATAAAATACACTACATGACAGACCAAGATCCCGCCAAAAACTCAATGGTGGTGCTTTACCATTAGTATTCAGACAGAAAATTTACTCAAAGTACTCTATTAGCTTTCCAAAAACTATACACAACTATCGTACGAGCACAGACACGTACACTCACTCACTTTTACATTCACACTCACCACAACTACACACACCTTCTCTCACGCTTTTATTAACATACACACACATTTTTAAAGTTATTATGTGATTTCTGTTTCTTCTTGTCTTAACTTTAATTTTTATAAAGTGTAATTTCCACTAAATATTATAAACACAATACGCGCCACCATCAATTAAAGGCAATTTGTAAACAGGCTTCCATGAGACAGGCATCGCCTAGTTTGGGGCCATAGTTAAGGCTATATTATGTAAAGGTTTTTATAGAAATAAAGATATTTTGATTTTGATGACAGACCAAAATCCCGCCAAAAATTCCCCGTTCTATCTTATTTATGTCTATTAAAAATTATCATTGCTGTTGAATCCCTATAGTCGTAATTATATCCATCCTAGACGATACTCTGTGAAAATCCCCTTACTGCTTATAAATATCTCGTTAAAATCAGATCAGTCAGACAAAAAGCATTTAAATTTACTTTTAAAATATAGATTATTAAGTCAGTTAGTTAAGTCAGTCAGTTTTGTGGAAGTCGTATATGTGGAAAAACATACAACTGTAGACATCTCAGAGTTTGTAATCGCCACTACGTCGTAGTCTGGAGTGGTGATTAAACCCATACCTTCCTTCGAGAAGAGGCCTACAGCTCTTACAGGCTGATGATGATGATGATAATTACAAATTAGTTTCTATAAATTCCATTTAAAATTTAATAAAGAATAGAACTAATTTAATTCGATACTCTATACGTTCAGTTTTCAAATACTGGATACAATTCATAGAAAAATAATCGAATACTGTTGAAGAGTTAATAAGAGAATATCGGTAGATATAAAGGTACAATGTAAAGTTTGTCGCAAAACAATCGTTTACAAAATTAATGACGTAGTACGAGGTGTATGAAGCTAGGAACATGAGAGCTCCCTTCCCACGAGACGCGATGACACTCAAGCTAATGGCGGAGATTGTTGTATACACTATTGTAGAGTGTTGTTGACTAACATAAGTAAATGTATGAAGTAATGACTAACGGTAGTTAAGCTGATTTCGCTAATGTAAGTTTGTTTGCCTCTTTGTTACGTTTTCACGCGTTAGCTACTCCTTCTTCTTCTTCTTCCTAGCGTTTTCCCGGCCTAGTACCAGGGTCCGCTTTCTTACTATGCTTCCTCCACTTTGCCCGATCTTCGGCATCCTTCTGAGTGAGGTTATTTTCCTTTAAGTCCGCCTTTACCACGTCCAACCAGCGTTTCTTGGGCCTGCCACGAGACCTTGGGCCCTGTACAGCTATGTTGAGGCATCTATTTCCGACGTAGTCTGGAGGCCTGCGACTTATGTGGCCGTACCAGCGAAGTCGACTCTCCTGCAGCTTGTCTGCGATGTCACGGACTCCAAGGCTACCACGGATGTGTTCGTTACGAATGCGATCTAATCGCGTAACGCCACACATCCATCGAAGCATCTTCATCTCGGTGACGTGAAGCTGCTGAACATGTCTAGCTAGGACCGGCCACGTTTCGCTGCCATACAACAAGACCGGTCGGATGATGCACTTGTACACCAGACCTTTTAACTTCACGGGTATCCTTTGATCACATAAAACGCCGGTGACCTCTCGCCATTTCGCCCAAGCGGCACCTACTCGAGATTGGACATCGTGATCGATTGACCCGGACTCGTGTATCACAGACATGATGCTCTCTGAATTGGGGATGCAGCGCAGTACGTCTTCCAGTTCGTTCCAGAAGGCTACTTTCTCCGACTCTTGGCAACCGACTTGAGGAGTATAAGCACTGACTAAATGAGTGATTAAGCCTTCACTCAGTACCTTGACCCGAATAAGTCGATCGCTTCTTCTGTCAACTTCAAGGAGGCCTTTCTGCAAGTCTTCAGACAGTACCACCGCTACGCCATTCTTCCCGGAAGGAGAACCGGAGTAGATCAGCTTGTAACCCTGTCCGATATCTCGTGATTTATTTCCTTTCCAACGCGTCTCTTGTAGGAATGCGACATGCACCCGGCGTCTCATCAGTACATCTGCCAGTTCTCGGTGGCGGCCAGTAAGGGAACCTATATTCCAAGTGGCAAAGCGGAGTTTCTTTTTGAGTACTTGCGTCTTTAGCCGTGCCCGTACTTGACACGGTAGCCCTCGTCCACTTGTCGCAGGTGTAGGGCGATGTGCCTGCGCGTCGTTATACGGCGACGCCCTAGCCACAGCACTCAAAATTCTTTTCATATCTTTCCATAAAAATGACAGGTTTGTGATATTACATGGAGCGACTGCCGTCTGACCATCAAAACCCCGAGGGGAATCACAAATCGCCAGAGCCTCGTTCGTTGTCCAGCAGGGTGCACCACGAGCAGTTGAGGTTGACTAGGGTCCGTGAGGTGTTGTTTGAACCCCTTACACCCCTCTACTCTATCGATCATTATTAAATTTTGCATAGATATTTTCAGAATAATAAAAAAGGACGTAAAGTACCTCTCAACAAGAAAAAAATGTGTCAATTCCACATTAATGAGGGCGAAACCGCGAGTCATAGCTATATTGTCAACTAACCCTACTAAATTCCCTTCGATCTTGATTCTACTATCAACCTGTCTAACATTGGGTAAAGTAAATCTTATACATTTCGTTTTATCTGCATTTAGCAATAGGTTATTTAACGCAAACCAATGACAAATTCTGCCTGTCGGTTTCTTCGAGCTACTCTCGGAAACGGTTAACCGTTTTTGACGGGACTTTCACTGGCAAATAGTTGAAGTTATAAGGACTAATTTACGCGTAAGCTACTTTTATTTTAGAAAATAATAATGTTTCACCTAAATATAAATAACTAAAGAGGTAGTGTCCAGAACAGGGCGCACCCCATGAACATGTTTATATTATACTAAGCTCTACGTGAACGTAGTCGCGGATAATAGCTGGTTCTTAAATAATAATACATAAGAAATTGTACTTACCATGTTGTTACCTAATAGAATATGTATTCAATGTTCCCAGATTTTAACTCGACATTTACTATCTAAATTATCATATAGCAACTAATTTTATTATTGACATCGTTGATTGACAATGAATAAAGACATAATGAGAAAATTTGAACATAAGAGGAATGTTACCCCAGTTTTATAATTTAGTCGAAAAATAAAGAACTATAAATTCCTTGATATTTAGAGATCTAATACGTCTGGCGTGAATCAAGTTTTACCCAAGGAAGATGCATTTATAAGTATTGGGATATTTGAAGGCCGATTTTATAATTATGGTGAAGTTCATAGATAACTCTTATTCATTACTGCTCAGCTGTCTATTAAAAAGTGAAAATGCTAAGTCCTTTAGTATATTATACTGTTTACGTCAAACTCATGGTAATCTGATATGGTAAGGTGTCACGCTTGACTTACTTATGCCGTGATTACTGATTTATGATAGAACGTTAACATTTTCCGATATAAATACAGGCATTAATTCGTATTTATAGTAATGTTGAAGTTTGTAACGAATTACATAGTTTATTACTTAACCTTTTGTACACAACTGTGGTAAATGAATGCTTGTCTATGTTTTAAACGTCAACGGGAGTGGTCGTCAGAAAATCATTTTGTAGCACTTAAAAAGAATTAACAATTTCATTGATAATTATAATGTTTGAGGAGAATATTTATCTAATTTTATGATTACTTTGTAAAGCTTCTGAAGTATTGACGATTGTTTTCTTTTCCCATGCGCCTGTTTATGTATTTTGGGGCTTATATTATATTGTTATAAAACTAGAATTTAACTATATTGCTACTACCCATTGCTACTATAAAACAATGAACAAAATTCAAGTAGCCTGTTCTAATTAACTGTTATACACATCACTCACAAAACTCGTTACTGTATAATGTATAAACTATACACAGATTTTGTTTTAGTATGTAGCTAACACAAAATGTAATAAATAAATACCTACAATTTAATGGATCCACAATTAGAGCAGAATGACTCGTTTTCACTTTCTTTTATCATTTTTGGCGGGATTTTTTTTTCTCGAACTGACTACGCTATTTACCTAGCAAGGTCTTAACAGCTTCACCGGACTACTAAGGCGAGCGATTTTGACAACTAGCTCAAGGGTGCACGGTACACCTGGGCTTGGATTTTGGGCTAGACGACAATCCTGCATCACACATACATGTAGCCTCTTAAAATCGAGTGATCGTAGTCTAACAATAATGAAATGGATAACCAGTAGTTCAAGCTTGAACACCCCTGCTGTATAATATATCTGAACTATAACTAAATCCACAAGATATTAATGAAATGTAACAAATAAATAATTTACTGCCTTTTGAATTTTGTGCATAACTATTATTTCCTGTAATAATAAGTATAAAAATTGAAGTGATTATAATTTATAATTAGTTTATGTATTTCAACGTTGTTACAAAGTTATCGTCTAATAATAATTGAATATATGTTATAAAATAAAATCCATATTTCACAACAATACCGAATGTTAACGGAACTTGATATCTCCAAATTATTCCGTACCATGTTGGCACCCCACAAAGAGTGCAATCAGTTCGTTACTGTTAAAACCAAATTTACCCTTTACGTGATTAACTCTTAGTTTTTCCGATACCAAGTTTAAATATACAAAATCAAAATACTTATCTATAAGATTTGGTCACAATTGTAATGTCCCCTGTGTTTAACTAAGAAATATAAGTGTTTACTACATACAGTTTTTAGGACAGACTAGGGCAGGATCTATCAATATTATATGCAAAGATGACATTCTTTGTTTAAAAAATATCAGAAATTGAGAATACAGAAAACGTTTTTACACAATCGGACACACACACGAACACACACGAGCGCTGTTAATCGGATAGACAAATCGTCCTGAATTAGAAATCCACAAGACAGGCCTCGAGCCTAGTGTGGAGATCAAACTATAATCTATTACATAAGTAGAAAGAAACTTTGTTATATTATCAATATATGTAAGTAATAAGAATGGATATCATTATATAGAATTGAATCATTAGCTTGATCATTATTAATAATAGTATATTCTTTGACTTCATAGTTCGGCCTTGAAAGGCAAGATGTCGCTGATCTACATGTCGAAACAGTTTAGGAAACATATTATAGATACATAAATAAGGATAATTATATGAAATTGTTGCATAGCTTGAATAACATTACTCTGTTCATACTTTATTATTTTTGTGTTACTTAAATTATTTTGCGGAATTATGTATAAATAGTAATCGCTTTGACTTATATAAATGGGCCTTTAAAAGGCAAGATGTTGGTGATATCTACGCACTTCTTAATATGTAACAAGTATTGTATAAGGCGAAGCTCTGCCCGATTATACTGTGACAAGTACCTACGAAGTATTTATTGCCATTCCTGACTGTATCGACACTATACGTGATTAGTGGAACACTAGTTAATTATAAAAATTCGTACTAATATTAATGTACTGAAGGATATTCATGTTTGTTACCTTCTTTTGTCCAATCCTTGGAAATGTTAACAACGTAGACTATTTTTCACTCCAAATATAGTGAGAAAGCAAGAAATTAGTATATGAAATTATTAAAACGGGTAGTAACAAGATTTTCAATTATGTCGAGATTAAATAGATAAATATATATATTTATATATACTAGCGAGCCCGGCAGACGTTGTCCTACCTTAATAAGAAAAAAAAACCTAAAAGTCAACCGCAGCGCGACATACCGAGTGTAATGAATCTAAACCATTCTCGAATCCACTGGAACACGTACACAAAATTTCATCAAAATCGGTCCAGCATTTTAGGAGGAGTTCAGTGACATATACACGTACAGATAAAATTTATATATAAAGATACAACTATACATTAAATAGGATTATATAAACTTTAATTTTATTTTTTTATTTGATTTTATATTTGATTCGATACTTCATATATACTGTAGTTGGTATTTCGTTTTTATTTGAAATAAAAAATCTATTTCACGATGTCCATTATATTATCTATATATAAGTATAGGAAGATACATTAGTTCAGAACATTTTTAATCTCTGTTAGTCAACGGATTTTCTTTCTTTTTTTTTGTTTAAAGTTGTTGATGATTTTGAGAGTTATTAATAAAATCATTTTAATTATATATTTATTCTCTAGAATAGTTGTCAGTTTGACGCTTCTTACGCCTACAATCTACAATAGTTATATAAGACTTAATACAGTTGTTATAATTTACAAAAAATAGACTACTGAGCGACTACTATTCATATTGTTTCTTTCTTTTATCCAACAATTTATTAGACGCCATCTTTTGTATTTCATAATTTATTTCGTCAATGGGACATACGTATGAGTAAACAATTCACGTAAATATTCTCACATTTCAATTTGAGTCGCGACGCTGCCAAAACAAAACGATCGTAAATATGGTTTCATGTCCCGATAAAAATGCAAGCCAACGTAATATTATATTTGTATGTTCGATATAAAAATACGACGCCAAATGCTTAGCATAAATGGCAGCTAAAAGACGAATGAACGTGATTATAATAGAATAAGAAAGAGAGAGAGAGAATAAGAAAACGTATAATTAATTTGAAAATATATGTAATATAATTATTCGCAATGTTTTTGAAATTATACTTCTTTTGGCAGATTTCCGAAAAATGATTCGCGCGCACGCCGACACGTAAAAGCGACACCATGATGTTGGTTGGTAATCGTCCGTCAAGTTTTTGTGAGAAGTAACAACTTTATTCAAGGTAATTATTCAAATATATATGAATCTATAACACACGTTTTGTATCAGTAGAGATAAAAAATATATTCATACATATGTAACACATGTGTATGATTTTAAATGATATGTGCTGACGAATGATAATTTACTGTGAGTATTCGTGATAAAACTGTTAATTTTGTTTATATTATACACTTTCTAAGGCGGGCATATAGATTTGAGATAAATTGTTTTTTGTTAAATTGTTGTCAATACATTATTTGGTAAATAGTTTTTTCTATTTTATTTATTTTTGTATCTTACTTGATTATGTATATGTAGAAAATCAATTTTGAATTAGTTACCAATAAAATAAAAAGGTGTACATGCATCTTTGGAAGACGGGTATCCGACGCTCTCACTGACCGAACGAAACGCAACAATGCAAGCACTGTTACTTCACGTCGGTTTTCTGTGAGGGTGGTACTACCCCGGGCGAGCCGACCTTGTTATTTCAGATGTCTAGGAGCAAGTAATAAAATACATTTCAATCATTTTTAGAAATGTCTGTCTGTCTGTCTGTTTGTATGAACAGGCATCACGACTAAAGTATTAGGTTCAAAATAAAACCACACTAATTTAATACATTAAGATGACTTTATTAATCGCTGTTTTTTTTATATAAGGTTTCCCGCAGCCAAAAACGCGGGCACAGCTAGTACTGGTAATAAATATATCGAGATATCGTTTAAGTGTTTCTGTTTACATAAGATTCTACGCGTACGAAGTCACGGGCGCAGCTAGTAAAAACTAAATACATTGTATACAAAACGTTAAGTTTTTAAGCTACGTTTTTGGGATACGATGCTTTGAACTTATTTTTGCAGTGCCACTTAAAACAACGATGTAGAGAAAATTGTAACGGCTTACAGAGTTATCTTGTTTTCATTTTTCTGGTATTTCCCTTAAGATTACGTTTATTAAATATTTAAAACCAATCTTATTACTTAACTAGCTACTGCCCGCGACTTCGTCCGCGTGGAATAGTTACTTTGGGCTAACATGCAGAGGAAACTCTCAAAAAGGAAAATAAATCCCAATTTTGAAAGATTCTTAATTGGTGCTCCGCTCCTATTAGTATTAGCGTAATGATATATAACCTATAGACTTCCTCGATAAATGAGCTATCTAACACAAAAAGAATTTTTCAAATATGACCAGTAGTTCCTGAGCTCCAGCTTTATAATATTCGTATAAATTACTACTCTTCTCTCGTACTTACCTCGGGCCGACATTCAAATTACAGTAACTTTTGATAGAATCGACCGATTTTAATGAAACAAAGACTAAGCTACTCCTGAGGATATGCTTTATAATTTGATGTAAAGCTTGATGTTTTATTGTGAAGTCAGTACTTTAGCAGTGATGCGTGTTCATACAAAC
>MU159409.1:53905-87666 GCA_015888305.1 Antheraea pernyi | reverse complement strand
TTGATACCTGCTGCTGAGTTCCGTTACAGAACGACTCTTCAGGGACTGAAATTCCATCAGTGTCATCTTGATGGTTGGAAGTCGTGCACTGTGCGCTTCTCACGTGCGTTTTTTCCGCGTACGACAGTTCTCTGGAATGAACTCCCAGCGGCAGCATTTCTAGAACAATATAATCTGCCTTTTTTCAAAAAACGAGCCTATTCCTTTCTCAAAGGCCGGCAACGCATCTGTGATTCTTCTCGAGTCGCAGGTGTCCATGGACGGTGGTGATCACTTACCATCAGGTGACCCGCATTTTCGTTTGCTGCCAATAGTATAAAAAAAAAAACAAATAAGTATTATTAATATTATATATATAGATTTTAATAAGACTTAAATAAGAATGGATATCATTATATAGAATTGAATCATTAGCTTGATCATTATTAATAATAGTATATTCTTTGACTTCATAGTTCGGCCTTGAAAGGCAAGATGTCGCTGATCTACATGTCGAAACAGTTTAGGAAACATATTATAGATACATAAATAAGGATAATTATATGAAATTGTTGCATAGCTTGAATAACATTACTCTGTTCATACTTTATTATTTTTGTGTTACTTAAATTATTTTGCGGAATTATGTATAAATAGTAATCGCTTTGACTTATATAAATGGGCCTTTAAAAGGCAAGATGTTGGTGATATCTACGCACTTCTTAATATGTAACAAGTATTGTATAAGGCGAAGCTCTGCCCGATTATACTGTGACAAGTACCTACGAAGTATTTATTGCCATTCCTGACTGTATCGACACTATACGTGATTAGTGGAACACTAGTTAATTATAAAAATTCGTACTAATATTAATGTACTGAAGGATATTCATGTTTGTTACCTTCTTTTGTCCAATCCTTGGAAATGTTAACAACGTAGACTATTTTTCACTCCAAATATAGTGAGAAAGCAAGAAATTAGTATATGAAATTATTAAAACGGGTAGTAACAAGATTTTCAATTATGTCGAGATTAAATAGATAAATATATATATTTATATATACTAGCGAGCCCGGCAGACGTTGTCCTACCTTAATAAGAAAAAAAAACCTAAAAGTCAACCGCAGCGCGACATACCGAGTGTAATGAATCTAAACCATTCTCGAATCCACTGGAACACGTACACAAAATTTCATCAAAATCGGTCCAGTATTTTAGGAGGAGTTCAGTGACATATACACGTACAGATAAAATTTATATATAAAGATACAACTATACATTAAATAGGATTATATAAACTTTAATTTTATTTTTTTATTTGATTTTATATTTGATTCGATACTTCATATATACTGTAGTTGGTATTTCGTTTTTATTTGAAATAAAAAATCTATTTCACGATGTCCATTATATTATCTATATATAAGTATAGGAAGATACATTAGTTCAGAACATTTTTAATCTCTGTTAGTCAACGGATTTTCTTTCTTTTTTTTTGTTTAAAGTTGTTGATGATTTTGAGAGTTATTAATAAAATCATTTTAATTATATATTTATTCTCTAGAATAGTTGTCAGTTTGACGCTTCTTACGCCTACAATCTACAATAGTTATATAAGACTTAATACAGTTGTTATAATTTACAAAAAATAGACTACTGAGCGACTACTATTCATATTGTTTCTTTCTTTTATCCAACAATTTATTAGACGCCATCTTTTGTATTTCATAATTTATTTCGTCATTGCGACATACGTATGAGTAAACAATTCACGTAAATATTCTCACATTTCAATTTGAGTCGCGACGCTGCCGAAACAAAACGATCGTAAATATGGTTTTATGTCTCGATAAAAATGCAAGCCAACGTAATATTATATTTGTATGTTCGATATAAAAATACGACGCCAAATGCTTAGCATAAATGGCAGCTAAAAGACAAATGAACGTGCTTATAATAGAATAAGAAAGAGAGAGAGAGAGAATAAGAAAACGTATAATTAATTTGAAAATATATGTAATATAATTATTCGCAATGTTTTTGAAATTATACTTCTTTTGGCAGATTTCCGAAAAATGATTCGCGCGCACGCCGACACGTAAAAGCGACACCATGATGTTGGTTGGTAATCGTCCGTCAAGTTTTTGTGAGAAGTAACAACTTTATTCAAGGTAATTATTCAAATATATATGAATCTATAACACACGTTTTGTATCAGTAGAGATAAAAAATATATTCATACATATGTAACACATGTGTATGATTTTAAATGATATGTGCTGACGAATGATAATTTACTGTGAGTATTCGTGATAAAACTGTTAATTTTGTTTATATTATACACTTTCTAAGGCGGGCATATAGATTTGAGATAAATTGTTTTTTGTTAAATTGTTGTCAATACATTATTTGGTAAATAGTTTTTTCTATTTTATTTATTTTTGTATCTTACTTGATTATGTATATGTAGAAAATCAATTTTGAATTAGTTACCAATAAAATAAAAAGGTGTACATGCATCTTTGGAAGACGGGTATCCGACGCTCTCACTGACCGAACGAAACGCAACAATGCAAGCACTGTTACTTCACGTCGGTTTTCTGTGAGGGTGGTACTACCCCGGGCGAGCCGACCTTGTTATTTCAGATGTCTAGGAGCAAGTAATAAAATACATTTCAATCATTTTTAGAAATGTCTGTCTGTCTGTCTGTTTGTATGAACAGGCATCACGACTAAAGTATTAGGTTCAAAATAAAACCACACTAATTTAATACATTAAGATGACTTTATTAATCGCTGTTTTTTTTATATAAGGTTTCCCGCAGCCAAAAACGCGGGCACAGCTAGTACTGGTAATAAATATATCGAGATATCGTTTAAGTGTTTCTGTTTACATAAGATTCTACGCGTACGAAGTCACGGGCGCAGCTAGTAAAAACTAAATACATTGTATACAAAACGTTAAGTTTTTAAGCTACGTTTTTGGGATACGATGCTTTGAACTTATTTTTGCAGTGCCACTTAAAACAACGATGTAGAGAAAATTGTAACGGCTTACAGAGTTATCTTGTTTTCATTTTTCTGGTATTTCCCTTAAGATTACGTTTATTAAATATTTAAAACCAATCTTATTACTTAACTAGCTACTGCCGGGTATCCGGCGCTCTCACTGACCGAACGAAACGCAACAATGCAAGCACTGTTACTTCACGTCGGTTTTCTGTGAGAGGGCGGTACTACCCCGGGCGAGCCGACACATTCATTCTGAAACAATTAACAGCTTCAGCGTAGCTCTACCACCTACAAAAAACTACTGAATTTACGCTTTTCTCTTCCTATAACTATTCAACTATTCAGTGTCTTGCACATGGCTCGCTGTCCGTAACAATAGTAATTTAACACCATTTATTTTGTGTTAACACTATCCCAGTTTTCTCCGAGTTACTCTTTGTTGTAGTCCAGTTAATTTTGTGTTAAATCATGACATACGTTTGTGAGGCGCGTTGAGGGATATTTTTGGCAGAAGATAAATTTGTAATTTCGCGTCATAACACACTACGTCATCGGTTAGGTAGGCCGTATTGCGTTTGGGTGGCTTGCGTATTATAGGGGCATGTATACATTCAATATTGATATCTTGTATGGAGATTGTGCATCATATATTTGATTAACTAATGAATTGTATAAAAATGTATATAATTATTGCTCAGAGTACCAAAAGAACAGTTTATGAATTTTGGATTTTAGATAATTCTCGCTGTCATTAATTTAATAAAATTCAAAACAGAACACAATTATTCTATTGTATTGAGTTTTCACTTTTATCAGCAGTGATATGACTGCCTCGATGTTTTTTTTACTTAAAAAAGTTTTATACAATCCATGTAAAATTATATCAGTATACAGAGCTTGCAGAAAATGTTACCAAAATACAATGATAATAAAATGAGTCACAAACTTGAATACATCAGAATAGTAAATGACGTCATCCATCTGGGAGTCTCACGAATTTTACTTTTCTGCTAGACGTGGATCTGTAGCACTTGCTACTTCTTCTAGATATCTAATCAAGCTCTAGAGGCAATTTAGGATTCGCAGAAGGTTCGAAATTCGGGACTTCCATCAATAATAAGGGGTGCTAGTGGTTTCGTATTGTATTTGCGACACAGATCACTTAGCTCATAGTTCATTATAAAAAGTTTTTATTATTATCGCAATCCTTGTAAACTAAAGGTTTTGCATCTAATTTGTGTTGTATATTTTAGTTACGCCTGCAATTGCTACTCTTATGTATCCTATATTTTAATTTCCCCTATATATATTAAGCACCCTATTATATTTTACGTTACTTAATTTGATTATATATATTATATTTCATAATTTTTATTCATATTTATTTTTTTAATACCTTTTATGGTCATTTTAATAAACAGTCTATTTTACGCTCTCCGAGTATTCTTATTACGCTGTCCGTGTTAGTCTAGAATATTCTAGTAGTGAGCCGATACTCCTACAGGGGTTAAATAGGAGTGATAAAGTTATAATTAGAAAAAAAGCAGACAGCACTTTATTACTCCCGATAAAACATGTACCGTGTTATTACAAAAAAGTTAAATACGTATTAAAAATTGGGTTTAAAAAAGTTTCCTAGTAAACGCACCGCGCTCGCCCGAGGCAAGTTCGCGTTATCATTTTTCACATGTCTAACCTAACGTAACCAAAGCGAGATAAAAGAACAAGATGGCGAATATTTAGCGACTGCGGTGCATTTAATATGAGACCTTTTTAAAGCCAGGGTTCAATACGTATTTAACTTTTTTGTAACTACCTCAGTGCTCACTTATACTTTATTCTCGAACTATAATAAGTAACCTGCTGTAGTTTTTCTGTCTTCCAGTGAAATTCCTGTCAAAATCGCTCCAGTCGTTTCGGAGATTACCCGGAATAAACAGACAGACCGACAAAAATTTTAAAAATTGCATTATTGTTGTCAGTTGTCTGTATACTTTCACACCCAATCAGTAAAAAAATGTTATTTTGATATTACATACAGACACTTCATTTTTATTATATATCTATAGATATAGACATATATGCTTCTATAGGTACTATTATTATAAATAGGTAAAGTTCCTTCGCTTGTTTTTTTTTTATACTTTCGGCGGCAAACGAACATTCGAGTCACTTGATGGTAAGTGATCACCGCCGTCCATGGATACCTGCAACACGAGAAGAATCACAAATCACAATCCTTCGTTTGTAGCAGTTAATATCTGATACTCAAAACTTTATTATAAAAATGATATTACTAATAAGCAGTTCAATTATCCTTGAGTAATATTGGTTGTGTCAATGTTGTTGTTATGTTTTTTTTATTTTACAGTCAACACGGACGAATTCGCGAGCAGTTGCTAATGAAGCCACAAAAATAATTAATATAATTCTATAACTTTGTGATTAACCCTAACGATCGATGCAATAAAATTACAGAGTGTAATTTATACAGATTTTAGTCGGTTCGATTCCCGGGTGAAGCAAGAGAATTTTCGAAAATCTTTGAATGCAGTTTTATTTCTTTTCAAAAATAAAGGAATGTTTCTTTGGGGTAAAATTTGCTATCTCTATTATTTAGAGTAATTTCCCTCCAGGTGGCATTAAAAAATTCCATCTTGTATATACTTGATTTTGCTATCGCTTAATTCTTATGTTTAATCTATTCCAAATAATTTATCGCTTCTCGAATTGTTTACAGAACAGCAAAATTTCGTTCCTTCTCCTTTTATCTATTCCACGACACAAAATATTATGACAAATTCGATTAAGTTCCTCCGTTATACTCCTAATCATACTCTAACCACATCCAAACTACATTAGGGGGTAAATACGACGGACAAAATAATAGCACATTCCTAACATCCACCTCATAATTTAATACATGCTATGACAAGTGCAAACTGATTAGGAAATTCAACCTTCCTCCATCGAAATAGGGCGCGTAGGCTTCGACTGAACATTGAAAATGGGGAGTTACTAATGGAAGTGTGAAATACGATAGCATTCAGCCGAATACATTATTCAAATTTAGTAACAACGTTTTTATTATAATATTTTGAAGACGTGAAAGGAATTGTGAGCGAGGAAAAATTTTCACCTACTGAGTACCTACGGTTCGCAATAAAAGGAAACTTGAGGGCTGTGACAGACATTCTTATGTATTATGTTTACGTTTTGAATATACCTATATATGTTGAAAGTATTACTTGATTCATTTTTTAATTTACCATCAATTGCTATAAATAAATACTACACTATCAAAGTTAATTCTGCGTTAGAATAACAATGCGGACTTTTTTTATATCATAGGAGACGAACGAACAATTGGGTCATCTGATGTTAAGTGTTCACCACCGTCCATAGACTCTAGCATCACCAAGGCAGTCGCAAGTGCGTTGCCATCTTGTGCTTGGGAGGAGACAGGGGATGGAAAGTGGGGTGCCGGCGCTCTCACTGACCGTACGAAACGCAACAATGCAAGCACTGGTACTTCACGTCGGTTTTCGACGAGCCGACATTCATACTGAGACCAGTAATAGCTTCAGCGTGGCTCTACCACTAAATAAAAAACGTAATAAAAGAACAGTATCAATTTTATAGTATAAAATAATTAACGCAATTTTTACGGTTAAATCGTAATGTGTACAAATCAAAATGATTCAATTTCGTATTTATCTTAAAACATACTATAATTAGAAATTAACTTGAAAAAGTTACAATTAACATTATAGTACGTAGAAAGTTAGTTAAACATTACTCTTTAAAAATATTAATATTAAACTTATTGTAAGGCTTATAATTGAAGTTTGTGCTGCTTGAATAAGTTATATTTCAATGGAATAAACATGAAGCAACAACAATTTTAATATAAGCAATATATAACTTTACAGAAAGCAGCAGTAGATTTAGCTATTTTCTCAAACCCAATAATGCGATATCAATGTGGTGCACGCCATGAATCCGATTAGACTGTGGATAAACAAACATTATTTACAAAGTTTCACTTGGATCCGTGTTCTGTTCGTTCATTGCTTATTGACTTTGTTTCGTTTGCGATTGCATATGCAGTGGATCTTTTGTTGGTTTGATATTGATATGAATGCTGAATTCATTGAATAATTCTGAATATTGCATATATTTCCTTTTTTTATATACATCTTTTAGTTATATAGCGCTCAGCTATTTCTGAGTTGATATATAATTATTCTTCATTTTGACAAAGAGCTATTGTAAACCATTACTATACAGTTATTCTTTTTAAATTTTTTATTTAATTGTTATTATTAACCAGATAAACTAGATCTAGAAATGCTGTTTTTGTTTTGTAAATCAGGAGATTGTAAGTTTCTAAGATTTTCAAATGTTTTTTTTTTATTGTAGCTCGGCAAGACGACCGCATTGTGCCTGATGGTAAGCTCAGTACAATCCATAAACAATGGCGACCACCGAGTGCCACCCTATCCATCGCCGGTCGCCGCTGTCATGCCGGCCAGCGAAGAGCTGGATATGCACAGGCTGATCCCGAAACGCGATCCGCAGAAGCGTATCACTATGACGGGCTTTTTCGCCATATACATAGTGGTTGCGACCCAATCGGCTACTGAGCGACTACTATTCATATTGTTTCTTTCTTTTATCCAACAATTTATTAGACGCCATCTTTTGTATTTCATAATTTATTTCGTCATTGCGACATACGTATGAGTAAACAATTCACGTAAATATTCTCACATTTCAATTTGAGTCGCGACGCTGCCGAAACAAAACGATCGTAAATATGGTTTTATGTCTCGATAAAAATGCAAGCCAACGTAATATTATATTTGTATGTTCGATATAAAAATACGACGCCAAATGCTTAGCATAAATGGCAGCTAAAAGACAAATGAACGTGCTTATAATAGAATAAGAAAGAGAGAGAGAGAGAATAAGAAAACGTATAATTAATTTGAAAATATATGTAATATAATTATTCGCATATGTTTTTGAAATTATACTTCTTTTGGCAGATTTCCGAAAAATGATTCGCGCGCACGCCGACACCTAAAAGCGACACCATGATGTTGGTTGGTAATCGTCCGTCAAGTTTTTGTGAGAAGTAACAACTTTGTTCAAGGTAATTATTCAAATATATATGAATCTACAACACACGTTTTATATCAGTGGTGATAAAAAATATATTCATACATATGTATACACATGTGTGTAATTCATACATATGTATACACATTTGTAATTTACTGTAAGTATTCGTGATAAAACTGTTAATTTTTTTTATATTATACACTTTCTAAAGCGGGCTTATAGATTTGAGATAAACTGTTTTTTGTTAAATTGTTATTAATACACTATTTGGAAAATAGTTTTTTCTATTATTTTTTTTGTATCTTGATTATGTATATGTAGAAAATTAATTTTAAATCATCTTTGGAAGACGGGTATCCGGCGCTCTCACTGACCGAACGAAACGCAACAATGCAAGCACTGTTACTTCACGTCGGTTTTCTGTGAGAGGGCGGTACTACCCCGGGCGAGCCGACCCAGTTATTTCAGATGTTTAGGAGCAAGTAATAAAATACATTTCAATCATTTTTAGAAATGTCTGTCTGTCTGTCTGTTTGTATAAACAGGCATCACGGCTTAAGTAGTAGGTTCAAAATAAAACCACACTAATTTAATACATTAAGATGACTTTATTAATCGCTGTTTTTTTTATATAAGGTTTCCCGCAGCCAAAAACGCGGGCACAGCTAGTACTGGTAATAAATATATCGAGATATCGTTTAAGTGTTTCTGTTTACATAAGATTCTACGCGTACGAAGTCACGGGCACAGCTAGTAAAAACTAAATACATTGTATACAAAACGTTTCAACAAACACAGTGATATAAACGACACAGTGCGATGGTCCTTAAGTGATTTTATTTTCGTACATTCACGTAAACCTTTTAATTTATATCTGTTTTTAAGCTACGTTTTTAGGATACGATGCTTTGAACTTATTTTTGCAGTGCCACTTAAAACAACGATGTAGAGAAAATTGTAACGGCTTACAGAGTTATCTTGTTTTCATTTTTCTGGTATTTCCCTTAAGATTACGTTTATTAAATATTTAAAACCAATCTTATTACTTAACTAGCTACTGCCCGCGACTTCGTCCGCGTGGAATAGTTACTTTGGGCTAACATGCAGAGGAAACTCTCAAAAAGGAAAATAAATCCCAATTTTGAAAGATTCTTAATTGGTGCTCCGCTCCTATTAGTATTAGCGTAATGATATATAACCTATAGACTTCCTCGATAAATGAGCTATCTAACACAAAAAGAATTTTTCAAATATGACCAGTAGTTCCTGAGCTCCAGCTTTATAATATTCGTATAAATTACTACTCTTCTCTCGTACTTATCTCGAGCCGTCATTCACATTACAATAACTTTTCATAGAGTAGACCGATTTTAATGAAACAAAGACTAAGCTACTCCTGAGGATATGCTTTATAATTTGATGTATTGTCAGTACTTTAGCAGTGATGCGTGTTCATACAAACGGGCAGATAGACAGACAGACATTTCTAAAAATGATTGAAATGTATTTTCTTACTTATTCCTAGACAACTGCAACAATTTTTTTTTCACGGAAATCGAAAATGTACAGACACTTTAAAATTTCTAACATATTATATGTATAGATGAAAGTATCTTGCAGATAAAGGGCAATTTAAATTAGTATAGTAACTTACATATTACACCGCCGAGAAATATCATCATTATCGTAACAAATCAGTAAATGTAAACGAATTATGTAAAATTGTACAATAATTCCTATATCGGTAAGGGAAGACAATAACAGAAATTTTGCAATTTCAGCTATATTTCCAACCAATGACTAATGTAAGGTATTCAATCAATTATCTATAACTTTATTTTTTATACAATAAAAACTTATTACCTTGACAAATGAAATACCTAAAGCTACCTCATAAACATACATTACATAATACATACATGCATACATCCGTTCGGTACTTTTTGAGTTTATCGCAAACAGACAGACAGACGTGGCACAGGAATTTGTTTTATAATATGCAGTAATAGTGATATGACTACTGTTTTAAATAACATTACATCTGTCAAATACATTGTTATTCCTTCAACTAGGTAGTATTATAATAAATATAAATTAAAAAAAAAATTGTAGTACAAATTGCTTACGCAATGTCTATGGCCCGAAAACATTTTTTCATACCCTTAAACCCGGATCAAGCGATAAAAGATGTAATGCACAAGAACTGGACAGCGGATCCAAAATATATATACGCGTACATGGCAGCACATATGAAAGTATGTATATACATTTAGTTCACCAACATATGCATGTATAGTTGATTTATCTCGCATAGTTAGTTTAGCTGGATACGTGATTTTGTGTGCAAGGCAACAGCCTAAGTAAGCAAAATTGGACTGAACACCTTAAGCGCGCTCCCAAAAATTCTGATGAGGCTTTGAAGGCTCGTCGGGCCAACAGCGATTAGTTTGAAAAAGAGAAAAAACAAGGAACGAACTGCATTTACGTTTGGGTCGTAAGACCGCTCGCATATAAGTATATAGGTACTGGTGTATGGTCGAACAAGCTAAGGTCAATTAGTTTTGCATCACCCTTCGCAATGCCGCTCATCACCTGACACTTCCTCTGTCATATACTATAATACTATTGTAGAGTTTTAGATCATTTAGCATAGAGTAATAAAAAAATAAATGGAGTTATTCTATAGATAAATAAAATTCTATAATTAAATACTTAAATCACTCCCGAAATTATTCACTTGTCTACGCTCAACTAGCAAATAGAAATAATAACTATCACTTCCAGTAAATCTTATCTACGATGTCGTGCCCAATCCCGCATCAGGCTAGCAGGTACTTCAATTATTCACTATAAAATTAGAAGTAATTGGCGTAGTTCTGAACCGGTTAGTCTAAAGGGCAATCTAGATAAAAGCCTACCCGCAACATCTCTGATAATATTAACACTGTCGGGTTTATACAGACTTGCCTCTGTTAATACGTTTAAGAGCCAAATATCAGCGGTATATGGCGATACGGTCATTTTATAAGAATGACAATACAATCTCAAACAACATTATTTAATTCCCAACGAAGCGTAATTTGAAATTCCAAACTAAGCGTAAATTGAAATTCCAAAATAAGCGTAATTTGAAATTTCCAAACTAAGCTCAATATGAAATTCTTATCTAAGCGTAATTTGTATAAGAGAAGAATTGACAGATTATCGATTATAATTAACTAGCTTTTGCTCACGCCTTCGTTCACGATAATTTAGAATTTAGATCCTTCGGAAATCGTACTTTTTTCTAGATGAGACGCACCTTATGTCGTTTTGCATACTTCTAACAATATATATGCAAAATTTCATTATAATTAGTTATATGATTAAGTGGTGAAAATGTTACAATCACGTAGTCCGTGACACGTAGTCCGGTGAAGCTGTTAAGACCTCGCTTGGTCAATAGCGTAGTCAGTTCGAAAAAAAAAAGTTACAATCAAACTTTAACTTCCTTTGATGTGTAAAGGTCGCTATGATTTGAAATGTAGTATTATCGCCGATTTTTTTTTAGTAATTTGTATTTTAAAAGTTATGTATAGGATCGTATTTGAATAATATATAGCAGACGATTATATATTACTTTAGGTAAATATAAAAATCTTGTTAGTAGATCACAAAACAAAACATTACTATTTTCCAATGAACATAAAAATAAACAACGCTATTTAAAATTCATTTTATAATGCCACTAGCGGGTCCGGTAGCCGTTATATTTATCCTGATAATTAAAAAAATCGTGGAAACATATCACAGCGTCACCTATCGGTTCCAATTCTGAGTCTTAATATTCCTAGCGATTCTTTCAAATACACACAAAAAATTTCATCAAAATCTGTCCAACCGTTTTTCGAGGAGTTCAATCGCGTATACACGGACAGAAGTATTATAGACATAGTATAATCAATATTGAGGAATATCAAATGTAAGGTTTTATACACAGCGGCGACCATTTCAAGTCTCGCGTCTATACTCCCACTTTTAGGTTAATCTGAGTTTAGTCATAATGGTTCTACCTAAGACTATGGTTGCTCATATCTTAAACTATAAAACAATATTGAGTTATATGATAAGGTACAATTTATGTGTTATCATCATAAGGCATAATAACCACTGATATAATATAGCGTTATTTTGAGTTCTAGTATATTAGAACGAAATTCGATAACATCATTATACTTTTCCTTTAATGATAAAATTACAGAAAAAAAAATAATAACACAGGTCATTTTAAATCTATATAAAATACGGAGATCCTCAAAATATTAAAATATTCAGGTGAAGATACATGGTGATTAATACTTTGCCACTTCGTCCGATAGTCAGTAAATACCACCGCGTGAGGACACTTTAGAACACTAGCAGCATCGAATTTATCGTCTACCCTATAAAAACCCGTTAATTTCTCTTTGAAAAAGCCTCGTACTATAAACCCCTTGGAAAACCCCAGTTGAGAGCTCATTCCACAACCGAAACGTTCGCGACAGTAAACCCCTTCAAAAACTATTTTAATGTAGTACAATACTAACTAACTAGTACTACAGTACAGTACAACCCGTACAAACGTGACCACATTGGTTCGAGGTTTTGAGAATTAATTCCTGGTTAATTAGAAAACTTAGAAATAATACGATTACAGATGGTAATGTAATGAACTTAGAAGGCAACGGTCCTTTTTTATGTCAAAAGGCGGCAAACGAACAGGTGCGTCACCTGATGTTAAGTGATCACCACCATCCATAGACACTAGCAACACCAGGGGAGTCGCAAGTACGTTTGCCAGCCTATCAATGGAAGGGAAAGGAGAAAGGGGAAGGGAATGGGGGAAAGAAGGTGAGCCTCCGGCGCTCTCACTGACCGAATGAAACGCAACAATGCAAGCACTGTTACTTCACGTCTATGTTCTGTGAGAGGGTGGTACTACCCCGAGCGAGCTGACCCATTCATGTTGAAACTAGTAATAGCTACAGCGTGGCTCTACCACCTTCTTTAGACGGATCTGTTTAAAGTGACTGTTGAAGACTTGAAGAAGAATTGTTTAAAATTTCTTTAGAATGTGTCTTGTATAAACATACCTTTCCGTACTTCGCAGTATTTAAATAAACACAAATATACACGTCCGAAGAACCCTTTCGGGACACATCAATCTTGCTTCAAGCTCCAGTCGACGACGTATCAAGAGTGCATCAATCACTTCGCACAGAAAATATTTCCGCAAAACACAAGGTGCGAAAATATTGTACTCACGAATATTCAAGCTTATGGGGTTCCGTATAATTGAAGTGAAAACTTTTTTAGACGAGCCGAGCAGCGTTTTTTTGGCAGGACATAAACTTATGATTTCGTCTCATGCCATGCTAGTAAGCGTGAGTTATATTGCAATCTATAGATTTTATAGTTGACTTCAAAATTTAAGTTATATATAATAGAAACTTTTTACTAAACTCTTATGAGTTAACCTATACATGTAAAGCAGTAGTGGAAGACCTTAAATTTGATCATAGTGGCTATTTTGCTATCAGCTAGATATAGACAAAGAAATCAAAAGGAGGATTGAAATTAGACGGGCGGTTCAAAACATTAAGAAAACATGTACTGTCTCTATCAAGATGGGACAAGAGTAAGAAAAAGAAAATATATCTATATATGCATATTGTCTATTGGTCAAAGTGACATTGATATGTCATTTTATTTGCATCTATTTTTCTATTATAGTTTTCATATTTTCTATTTTTATAATGGTTTATTATATCTAATATTATATAATTATATCAAGAGACTTGTAATATCGATACTCACTTGACAATGGCAGTTATAGTCTACTAGAAGACTGGTTGCCAAAAATAAAATAGAAGAAAATAGAAGAAGAACTGTATATAATGTTCCGAGTGGCAATAGATGTGAAAACGAAATTAATGTCAATAATTTCGATATAGAAAATGTAAATATTGTAATTCACACTATAATTAATTTAAAAACTCAAAAGAGTACACAGTTATTTCAATGTTTTAAGTTTTTACTACTTTAGGCGGTCCTCCTCGACTTTTTTTTTTACTTCCACGAATTTTACATACTGTAATCGCTTTGATATTGAGATAAACTTTAAATAAAACAAAGCAGGCAATAAATTAATAATCATTGATCGAGTACCTCTATAAACCATAAGGACACGGAAGCTGTGATAGCTTAGTTGACAGCGTGACACCGTATCGATGGTCGTAGGTTTGAATTCTAGCAACTAAGTCGAAGAGTCGCTTTCGATGAAGGAAACTGTCGTGATAAAACCATAGTGGTAGTACAGCACTGTGGTAGGGTTTTGCTAAGCCCGCCTTTTTTTTATAGTAGCACGACAAAATGACTACACTATGCCTGATGGTAGGCACAGTACAATCCAAAAACAACGGCGACCACCGAGTGACACATTATCCATCGCCGATCGCCGCTGTCATGCCGGCCAGCGAAAAGCTGGATATGCACAGGCTGATCCCGAAACGCGACCCGCAGAAGCGAATCACTATGACGGGCTTTTTCGCCATATACATGGTGGTTGCGACCCAGTCAGCCTGTAAAAACCTACCACCCCGCTTTCGCCATTGCCTCGTTTGTTATTCAGCAGGGTGCACCACGTGCAGGTGAGGTTGGTCAGCTACCACCCTTAAGTTGATAAATTGTCGCCAGGCACCTGTTGGTGTGTCCCGGCAGCTGCATTCGAGAGCTAGTCCTCTACACCTTAGAAGTTTAACGAATTTGTAATTTTACACCACATTGTTACTTCACATCAGATGAAATTATGGTCAAACACTAAAACCGATTTTCTATCTAAACATATAATAAGAATGTAAATCTGACGTGTCTGTACTTCTTCGATTTTCGTGAGTAAAATTGTCGCTGGAGAAAAATTAGTAATAGAATACATTTCAATCATTTTTCGTCCGATTTGAAAAATTCTTCAGTGTTATATAGCTCATTTATGGAGGAAGGCTATATATGGGCTATATATTATCACGCTAAGACCAGTAGGAGCGGAGCGCCAATGAAGAATGTTTCAAAATCGGTGTATTTTTTTCCTTTTGAGAGCATCCCCTGCGTGTTAGCATTAGTCCAAAGTAACTATTCCACGTGGACGAAGTCGCGGGCAGTAGATAGTAAATGTATAAAACATTATGACATTTTTTTTATGTTCGACAGGTACGCGCTTGGCCACAATCTCACCTGATGGTAAATACGATGAGGCCGACGATGTATCGCGCTTACCCGCCAGATGCCTGTTCACTCTACTCTTGAAGACTCCCAAGTTATAAGATGACGGGACGACAGAAGCCGGGAGTGAATTCCACTCCTTAGCCGTACGTATAATGAATATGGAAGCAAATCGCTTCGTACGAATTACGGGAATATCAACCACGTAAGGGTGGAAACCCTCACGGCGTCTAGTCGTCCTCTGATGGAATGGGGACGGTGGAATTATATTATGTAATTCCTGTGCACACTCTCCAAAGTGTAACCTGTAAAACACTGAGAGACAAGCCACTTTTCGTCGATGCTCTAAACTGAGCATTCTTGAATCCCACAATACTTCATCACCGACAAGCCGACGAGCACGATGCTCAATGGAGTCAAAAGCGGCCAGCTGATATTTGGCTAATCCATCCCATAAGTGACAGCAATATTCCACACATGAGCGTACTTGAGCTTGGTACAGACTAAGAAGCTGTTCTGGTGTGAAATGTCGCTTAACTTTAAAGAGGATCCCAAGTTTCCTCGTAGCTGTTCTTGCTTTCTGTTCGATTGAGCGCCTGAAATTGAGATCCGATATTAGCTGGATCCCAAGAAGCTCGAGGGTGTCAGTCACCTGCAGGGAAACACCTTGAAAAGTAGGAGTCAAGTTGAACGGACTCCGTTTTGTAGAGAAGAGACACGCCTATGTCTTTTCAGCGTTAACTGTAACCAGGTTTGAATTACCCCAATTGGCCTCTCTCTCAATTAGGATTTCTGGTGAACTAGCTTGCGGGCTGGATATATACCTTTCAGATACAGTGCTGTCATCTGCGTACCCAAAGATACCGGGTATAAGCAGATCATTAATACGAAGCAGAAATAGGGTTGCTGAGCGTACAGATCCCTGAGGAACTCCGGCATTTACAGCCTTGGGATCAGACCAGCAGCCATCAACAACTACTCGTATTGTCCGTTCTCTAAGGAAATCGCATATCCAATATTCCGTATGCTTGGAGTTTACTTAAGAGGCTAACGTGCCAAACCTTGTCAAATGCCTTCGAGACATCCAGAGAAACAGCTACAGCCTCTGCGTGTTTCTCGATACTCTCACTCCAGTAATGAGTGGCATACACTAGGAGGTCACCAGTAGATCACTTTTGTCGGAATCCGTATTGGCGATCACTGAGAATATCATTAAGCTCTAGGTATGTCAACAACTGCTTATTTATTTATGAAAGTTGCATTTAAAATTTTCTTAAAATACACAATAATTATCTGTAATATTATTACACGTATATTACTATTCAAAGAAGTAAAGTTATTTGCAGGAAATAAACCTAACAAGCAAGTAATTTGATTCTAAAAGTTATTTTACTTACAGGAAGCTTCCACTTATTCCCGAATCCGAATTCTGACACACCACGATTATTACACCACGAGCCACAATTATTTTAAATATAATTAATCGAATATGTAATGAGTCGACAGTTCAGAACACAGCGATCATTTTTTTGGTATTTTTTTTAAAGTAGCATAGGGCAATATAGCTTAAATGTTTAGCTAATCTGTCTGCTATATACAGCACAAAGAAAATTTACCAAAATCCGTTTCATTGACTACAAACTTTTGGTTTTTGGTCCGTTATCCTGGAGAATCCCTTGCGTTTTATGATATAAAAAGTATCCTAGATTTAACCTTGTAATATTAGTTATCACTGCGTCAAATTTGGTCAAAATTGATTTAGTACTTTCAGAGTAATACGTGTTCAAAGAGACAGATAAACAGGCAGATCCTGGAGAATCCCTTGCATTTTATGAGAAAAATGTATCCTAGATGTAATCTTGTAATATTAGTTATCACTGTGCCAAGTTTCGTGAAAATCGGTTCAGTACTTTCAGAGTGATGCCTGTTCACAGGGACAGACAGACAGACAAAAATGTGAAAAGGGTTATTTTTGGCTTCTATATCGATAACAAAATCTACCCCGATTATAATAATAAAAAAAAAATTTAATGAACAGATTTGACCTCATTACAGTTTTATTATAGTACTAGCTGACCCGTGCGACTTCGTCTGCACCAAATCGGTTATTACCGGTTTCGATTGTACTTTTAAACGCGAAAAATCTAAATACATCTCAAAACCCGATTGCAGCGATACCTACTGTTTCAAATTGTGAATCCCAACTATCCAGGGACTCACTCAAACATATACCCAGTTGGTATGTGAGAAATATTTTAAAATATGCTTTGAACCCGTTCGCAGCATCACCTACCAGGTCCAATTAAGATAACAAATAACCTACATATATTGCCGATAAATGTCTTCCCAGTACGTTGTCCCAGTAACTTCTGTCCCAATAAGCCTACAACCCGTTCGTAACATCATCTACCGGGTTCAATTAAAATAAAAACTAACCTACGTATATTGGCAGTAATGTAAAAAAAGCTTGAGAGGTCCATGGACCTCCAGTTGGAACGTAGTTCCTTTCCCTTTTTTGTAGGCGTTTACTATACGCTCAGTATAGTTTACATTATAAAATATCAAGTTGATAGAGTTAAATTGTAATTTAAACGTTAAAATATATTCATAAAATAAATAATGATAAATTAAACACTGAATGACATCATAACTATTTTCAACTTGTATTAAAACTTTTTCACACTACATTGTATTAAAGAAAAACATAAATATTAAAAAGATATGAGCAACATGTGTCATCTGTCACTTGCCTGTGACTATTTGTCTAAGAGCTAGGCAACGGTTTCGACAGCGAATTGGCTGCCGGTAAACCTTTACAGGCAAAAATATTGAACTTTATATAATTTTAGAATGTTTTGTTTTTCACTAACTTTTAAACGCTACTAAAACGTGAATTTATTATTGCCAGACATTTTTGATATTAACAATAATGTGCCCGATGCAATTTTTTGTAAATAAAGAAGTATGTTCAAACCATGTTAAGATATCTGTAATTTTATTGAAGTTATATTTCTTTTGGCGCGTTAGGGAAAAATGATGAGAGTAAATTTTTACGATGAACGCGCACACCGTAACAAAAAAATGATGAGAGTAAATTTTTACGTTGCGCGCACACACCGTCACGAAAAACCGACACCCTGAAGTTAGCTATAGTCAACATTTTGTTTCTTTGTATTTGTTGTTTGTATTTCTTTATATTAAAACTTTCATTGTATTAAATACCTTTTTTTTATTGTTAGTGTCGTTTTTTCTACAAACGTAGAATAAGGCGCAAGATAAAATTTTTGAAAAGATTTTTACTTGTTACGCCAAAGAAGTATAACTTCTAATGCGTGTACATAAGTACACACACACACTTTTTTTTAATATTATTTTATTTCAACATAAAAAAGGGTAAATTAAAAATATAATGTATTTTTTTATGTCATAGGAGGCAAACGGACAGGTGGGTCACCTGGTGTTAAGTAATAACTACCGTCCATAGACACTTGCAACACCAGGAGAGTCGTAAGTGCCTTGCCAACCTGTGTTGGAGGGGGAGGAAGCGGAAGGGGAGAGGAGGAAGGGGAAGAGAGGTGGGCCTCTCCGGTGCTCTCACTAATCGAACGAAACGCACTAATGCAAGCATTGTTACTTCCCGTCGGCTTTTTGTTAGAGGGTGGTACTACCCCGGGCGAGCCGACCCATTCATCCTGAAACCAGTAATAGCTTCAGCGTGGCTCTACCCCCTACCAAAACCTATGTATAGAATAACTTAGTTATAACTCTAGCTTAGCGCAACACTGGCTGTATAATAAAGATAGCCATAATTGTGGAAGAGCCTGGTTAACAAAATGAAATATGTTCTTTGCAAGGGAAAAAATAAAATGGTTTGAAATGAATTATTTTGTTTATAAAGAATATCACCAGGCACATTATTGTCAATAACAAAATTGTCTGGCAGTGAAAAATTCATGTTTTTAATAACGTATAAACGTTAAACTTATAAAAGTTACTGACAAAAAATGTTCCTTAAATTATTTATAAATCAAAATGTTGATCTGTAAAGGTGTAATTCGCATTAAAAAATACAACGTTAACCGGCTACCAGGTATCCTGAATCGTGTTTGGAAGGGCATAATATATCTTCATATTAAAGAACCAACTTTTCTCAAATTCTCGTTCTTCCAACGTTGCTGGCTCTTATACTAAGGTGTCGCAAAAAAGTCTAGTTACATTAACTAATTTCTTTTCTTTCGTTATCCTGGAGAACCCCTTGCGTTTTATGGGTCAAAAAGTATCCTAAATGTAACCTTGTAATGTACAGATTTGGCTTTGTTACAGTTTTATTATAGTATAGATAAATAAATAAATCTTGTCACCTTTGTTTAGCAAACATTTTTTTATACAATGAAATAAATGTAACAACATAAGTGACAGTTTCGTCTACATAAATGTTTCATACGTGGTCGATAATTACGTACAGAAATGTCATGTAGGCGTAGCTCAGTTGTAACGTACGGGGCTTTATATGTTTCGACGGAGCCGACGGTTCGAATCACGGTGGTCGTTTTTTTTGGTATTTTTTTTTGAAGTAGCATATGGAAATATAGCTTAATTTTTTAGCTAATCTGTCTGCTATATATAGCACAAAGAAAATTTACCAAAATTCGTCAAGAATATCATGAACTACATTTTTTTTACTTTCGTCCGTTATCCTGGAGAATCCCTTGCGTTTTATAAGATAAAAAGTATCCTAGATGTAACCTTGTGATATTGGTTATAACTGTGCCAAATTTCATCTAAATTGGTTCAGTACTTTCAGAGTGATTCGTGTTTAAAGGTATAGACAAACAGGCAGATCCTGGAGAATCCATTGCGTTTTATGGGACAAAAAGTATCCTAAATGTAATCTCGTAACATTAGTTATCACTGTGCCAAGTTTCGTCAAAATCGGTTCAGTACTTTCCGAGTGATGCGCGTTCACAGGGACAGACAGACAGACAAAAATTTTAAAAGGGTTATTTTTGGCTTCTATATCGACAACAAAGCCTACCCCCATCAAAATTTTCAAAAAATATTTAATGTACAGATTTGACCCTGCTACAGTTTTATTATAATATAGATAGAAGATAGACAGAAGATTCCAGTTTTTATACACCGGTGGTAAGCATAGTACAATCTAAAAACAATGGTTACCACCGAGTGACAAACTATCCATCGCCGGTCACGACTGTCATGCCAGCTGCGTAAGTGTCTCTTCACGTTACGTTACGTTACTCTTCCTTATGAAAACCGCATGAAAATCCGTTCAATAGTTTTTAGTTTATCACGAACAGACAGACAAATAGGTGACTTTATTTTATACTAATCCTATGGTTAATTGGTAATAAATATGATTAATGAATAACGACTATCCTATAATAAAACAAGTACAAAATCTTTGGTTGTTGATACCATACAATAAAAATAAAATATTTTCGTTATATATGTATAATAATCATTCGATGTTAATTAAGTAAACACAAGAAACCATTACTCAGGGATCTCTAAAAGCAGTAGCGGAGTACCGAGAGATGACAGATAGAATAGGTAATTTGTCGTTCGCAGCTGGTGAATGGATATACATTTTCTGAACGTTTTCCAAATGAAAACAAACGTGAGACGGCGGAAATGAATGAAACGTCATCGAAATGGTATTTTTATTGGGCATTCAGTTTTTCATATTTTATATTTGATGAGAAAAATTATCCTTTTTCGAATAACTCCTGTGTACAGTAGAAACGAGTATAATAGAGAGAGTTAATGCCATAGTATAGTACTAAAATACAGATGCGATAAGCGATCACAGCTATATACCTTGTTTGATTATTATGTTGGATAAGATTGTTTCTAACGTTATATAATTATTTTTTATCCATGACTTATGTAAGAAATATGTACTTTTTACAAGATTTTACTTAGCGTGCAATGTTTGTTACTTTATTTAGGTGAAATCTTGAATCCGGATTGTAACCAGTTCCTTTAGCTTTTTTTATGTCAAAAGGCGGCAAACGACCAGGTGGGTCACCTGATGTTAAGTGATCACCACCGTCCATAGACACTAGCAACACCAGGGTAGTCGCAAGTGCGTTGCCAGCCTGTGTATGGGACAGGGCAAGTGCGTTGCCAGCCTGTGTATGGGACAGGAGCAGGGAAAGGAGAAAGGGGAAGGGAAAGGGGGAAAGGAGGTGGGCCTCCGGCGCTCTCACTGACCGAACGAAACACAACAATGCAAGCATAGTTACTTCACGGCGGTGTTCTGTGAGAGGGTGGTACTACCCCGGATGAGCCGACCCATTCATGCTGAAACTAGTAATAGCTACAGCGTGGCTCTACCGCCGGAGTGGCTGGAGGCCCACTTCCCCTCTCCCCCAACATAGGCTGACAACGCACTTGCGACTTCCCTGGTGTTGCTAGTGTCTATGGACGGCGGTGATCACTTAACATCAGTTGAATGACCTTTTCCTTTACCTCCTATATTACAAAAAAAAAAGAAGAAAAGAACATTTTTTTTTAATGTTTGACATTACGCTACGAATATTACACCGCAACGTATATTATTCCGCAATGCTTTTACACAGTTTTAAAATATATATTGTGTGAACGTATTGAAATATTATATGAATATATAAAATATAACGAACATGCACCTGATGTTAAGTCATCACCGCCGTCCATAGACACTAGCAACACCAGGGGAGTAGCAAGTGCATTGTCAGCCTGTGTTTGGAGGTAGGTATGGAGAACGGGGAGAAGATTGAGTAGGTGGGCCTCCGGCGCTCTCACTGACCGAACGAAACACAACAATGCAAGCATAGTTACTTCACGGCGGTGTTCTGTGAGAGGGTGGTACTACCCCGGATGAGCCGACCCATTCATGCTGAAACTAGTAATAGCTACAGCGTGGCTCTACCGCCGGAGTGGCTGGAGGCCCACTTCCCCTCTCCCCCAACATAGGCTGACAACGCACTTGCGACTTCCCTGGTGTTGCTAGTGTCTATGGACGGCGGTGATCACTTAACATCAGGTGAATGACCTGTTCCTTTACCTCCTATATTACAAAAAAAAAAGAAGAAAAGAACATTTTTTTTTAATGTTTGACATTACGCTACGAATATTACACCGCAACGTATATTATTCCGCAATGCTTTTACACAGTTTTAAAATATATATTGTGTGAACGTATTGAAATATTATATGAATATATAAAATATAACGAACATGCACCTGATGTTAAGTCATCACCGCCGTCCATAGACACTAGCAACACCAGGGGAGTAGCAAGTGCATTGTCAGCCTGTGTTTGGAGGTAGGTATGGAGAACGGGGAGAAGATTGAGTAGGGGAGGGGAGGTGGTCCTCCGGCACTCTCATTGACCGAACGAAACGCAACAATGCAAGCATAGTTACTTCACGGCGGTGTTCTGTGAGAGGGTGGTACTACCCCGGATGAGCCGACCCATTCATGCTGAAACTAGTAATAGCTACAGCGTGGCTCTACCGCCGGAGTGGCTGGAGGCCCACTTCCCCTCTCCCCCAACATAGGCTGACAACGCACTTGCGACTTCCCTGGTGTTGCTAGTGTCTATGGACGGCGGTGATCACTTAACATCAGGTGAATGACCTGTTCCTTTACCTCCTATATTACAAAAAAAAAAGAAGAAAAGAACATTTTTTTTTAATGTTTGACATTACGCTACGAATATTACACCGCAACGTATATTATTCCGCAATGCTTTTACACAGTTTTAAAATATATATTGTGTGAACGTATTGAAATATTATATGAATATATAAAATATAACGAACATGCACCTGATGTTAAGTCATCACCGCCGTCCATAGACACTAGCAACACCAGGGGAGTAGCAAGTGCATTGTCAGCCTGTGTTTGGAGGTAGGTATGGAGAACGGGGAGAAGATTGAGTAGGGGAGGGGAGGTGGTCCTCCGGCACTCTCATTGACCGAACGAAACGCAACAATGCAAGCACTGTTACTTCACGTCGATTTTCTGTGGCAGGGTGAACTACCCCGGGCAAGCCAACCCATTCATGCTGAAACCAATAATAGCTTCAGCGTGGCTCTACGACCTACCAAAGTTCTTACCCTGGTAAGAATGTGAAGGTGTGTGAAGGTATGAAGGACAAGTCAGGCAAAAACGGCTTGACACGGAAAGTGTTAACTATGAAGGCTTAGAAAAAGCCTACTGTCGTGTTTTCCTTCCCCAAAAGTTCCATCCATTCCATCCATCAAAAGTTACAAGTTCCATCTCATTACAAATGTAATCCTTATATCCTAGCTACAATAAAATAACAAAGTGTTAGTAACTAACTGTACATACGCCATTTTTTTTAATGTTTGACATTACGCTACGAATATTACACCGCAACGTATATTATTCCGCAATGCTTTTACACAGTTTTAAAATATATATTGTGTGAACGTATTGAAATATTATATGGTGTTCACAATGGAATAATCGTAGTCACAAAATATTTATACCGCCCGTTTTAGGAGATTTTTGGGAGAATCCGCAGATACATTTCGCCTGAGACGCCGCTTCTCCGTATAAGGTGCTGAGTTGCAGGTCAATCCACACTTTTATATGTGGGGTTCTTGTTATTTTATTTATATATAGGCAAGGCCATCAACCGCTTTTACGCTCTCTTTATTTCTTCACCGCACAATCCTAGGTGGGGCCTATTTATATGGTCCTACCAGCCCCTTCACTACGGCTTTGCAATTTTACATATTTATTTTGCCCTGATGACAACACAAAAAAAAATTAAATAAAAACAAAATGGCGAATTTTAAAATGGTCGCCATAAATGTTACAAACGTTTGATTAATCTTTTTAGCGCATTTAAATTAAAGATTGTTTTTAAAAGTATATTATATGTATGTGTATATTCATTATATTAATTATGGACGTATTATTATGGATAACTAGTACCCGCTCGCCTCTTTGTCAACGTTTGTGTTTTTATAAATAATAGTATACATTCTCTTCGTGCTAACGGTCTATGTAGAATATGCCAAGAGCGCTCTAAATGGCGGAATATTTCCAAATTTACTTGACACTTATTGTTATATACTTTGGTCACTTTAAACAATAACTTTATAAATGTGTTACTCTGATATATATGCTATATTACTGTAAAACCTTATAAAAAATCGTTTAGTAGTTTTTGCGTGAAAGAGTATCCTCAGAAATGTTCTCGTTCGTACTGTTTAATAGGATTTATGTAGACAGATATAATTATGGTACTTTTTTATATATATGGCAACAATATTTTCGTACTTCTACGGTGTATATTTTGATCAAGTTGTTATGTAATTAATAATTAATTTGCTGCAGAATCGTACTTATTATTTAATTTTTCGGAATTCGCGTACATTTAAGAATTTAAATTGGTAAACAGTATTCGTTGACGGAGAAGGAAAATGTCGTGAGGAAACCTGAACCTAGGAAATTTTGTTATGGTCGTACCTTCGTAGTAAAAATATATAATTGTAGATTTCTCGGATTTTGAAATTGCTAATACGTCGTAGGCTAGCCTATTGATTACCCTCATACCTTCCTTTGCGAAAAGGCCTGGATTTATTAGTGGGTCTCTTACATGCTGATGTAATTGTGATTTAATCACTTCCCTCAATAATATTATATTAATGATGAAATTTAAAATGTAGTAAATGCAATAAATTTGTTGTTCCGTGGCAATTCACAATTTCACGGTTACTGAAACCGCAACGTTGCTATCAGCGGGCATTCGCAATCCTGGTAATGGATAGTAAGTATTGGACGACCTACACCGCTTGGCTGATTCCCAACGTCTTATTTGCCTAATTTACTTTCTGGTATGCGAATTTCATTTTAGTACATTTCGGTTAAGGAGTTAAATAATACTTGTACGATTTTCATTTAATAATGGCAGCATCATAGAGAATTGGCAGTTAAGACTATTGTTCATGTAAAATAAATAAGCAAAGTTCAAAAATATATAATACCCTTTTTTATATCATAGGAGGCAAACGAACATGCGGGTCACCTGATGTTAAATCATCACCGCCGTCCATAGACACTAGCAACACCAGGGGAGTCGCAAGTGCATTGTCAGCCTTTGTTTGGGGGAGGGGTACGGAGAGCGGGGAGAAGGCTGAGTAGGGGAGGGGAGGTTGCCCTCCGGCGCTCTCATTGCTCGAGCGAAATGCAACAATGCAAGCACTATTATTTTAAGTCTGTTTTCTAGGATAGGGTGATATTACCCCGGACGAGCCAACCCATTCATGCTGAAACCAGTAATAGCTTCAGCGTGGCTCTACCACCTACCAAAGTTCCTACCCTGGTGATGAAGGACAAGTCAGGCAAAAACGGCTTGACACGGAAAGTGTTAACTATGAAGGCTTAGAAAAAGCCAACTGTCGTGTTTTCCTTCCCCAAAAGTTCCAGTCGATCGATCAACGCGCTGTCTAATTACAAATGTAATCCTTATTCTAGCTACAATAAAATAACATAAAGTGTTACTAACTAACTATACTTACATATTATCAAATAGAAAAGCGGAATGTGTCCTAGAATGTGTGATAAGAGAATTACATCACGCAATGATACAACAAAAGCTTAGAACAGACGACTGCGTCGGATAATCAGACTCTACCCTTTCATCGGTTTTAACTAAGCACCGTTTAATCCAATTCTAACGCAATGTTCGGAGGTCTTTGAATATTGCTTACGTTCGTGGTACAAGTTATAAAATATAGCGGAGTCTGTCCGTACTTTCAAATAACTAAGGTAACGCATGTCGTGATGGTTGAGTGGTAATATCAATATTAAAATATCCATTTTTTTTTATTATATCACGGCAAAATGACTGCACTGTGCCTGATGGTAAGCACAGTACAGTCCAAAAACAACGGCGACCACCGAGCGACACACTATCCATCACCGGTTGCCGCAGTCATGCTGGCTTGCGAAAAGCTGGATATGCACAGGCTATCCCGAAACGCGACCCGCAGAAGCGAATCACTATAGCGGGCTTTTTCGCCATATACATGGTGGTTGCGAACCAGTAAGGCTGTAAAACCCTACCACCCCACTTTCGCCATTGCCTCGTTTGTTATTTAGTAGTGTGCACCACGTGCAGGTGAGGTTGGCTTGGATGTCTCACGTCTTAGATGTTATTCGACACCCCTTACACCCTAAAATCCCTAAAATCAATCCAAACCTGCGGATGTTCGAACCCCGTATTTTTGGAGAATTTGTATAGAATTACCAACCTAAATTAGTAATACTATCGGCTAACGGTGAAGGAAAACATCATGAGGAAACTTGAACCTGAAAAATGTTCTTGTAGTACCACTGTATTTCGGAAAATATAGAACTGGATTTCTCAGAATTTTAAATCGCCAATAGGTCATGGGCTGGTATGATGATTGTTCTATATCTTCCTTCGGGAAGAGGCATATGGTCCTACAAGACTATGGTCTTACAGATTGATGATGACACTAGTACGAGACGTTATATAGAGAGAATATGTAAAAATCACTTGAACCTTGATACTGTATACATTTTATCTATAGAAATAAAGGCTCCGTCTTTATATATATTTTAAAGGTGACAGGCATCTTTTCTATGGAAAACTGATAACGAATGTTTAAAATATTGTTTGTATTGCCTATGTTTCTAGATTCCTCAATTGATTCCTAGATTGTACTTACAGGTATAAAAATTAATAACTCACAACTAATTACTACGTAACTAATCCTAACTATAATATAAATGTAAATGAGAGCTTATTTCTTACACTTTCACACCTTTATTGTTCTAACGTTCTTAATCATATTGTGTATATATACGTTGTTAGGAGTATAGCAAGAGACATAGGGTACCTTTAATCCGGGAAAAAATACTATTTCTGAGGGACAGATCAAGTCTACATTAAAGCGAGTGATGGCGGGAGCAAAAGATAATTAAAATTATTAATTGTATAAATATTATATCGCACGAGCCAAATACCATTACTATGGCAAGGACAAAAGTATTTTTTTTGACGATCCTTCTAGATTATGACTGTTACTGTCGAGTGAATATTGATACAAGTTTCTTGTAATAATTTTATTGTTCGAACAGGGTTCCCTTGTTAAAACTTTCCATAGAGGTTTTGTGGCATCTTAGAATTCATGCTCCGTGGTATTTTTCCCATTCACTTCACATGTGAACAATAACTGAACAATATCACTTAAAATTCCACCAATATTACAAAATATAAGGTCAAATAAAACAAGATTATGAATAAAATATATAATCCACTACATGATACACTAAGAATCCACCAAAAACTCGTTTAGATTATTAGACACTACCGCTTCTCACTTGTGCCTAACTATAACAAATTATTTACATTCTCTTAATCAAGTGGTTCGTGTTTACGTTTCGAAGGTTCTCTTCTAATTAAGTTTTGCTTTCAAGACATCCCATTATACAATATTACAGATATATTGTTAAACAAATTGAATATCATTTGTATTTCAATTAACTGAATGATTAATTTAAGCTTAAATAATCCTAATTTTACTTCGATTCAAACGCTTCTTGGTATTTTGGTCAGTGTAAGAAATGAATACCTATTTCTTCGTACACCTTACTTTTATTCTTTTGTATTTATTTTTATTATTAAGTAAAAAGTAAAACCAATTACTAATCCTAACTATCTAATTGTTTAAATCTATTTTGAAACTGCATTGTAAACAAATATAACAAAAGTTTATAATATATTTTTGAAGAATCACAATTACTCAACAGATTGTTGTGGGCCAGCACATAACACTTGGAGAGAACCATATATTCACAGGTTTGAATTTTATTGGTATTTTTGTAGGCGGCAGCAACCGTGTAGGTGTGTGCGTGAAATACCTGTTTACAAATAAAAGCGTTTAAGGGTGAGAGGAGTATCAAAATGACCGAGAATATTCAATTATCCAATTAAGTTGGCCCGGTAATGAAGCTCATGCGCTCGCATTTCTTTGGACGCATACACATAACAGGTGTCATCGAATTTAGTCTACTTGCCTAGGGTGATACGAAGGTTATGAGAATGAAAAAATAGCATATACAAGCGACAGATTGCCTGGAAGCCCCGAATAGGTCTTACTACGCAATGAACTATCTAGAAAGCGAAGTAGCGATACACCATATTCTTCGGTCAATGCATATTATCGGTGAATATTATGGTTTTAAGATGTGATCATTAGAGACAGGCATCACTAGCAGGCTCAATGATATTAAAAAGATAATTTGGAAGTTATATACAACGTTTATATGTGCGATTGAATCATATATAGGGACATTCGTAGAGACACCAAAATTACACATGAATATTAGACTTTAATGACATGGGCCGAGAAATAATACTTCTAAAACGCAAGGCCGATAAAACCGAAAAGTTTTGTACGGACGACCGCGTAGCGTGGTAATAGACTTACCATAAAGTGGGCTAATAATTTGATACAGGTTGCAGAAACCCGTTGGATGCAACTAGCGCAAGAACGACCCTTGTAGTGATAATCTTTAGGGAAAGGGGCTGTCTCCAGCAATGGATGTTATATAACTAAATGAGTAAATGGGTTATTAAAACTATAATAAGACCAGTCGTGTTATATGAATCCAACTGCTGGGCTACAAAAGAGACGGATGAGAACAGGTTACACATGGCAGAGATGAGAATGTAAAGATGTATGTGTGGGTAAACAGAATGAATAGGATTAAGAATGTGTATATTAGAAGAAGTCCGTAAAAACATCAGTGACCTAGAAGTTGAGAAGTAATACGTAATAGGTGAGGATGGATTGTGGTAAAAAATAATATGTGAATAAAAGTGTGACTATTGAGATGACATCTGACAGTGGACGGTAGAAGAGCAAAGCATGTTGTGCCGACCCCACTTAGATGGGATAAGGATTATGAAGAAAACGATGGATAGATACTCGTATATCGTATTTTAAATTATTTTTCCTTAACAGAATACGATATATAATTACATATAGAGGAAGGCAACGACAAACTGATGAATAGTTTTAACATGTATTTTCATTCTATCCTAATACCCAAGAGTAAGGGGTAGAGTCGTTGTCTTGAGGTATTTTATCGGCTACACTTTGGGAAATGTGCACAAGATCTGTACCAACTAATTCCACCGTCTCCATTTCATCTCAAGACTACTAGACGCCGTCCAGACCTCCATTCATTCGCGGTTGACATACCCTTCATCCGGACGAAGTGCTTCGCATCGACATTTATTATACGAACTAGGAGGGAGTGGAATGCGCTACCTGCGTCTACTTTTCCTCAAGCATATGATGTAGCAATCTTCAAAAAAAGAGTGAATAAGCATTTACTGCGTGGACGCGTTACATCCTACGCCTCGTCCTTACTTTCCATCAGGTATGAATGAAATCATGCGTCGCACAGTGTATAATAAAAATAAAGGAGTCACTACTGTTAAATTCCTTGTATTTCATACAGAAAGTATCAAATCCTTATAAACAATATTATCCAGTCAAGTACATACAAATTACACACAACCGCAAGATGTTTTGATCCGTTCAAACAATTAATTCAAATAAAGCGTTCTCTTGATCCGGGGACACGGTTTTGTTCTGGATAATACCTGATGACAAATAGTCTACCAACCGCTAGGGAAGGGTCAAGGGACGTTGGCGGTCACGTCTTAAGATGTTATAAATTAGCCTGTTAGACGCTTGAAAAATTATTACAATTTTCAACTGTGTCGAGGTGAAAATAAAAAAGCTTTAATCTTTGAATATTTTCTGAAATAACGTGTGTTATAAAAATATGAATGTTGCATAGAGTTTATCGTAATTAAAATGTTTTCTATTTTAATATATAATACCAACCAACCCTGAACTTGCACAATATAAATACTAACTTGTGTGTCCAAGCCATTTAAATAAACGTACTATCCGGTCTCTCATTTAACCTTTTCATATTAATAATTTACGAAAGTTAAAGGAATTCAAGTCACAAAACAACTTTTTTATAGGCCTAATTTTAAATCACCAACCGCTAGGGAAGGGTCAAGGGACGTTGGCGGTCACGTCTTAAGATGTTATAAATTAGCCTGTTAGACGGTTGAAAAATTATCACAATTTTCAACTGTGTCGAGGTGAAAATAAAAAAAGCTTAATCTTTGAATATTATCTAAGATAACGTGTGTTATAAAAATATGAATGTTACATAGAGTTCATTGTAATTAAAATGTTTTCTATTTTAATTTATAATACCGACCAACCCTGAACTTGCACAATATAAATACCGACTTGTAATCACATGTGTCCAAGCCATTTAAATAAACATACTGTCCGATTAATCATTTAACCTTTTCATATTAACAATTTATCAAAATTAAGGGAAGTCAAGTCTCACCACAAAATCAACTTTTTTAAGGGCTTAATTTTAAAACTATAAAATAAATAGATTTGCTATGAACTTGTATTACATTAAGTACAGAGCACTATTGATACACACACACTTTTTTATGATATCTGTTAAAAAGATTTGCTATGAACTTCTACTACATTAAATACAGAGCATAATTGTCATACTTATGCCCGGTTTCTGAGATACTCGGTTAAACTACCAATACCTATTGACTCAACAAAGTTATCCATAAGATAAACAGCCAAATGGGCCGTGAAGGTTTACTGACATTTATCATATGGTTGTGATGCGATGATGATAAGTTATCCAACCGATAACGCTATTGAAAAGATAAATTACAATTAAAGTACCTCAGAAACCGGGCATTAATTAGATAAATGTCATATTAGCCATAATTGGGTTCGCAAATAACTCATTATTGTTTAATGCAAATGCATGCAAAAGGTAAAAATAGTTACTATGGGTTAGACATACGAATATACCTACTATCGTGATTTTTCATTATTTTTGTAAGATAAACAATGTCGTAATACATTATTTTTATGTATTTCATAAAATTTTGCCAACGTAGGTGACGTTATAATAATATGAGCCGGAATACATTTTTTTAACTTGATTACTTTTTCTTTATCTATTGCATAATTAAAAGAACTAAGGTTATGAATAGATGCAGAAAGCAACTCTATAACTATCTATTGATTAATAAACACTTATTTCAAAAAATGAAAATGAAATATAACGCTATTGAAAAGATAAACTACAATTAAAGTGACTCAGAAAGCGGGCATTAATTAGATAAAGATTATTGTTATATTAGCCATAATTGGTTCGCAAATAACTCATTATTGTTTAATAGCATGCAAAAGGTAAAAATAATTACTATGGGTTAGACATATATCATTGTGATTTTTCAGTAAACTTTGTAGGATAAACAATCTCGTAATTCATTATTTTTATGTATTGCGTAATATTTTGTCAACGTGGGTGACGTTATAATAATATGAGCCAGATTTTTTTTAACATGATTACTTTTTTAAAATTGCGTAATAAGAAGAACTAAGGTTATGAACAGACGGATGCAGAAAGCAACTCTGTTATTATCTATTGATTAATAAGCATTTATTTCAACAAACGGTTTGAGCTTTTAACTATTTTATGAAAATTTTATATTGTCATAAAATAATCTAATTTTATACCAAACGCTCCGGCTTTTACGTGCCACTTTAAAAAAAGCCGTTACGTTGCACTTCAGAACGATGTTCCTCGAATTAGAATTTGAAATTGTATTTTAAATGGTAGCTATCAAAACGTGTGGACACCGAGTCTGCGTAATTGAATTTAGTTGTTTCGGTACAGCACTAGAATAGTGGTTTTTAGCGAAGCGGTGTTTGTGGTATTTGAAGCAATTTTGAAATCAAATAAATTCTATTTGAAAAACGTTTTCAGCAACAACAAAACGGTTTTTTTTTATTTCTAAATCTGAAAAAACTGACTCCTTTATTAATTTTATTTTATAAACATAGATGACATAAAACATAAATAATGCAGATAAAATAAAATTGTAGTGTCTATTGTTTGTCCGGGTTTATCTACGAAAGGACTGAACCAAGTTTGATAACATTTTTACTGACAAATGGAGAACTTTTCAGAGTGGCATTACGGTATTCCATGGAGACTAGACACCAGTGAATAGATTTAATGACTACTATTAATAAAAGATTTATACGGGGTAAGTAGTAATATAAAATTTAAAAAAATAATTTACGGAAAATAATCGATAAAAGCTTTTATAAACCTAGACCGAAGTTCAGATTATGCCGTCTATAGGGTTTTTAGTTTAAATGTAGATAAGAGTAGGGCACTTGAGACCGTTTGAATTAGGTATAAACATGGTAAAATTTATATCAAAATCACATTTGTCTTTTGCATTTTGGTTCCGAAAAGTCCCCTACCACGTCTGTCTCTCTGTCTGTTCACGATAAACTCAAGAACTACTGAACGGATCTTTATACGGTTTTCACCAGTGGATAAAGTGACTCACGAGGAACGTTTCGGTATATTATTTCTCCAGGATTTTTTTTAATAATCAGGGCTGGACAACGTCTGCCGGGCCCGCTAGTTAAAATATAAAATAATAAATTTAATTTAAAAAAAATTACGGCTAAAATTGGACTTATTTTGAAATGCAACGACTCGTTAACAGAATTCAGCATCAAAGGAGATCGCGACAATAGAGTCTAATTTGACGCAAATCTAAAATAGATATTACAAATTGTTAACGCTTCTTCGTATATGTTCATTTTAATTAAGGAATCAGGCAGTTAAAACGGCATAATATTAAATCAAACAGAACATAAAAGCGTAATATAAAAAAGTAACACTTAATGCTGGCTCCATCCGGCAGCGCAACGCAAACACGGGCCGTACTCGCTTCCGCATCCGGTTCGGAACTTACGCGATCACGTTCGCGGAAATGGAATTTTAAATCCACACATTGTGCTTAACGCCGTCCGCGGCCTACACTCGCCCCGTTATGGTCTTATCACACCGAGCAATTATTTTTCTCAAACAAGCCCAAATTAGAATAGGTATAATCTATTTACATGAATAATACTATATAGTACAATATATTCTTATAAATAGGTATGTTATATTTGTAAGAATTTGTATGAAATGATTTTTACACTTAATTTTGGTAGGTGATACAGCCACGCTAAAGCTATAACTGGTTTCAGCATGAATGGATCGTTTCGCCCGGGGTAGTACCACCCTCTCACAGAAACACCAACGGGAAGTAACAGTGCTTGCATTGTTCCGATTCGTTCGTCAGTGAGAGCGCCGGAGGCCCACCTTTCCTTTCTCCCTCTCTCCCCTTTTCGCTCCGCCCTCCCCCAACCTCCAAACACAGGCTGGCAACGCACTTGCGACT
>MU159409.1:29101-53593 GCA_015888305.1 Antheraea pernyi | reverse complement strand
AGTGCTTGCATTGTTGCGTTTCGTTCGGTCAGTGAGAGCGCCGGAGACCCATCTCCCCTCCCCTCTCCTCTCTCCTCTCCTTTTCCCTCTCCTAACCCTTCCCTCCGAAAGATGGCAACGCACTTACGACTCCTCTGGGGTTGTTAGTGTGCATGGATGGTGGTGATCACTTAACAGCAGGTGACCCACCTGTTCGTTTGCCACCTATGACATAAAAAAAAAAAAAGAGTGAAAAGATTTTTTTAGATATTAATTTAGGGGCTTTTATTCCACAAAACATATCAGCCCCATTATTCCCCAATCCTTCTAGCTCTATCATGAGAGTCGCTGATGAGGTATCATTACCAGGTCCTACAGCATCTTAGCTTCACCCGAACAGGGTTCAGCCAAGATACTGTGACAAATACTTATGTTCTGGTAACTACTTTTCACACTACTCATCAACGACTCCCTTTCGATGCGGTTCTTAGCACACTCCATCATCAAGTGATGCATATCCTCAATTTTTTGTAGGTTTAATTAAGTATGCAAAACTTCTCGATGGATAGTGCCCCAAACGGAGTCTTAAAGCTACCTTAACATATTGATTTTTTTGTATGTCTAGCTATCATCGGAATATTGTGAAGCTACGCGAGCTGATGAACGATCAGATTCAAGCACCACTAGAACGTGCCGTCTGGTGGACGGAGTATGTCTTGAGACACGGCGGCGGTCGACACCTCCGCAGTCCAGCAGCTAACATATCCTGGCCAGAGTATTTGGAAATCAAGCTCGTCTCAATAGTCATATTAATTCTTGTTATACTTTCTATGGTCTCTGTTAAAATTGTCGCTTTGTTAATTAGTTTTGTAGATATTAAAATTACAAATAAACTGAAGAAATTATAAAAGGTCACAAAACAGGCAAAGTCACAAAATCGAAGGGGGTTTTTTTTAAATTATTAATACAATTGCACTAAACTAAGCCATATTTATAGTATAGAAAAGTTGAGTATGCAATAATTTACGTTTATTTTTATTTTTTGTAATATTAGTTTTAATAATATTTTTGTTTCGGTTTATTATTTTAAATATTTATATTTTACTTAGACCTCGCGATTTCATTATAATGAAAATGGTTTTGATGTTTCATAGGAGGTCAATATTATTGAATTAAATATAAATTTAAAAATACTTATATTTAATTTTGAATTAAATTAAAATTGACTGTTGTCTGTATTTTTTATCACTATATTATATTGCAATAGCTTATCTAAATTATTAACTAAAAACTAAGGTTACAGGATGGACAAATCATTAAAATAAAAAGATAACAACAATTTCCTAGTTTAAAGCTGCGAGTAAACCTGATTATATGTATGCAAATAAATGTACAAATAAAAATAGTAAAAGAGTATGTCAATTTTGAGCATTTTGCGATTTTAAATTACTTTTATCCTCGTATCTTGTACATAAGTACCGCCCTGACCGGAAGCCGAACTGCGCGCTCGACAGGTTCGGCCCCACTTCCTCGAGATGCCGGACGACCCGGGAGGCAACGATCCTCTCGAGCGCCTTCCCGGTGTCGTCCAGCAACACAAGGGGCCGGTACGCGGACGCGCAGCCCGGGGGGCGGCCTTCCTTCGGCATCAGGCAAAGCCGCCCCGTCTTCCAGGGCTTCGGGAACTGTCCAACCGCAAGACAGCGGTCAAACAGCTCCCGAAGCCACCCCCCTAGATGGCACAACGCGATGGCCAGCACGCGACCCGGGACCCCGTCAGGGCCGGGTGCCTTACGCCCAGCGGTGCGGAGGCGCTTAATCGCCCTCCCCATCTCCTCCTCCGTAACTGGGGGAGGGCCGATCAGCGCCTCTTCTACCATCTGAGGAGGAGGCATGGGAGGAGGGAGGAGCTAGAGCGCCGGAGGCCTGCCTCTCCTTTCTCCCGCTCTCCCCTTTCCGCTCCGTCCTCTCCCATCCCCTAAAACGCAGGCTAGCAACACACTTACGACTCCCTTAGTATCGCAAGTGTCTATGGACGGTGGTGATCACTTCACATCAGGTAATCCGCCTGTTCCCGCCTTGCCTCATATAATATTTAAAAAAAAAATTAATGGCTCTAATTATACCGATTATCAAAATTTACTTACTCTTTAATGCAGGTTATTTTACAAAATTTATGTGAATAAATTAACTCAAGCAATTAAAAATTCGTCCGTAACAGTAAAATAGGTGATAAATCAAAGTTCTGTGTAAACATTTAAGTAAGAAGTTGTCAGAAGAACTGAAGTAATTATTATAATTTCTAATGCTTACATATTTTCAGCTTAACTTATGGTGTGTTTGAGAACAATTACAAATAGCAATACTAATAATAGGTATTTACCTATAAAATTGCCGTTCTGCAGTGCTGGACATTTCAAATCAAAATAATTTTGTCATCATGGATACGTTAAAATTTCGAGTAATTATGGAATATGAGTACCGTCGTGGCATCAATGCGGCACAAGCGACACGCAACATCAACGACGTTTACGGAGCTAACACTACAATCCAATGCACCACCTGTTATTGGTTTGCTCGCTTCCGTTCTGGGCATTTCGACCTGAAAATGAACCTCGCGGTCGTCCGAAGATTTTGGTCGACAATGACGAATTAAAGGCGATTGTGGAAGCTGATGATACACAATCAACGGCTGAATTAGCAGCAGCTTTCGAACGTTAGCGTCAAAACAATAATGAATTTGATTATTTTACGCCCGTTGTATCGTAACCCTAAATACCTTTCTGGTTCGGCGAATGATACAGGATGTGCACTCGCCGCGCGTAAAACTGAATTCCCAACGAAAATACTTCGTCCATTCATCCAGACTCTTAAATATTTATATACGGGCTTCTAATATTTATTTTAACGGTCAATCTTTCTGACAAAGATTGTTTTATTAGGAAAAGATATCTTATTCACACAGGAGTTACATATTTTTTCTTAACATATTGCTAATCACTAATCTAACTAAATCACTGCAGGTAGAACTCTATAGATATTTAATTTTACAAACAAGTTACCAAAAAAACGGAAAGTAAATATTCAATACAAATAATTCATTTTGAAAAGGAGGCACACGAACTGGTGGGTCACCTGATGTAAGTGATCACCACCGTCCATGGACACTTGTAACACTAGGGGAGTCACAAGTGCGTTGCCAGCCTGGGGGAAGGAAGGGAAGAGGAAGGGGAGGGGAGGTGGATCTCCGGCGCTCTCACTGACCGAACGAAACGCAACAATGCAAGAACTGTTACTTCATGTTGGTTTTCTGTGAGAGGGTGGTACTACCCCGGGCGAGCCGACCCATTCATGCTGAAACCAGTAATAGCTTCAGCGTGGCTCTACCACCATAAATAATTTACTGTAACAGAGAAAATATAAAATTGTGTTATCTTCTGTCGCCCCATTTGTTTATTATGTTAAGATAATCAAAAAGATTTCTCGAAACTTACTCATGGAATTACAAATGGACTAAGTTATTTTCGAGAATAATTTTATTAAAAACTAGCGGGCCCCGGCGGACGTTGTCTCGCTTCGATAATAAAAAAACCTTGATACCTTATATGCCTAAATCTTCTTCGTGAATCACTATATCTACTGATGCAAACCGTATGATAATCCGTTCACTCGTTTTTGAGTTTATTACGACTAGACAGACACACGGACAAACGAGGCAGGGACTTTGTTTTATAATATATAGTGATTAGATTCATAAACATACAGACAATTAATAACGCATAAAACCGACAGCAACGCTGCCCGGTCTCGAATTAATGGTATTATTAAATTCCTTTAAAAAGACATCCCAAGCCCGCACTTACATTGCACGGTTTATCAGTCTGTGCGGAACGTCTGAGATAATTTCCACGAGGCTTCTTAATTTGGCCCGGTCGTAATTAAGGAGACAACCCTGGGGCCTGTCAAATTAATTACATCTATTCGAGATAATCACACCGGGAACTCTAGGCGTTGTTTTTTTCACAACTTCTCGTTAGAAGTTTACTTCGGTCGGGGCCTTGGTGGATTGGGATTATGGGGTTTTCTTGAGACCGTAAATTTATTTTGGTAAATACTTTTTTTAAAGATTATAATGATTTTGGCTTTGTTCTTTACATTGTCAGAGGAAAATAAACGAAGTATGCTTAACTAGTTAACACCTGTAACTTTGCTTGGCTCTTATATTATCTTACCAATTTTATTGTACGTATAAAAGGACATAAGCATCACACCGCTTGCCCCTTCTTCGCAGTAAGAAAACGCACATCGCTCAACGAGTAGTTTTTATAAAAATCATAGCTCCTTAAAACTTTGAAAACTATATATTGGATAGAGCTATCGTAATAATTTTTCAAATAAGGACTAAGTGCCTAAGAAATAAAAAATATATCCTGTAGTTGTTTGGGTGATGTGCGCAAAACGACAGACCCCAATCAATTTATTTATATAGATTACTGGTTGAAACCAAGCTATTAACCCGGTGATTTGTACTAATGACCTACTATTGACAAACTGCCTTGTTGAACTGAAGGTTTGATAGATAGTTCTGGCAATACTTGGTTACTATTTGGACTTCGATAATAAAAGAATAAATATAAAATAGTAATCAAGTATTGTCAAAATGACCTATACTTCAAATCAACAAAGCAGTTTGTCAATAATCAATTATTAGTACAGATCACTCGGTCAATAGTATGGTTTCTATAATTGGACATTGTATTAATTACTATACTTATTATAAAATAAAACAATCTTCTTGTGTTGATATTCTCCCTGTCTTTTACATCGGATCATTGCGCTCAGCAACCGCAACAACATCACGTCTAATGACCCACTTATAAAAGTACATCAGTCAATAAAAGTACTTCCGTTACAAATTCCGTTACGAATAACAAATTTGAATAAAAAATATATGTAAGTACATAAAATAAAAATACGTTTAAATCTGTTTATATTCACGAATATATATCATTTGATCCGACACGGGTTTGTTTTATAAAAGCGGCTCGTCGCTTCCGGCGACCGCTCGAAGTACGAAACGGAAGATTTATTAAACACAAACGGAAATCTCTTTAACGAAATGATACCTTGCTCGACGCGACGTGTGAAATTTATTTGTTTTTTCACGTCAGTTTCAGCCGCGATTAGCTCAGTGACGTATAAACCCACAAATCAGTTGCGGATTCTTCTTTATCCTTCTTTTTTTATTATTAGTATTCGTTTTTCTATAATTTACTAGCTTTTCATCGTGGCTTCGGTCACGTAAATATAGATTTTGTTTATCCCTCATCCCTCGGAATTTTTTTTTTCTGGATGAAGGTACCTTATATCCTTTTCAGTACGCTGAGATTTCATGTTGATCGATTACATAATTATGGTTAAACTCGCTTCTTTTTCAATTGTTTACAAATACCTAAGCTTATTGTATGACATCTACGATCTATTTATTTCGACTACCAATTACCGCTACAGCAATCTATTTCAAAACGGTGGAAGCAAAGTTGTACACCTATGTATATAAAAAGTCAGCAAGATTTGTCCGTCATGACTTAGATCCAAGTCAGATACTCGTAGTAGTTTCAAAGTACGTTAAATGCCTTGAGATTAGTGATCACATGCATGACAAAATTATCAAACGATTCGATAGAAGACTCCTACTCCATCAAGCCCAAAAGATCGAATGGACATGTACGAAGATTGTCACAAAGCATTATATACCCTAGTCTATTTGTAATAAACCTGAGGCATTCTTGAACAAATGTTCAAATTTTCGCACAGATGTGTTATTGCAGGGACAGGTATTATCGTCAATAATTTTAAAATGATTAAGGTATTACTTACAATACCCATATCCAGTTAATATTTGTGTCATGTTTATAATATCCTCCAATTTAGGTAGACGTGGAATAATGTATCTACCCTAAGGAGAACCTACAACCAACCCTACAACAAACTCGTATTTCTCATTCATATTATTAGTTAGGATAGGTTGAAATAACTATATTGCGCGGAAGAGCCCACCGTGGACGACGGAGAGGTGCAGGCATATTCCAATTCATGCCTCCCTAATGAACCTTCAAGTGGCGGACGCGGGGATATCCGTCACCGGTAGATAAAGGCTCGTGCGGATAGAGCACAGCTTAGTGTCACCGCTCCACGTGAGGAGCATAGCAAGAACCCTTTCTGAGAGGTGGGTCCTCGTTTCTACCATCCACGGGAGACCCAAGCGCATGGCCAGGGCAGTGGAATTTGCTATTCGTCACCCCACACCCTGGTCCACATTCGCGCTACGCGACCGAGGGGTTTTTAGTCGGTAGGAATCCGACATAACCCTCACGCTGTCCGCTGGCGGCGTAAGGTGTATCCTATCTAAGATTATACCCTCGTTAAAATAAAAAAAAGGTTGAAATAACTATATAGGTTTGATAACAATGGGGCTCGATGTTATGACGTATGACGTAATGCTCTAGTATGGTAAACACGTTGAACCTATTTAGCTCTCAAGTGCATATTAACACACACACCTATAATTTGGAATATATTTAGAAAAAGCAGCCGTCAAGCTATGGTTTTATGATATTTTCCTTCTGGTTGTTGAAGATACGAACTTACGTCCATCGAGACAGTGTCAGAGGAAGTACGCATTGACACACACCATTATTAAAAATTTGATAATTTGAAACGCCAAGATATCGGTAGTTCTGGATACCATTAAATACATAAAATAAGTAATAGATGTTGGTATGCGCACATCAGTCAAAAACTGATTTGGAAAAATATCATTTGAGTTTTATTTTTCAGACACTTCTTCACCCTTATAAAAGAGTGATATCTTCATCTTTAAATATATAATTCTTTTGTCCGTATGATTTGCTTTCATTATTAAGACTGGACAACGTCCGCCTGGCCCGTTGGTTTACTATAAAGTTTAATTTTTTTCTCGAACTAACAACGCCATTGGCCTAGCAAAGCCTTAACAGCTTTACCGATCTACTAAGACGAGAGCTTACGGCACTCAGTCAATTTTATTTTGACAACTAGCACAAGGGTGCACGACACCCCTCGGCTTGGTATGTTTCCTAGGTTACGCGTAAAATTTTTAAGAAACCACGACTTTTATAAGCATTACGAGTTCAGCGACATATTAAGTGGAGCAAGCGATGTGGCGCGCATACGCGGGAGGGAGGAAATTAACGAATGGCTTTATTTAACAATGAAGGTATGTAAGCAGAAATGTATATGTTTATAATTTTTTTTTTCGCGAACAATTTGGACAAAATTTCAGTTATTAAAAAATATTATCTAAAATCTAATAAGCATCCGAATTAAAGCGTCTAGCGTTGTTAAATTTTATCACAGTATTAGCATAGTTGAATGTTGATTTGATGTAAAACACAGTAATATTCAAAGTTTGCAACGCTGTGTCGGATTGTGCGATCCGCATTAAATATGCCTTAATGACCCATTAATGACGGGACCTTTGTGGTGTGGAGTGCGGTGTGAATCGTGTTTCGGATTTTTATGATACGAAGTTTTTTTATTCGAGTTTTAAATGTATATTCTCATATATAAATTCATTATGTACTATTTACTAGTAATTTGTACTGGACATTGCCAAATATAAGGTTAGTAATGGTTCTACAGCATATTTAATAATAACTTTATTATAGGTATAAAAACCGACGTTGTCCCACCCTGACAATAAAAAGAACTTTGATACATTATATATATGGGCGCTCCACCGTGTTGCCATCTGGTATCAACTTCGATCAACAATAACTAGATAAAAGATCACGTACAAAATCGAAGCTAAAAGCTGTCCGCGTAAATATATACTTATGTGTAGCTTTGTTTGTTTACTAAGAAAGGGAGAAAAAAAGTTTTAAAACAGTTTTAAGTTCAACCTAATTACAACCATAACACCTAGTAATAAAGTCACAAATGTTCAAAATATTATCTAATACATACGATAAAACGAGCAAAGTAATAAATTACTCCCCTCACAAATGAAAAGACAACATAAACAACATTTAGTGTGAATCTTATTCAACATGTATTTAGCGAAAGTAAGATACTCCGGCCGTTAAATTGCTTTGTCGGGTATTATTTTTGCATCTTTTGAATACACTGCGGCATGTGAAACGTGATTACATTGGCTGTGTTTCAAACAAACTAAACAAAATAAGGGCTCACATTTAAAGTGAGCTGTTATTTACCGAGACGGTAATTTTCGCGCCGACTCTATATCTAGTTATTGTTGATCGAAGGGTGTCAATGTAAGTAAGTAACAAATTAAATCAAAGCTTTATTGTCTGTAGTGCCATCTATCGGCTAATACGGAACCTAAATAACACAGGAAATATTATTAGCAACTCTTTGTTATAAAGTAAATAAAAAATGTTTATGTCAAAAGTTGGCAAACGATCAGGTGGGTCATCTGATGTTAACTGATCACCACCGTCCATAGACACTAGCAACACCAGGGGAGTGTTGCCAGCCTGTGTTTGGGGAGGGGGGGAAGAGAAAGAGGGAAAAGAGGTGTGCCTCCGGCGTTCTCACTAACGGAACGAAACCCAACAATGCAAGCACTGTTACTTCACGTCCATGTTCTGTGAGAGGGTGGTACTACCCCGGGCGAGCCGACCCATTCATGCTGGAACTAGTAATAGCTACAGCTTCATACAATAGTACGAACAGATTACTACGATAATTATAATATAATAATATGAATTTCATTAATTAAGATTTAATAAAAGTTTTAGTTATGTTTAATTATACCCGTGCAACTTCGTCTGCATCGAATCGGTTATGTAATTATTTACGACATCACATTAGAAATCTCAAAAATAACAGTATTTCTCCACTATTTCATGGATGTTATTATACATATATACCTTCCTCTTCAATCTCTCAATCTATTAAAACAAATCGCATCAAAATCCGTTGCGTAGTTTTAAAGATTTAAGCATACATAGGGATATAGGGACAGAGAAAGCGACTTTGTTTTATAATATGTTGTGCTATTGTTTTAAGAATTTTAAAATAGAAATATGATTCATTTTTGCTACAAATATGTAAAAGCGACATTTCCGGTGTATCTTTTATTATAATTATTTCTAAATAAGCTAATTAAGATATATTTCAGCTTTTAATGAAGATTAAAAATGCATATTGTTATTTTTTTTATATTGATTTGTAAACAGTTTATATTAATCATGTATGAAATAAAGAAAATATGTTATTATTGGCAAATAAAATACCGCGGAGTTGGAGGGAGTTACAAACGGGCAATAAGAAATTAAGTTAAGAAAACATTCTTTGTTCGATAATTGTAAAGTGACACCTTAAAAGAAAATATAATTAATTTGGTTCTCATGAATAGTATCATTTTTATGATGGATTCTGGGGAGAGTTCTGTGGCGCCGACATATACCAAAACCTTCCTGATGAATCACTTTATCGACTGGTGATAACCGCATGAAAATCAATAGCTATTTACGTATGTGTTGTAAATAAATTTCTTCTTCATTTATAATATTAGCTTAAGCTCTATACCTATGTTTTTGAGTATCAATTTATTGTATTTTTTATCATTTGTATTTTATCCTTTTTTATTATTATCTATTGTGATTTCTACATTTATATAAACAAAATTCATAATCGCAAAACACGAAGGTTGTTATTTTAGCGTTATCGTAGTGCGGTACATAAGGGAGATTGAAGCAGTTTTACTCCTAATCAAAATTCAACTATGGTAATTCTGACACTCGAATACTATTAAAACAGCGATGTTTCATACTTTACAGCAGTTCGAGGATACGGTTGGGGTATTTAATTACCCTCTCGTTAGTTATTTCAAATTCTGGCTGGTGACAGTCGAGTATGGATTCTGATAAATCATTAAAATGAGTTTGCATTCAACTCACTCTAATTACATATTTTCATACTCTTTTGTTTTACAAGTATTATCCGATACGAAATATATATAAGAGTTGTTGAGGTATGTATGCTTGGTACACATATATGTTTCAACAACTCATATATGTATGAATAGTTAGCTTAGCTTAGGTTAGCTCAGATAGATCGCGAACTGCATGTATCAGGCAACAGCTAAAACCGAGGTGTGCCGTGCACCCTTGAGCTAGTTGTCAAAATAAAATCGGCTGAGTGCCTTATGCGTTCGCCTTAGTAGCCCGGTGAAGCTGTTAAGACCCTGCTGGGTCAATAGGGTTGTCAGTTCGAAAAAAAAAAATTGTTTTACAAATGAGCCTTCAAAATAAACCAAGTTCAGTTTTCACCATTCACAGGGTTTCTTGTTATTTAAAGTGTTTATCGGAGCAATGGTGCCTACCTACATGATGTTCTAGATCCTAGCTTCTAGTCCTGACACTGGCTTTCCACAGATGCTAGGTGCTTATTTCGTGTTCAGTACAGTCGTACTATAGGGTTTTGTTTATTATTTTATCGAGTTCGTAAACCGCCGGAAGATAGTTACGTAGTGATTTTGCGTTTAAAAAAATAAAATGATAACTGCAATTATTATTGGTAATATTAATTCAATGAATGATATGTGAATAAATAAACTGTAAGAAGTTTTTCTTGCATAGTTTGTACAATATCTCATAAGACAGAACGGCGTTTGCCATAGTTTTGAGGTATTTTATGAAAGGATCAGTACACAACATACATCCATTAACGCTGACACGATACTGAGATCACGGTTTTTTTTATATCATAGGAGGCAAACGAACAGCTGGGTTACCTGATGTTAAGTAATCACCATCGCCCATACACATTTGCAACAACTTTGCAAGTGCGTTGCCAGCCTGTGTTTATGGGTAAGGGAGTGGAGAAGTGGGGGAGCGGGAGCGGGGAAGGGGTGGGGAGGTGGTTCTCCGGCGCTCTCACTAACTGAACGAAACGCAACAATGCAAGAGCACTGTTACTCCAAGTCGGTTTTCTGTAAGAGGTGGGTACTATCCCGGGCGAGCCAAACCCATTCACGCTGAAACCAGTAATAGCTTCAGCGTGGCTCTACCACCCACAAAATTTACTACAAAGTTTCCTAGCTAGCCGAGTTTTAACAAGGCCTATCGAAGCGTTTGTGACGTATCTAACGCTTTTTACTTATAATATTATTGATGGTAGGTATTATCCAAAGACTATCTTAATAGACATCAGTTATACGAAAACGTACCATATGCAACTTAATAATAATAAAGTATAGCTAAGTGTCACCTAATGGTGAGTTGAAATAAAATTGATAGCATAAAGATCTCTATTAAAATACACTTTTATCTGATTGGTTGTATAGTATTGGAGTTTATCAACATTCTATAAAAATCTCTAATAGAGTTTGATGTCAGAGAGACAAATCAGAGGTAGCTCTGAGACAGCAACAAACCCAAACACAAAATAATTACTACATACGATGTGAAACGTGCAAATACTTAAGATAAAAATTTCTTATTCTTCTAAAAACCTTTTTTTTTTCTTTTTTTTATGTCAAAAGGTGGCAAACGAACAGATGGGTCACCTGATGTTAAGTGATCACAATCGTCTCCATAGACACTAGCAACACCAGGGGAGTCGCAAGTGCGTTGCCAGCCTGTGTATGGAAGAAAGATAAGGAAAGGGGGAAAGGAGGTGGTCCTCCGGCGCTCTCACTGACCTGCAAGCACTGTTACTTCACGTCGGTGTTCTGTGAGAGGGTGATAGTACCCCGGTTGAGCCGACCCATTCATGCTGAAACTAGTAATAGCTACAGCGTGGCTCTACCACCTACTATGCGTTTTGTACAATACATATAATAGAGTAAACAATAACGTTGATGTCAATCTATTTTACACAGTATTTCTCTTTGACATCTTAAGGTATTGCAATTTCAAAACATCATTCTTAATAAAGAAAAAAACGCTAAAAAAATTTTTACTTGAAAATAACCTTGTTACGTTAAACCCGCTTCTATACTTTGTTAAACAAAACAAACGCTTTTTTTTTTTTTTTTTTCGAACTGACTACGCTATTGACCAAGCAAGGTCTTAACAGCTTCACCGGACTACTAAGGCGAGCGCTTAAGGCACTCAGCCGATTTTACTTTGACAACTAGCTCAAGGGTGCGCGGCACACCTCGGCTTTGGCTGTTGCCTGATACAAGCAATTCGCGACCTATCTGAGCTAACCTAAGCTAAGCTAACTATTCATACATATACGAGTTGTTGAAACATATATGTGTACCAAGCATACATACTTCAACAACTCCTATATATATTTCGTATCGGATAATATTCTAAACTATTTCAGTTTGATAAGGGAAAAAAATAAAACCCTTCCACCTGCATGTGTAAGCGTGTATGCGTGCACGTGTGTGGAGGTGATATGTGTAATGTTGTCGCAGTGATGTAAGATTTTGTGTCACTGTATCGCGCGAGCAGCGTACTCAAGGGCTCCACGCCGAGGGAACGGACCTAGGCTTGAGCTGCTGCTGAGGGGGGCCTAGTCTGGTGTGCGGGAGCGAAATTTAACCCCAGACCACGGCGGCGTGATCTGTGGTTACGCGGGCGTGGGCGTGAGCACGCTCTGTTTGGAGAGACAGGCTGGTACTGATCGTTCACTGCCGTTATTTCATCGGGAGGGTCGGTAAAAATATGTCGCGGACGTCTTTTACTACGCCCAGCGTTTTGTACGGGTTCGTATTTTGCGGCGGATACCACTAACGGACTGGGAATACAAACGCGTTCATTCCCCTGATATTATTTTAAAGCTTGCCCTTGAATAATAAGTCTTGTATTATGTTATAAAAGTGTATTTTTGTTTGGCAGCGACCAGACACGTCGTTTACATCGTTCGGGCAAATCGCGAGCACGACTCCCACTTCTGAAACAGTCCCAGGAACTTTGCGCTACGTGTAGCCCCGCTTACCAATTTAATCCGAGCCTTTTGGGTTTGTTTTGTGTTTTGCTTACAATTTGTTTTGAATATTAATACAATGATAATTGTAAATCTTTGTTGACATAACTTATATTTACGTTTTCTCATCCTGACGAGTATAATTTCATAGTCTTAGACCCGTTCATTTGTTTTCTATATGCATATATAGCTTGGTAAGCGAAGTACTATACTGGCTAATATCCCAATATCCACGAATTTATTTGCGTTCTTTATCATATTAACAGTAGATTATACATACAGAAGAAAAAAAAATACTTTGCTTACAAAACTTATTTGCCAATAATGTTATGCGTTTACGTTTCTGCGCACCATTTCGCGTATGTTACTTCATAAATCAGTGAAGCCATAGAAGAAATGAGAAGATGAAGGAAAAGGAAGGGAACGAAGGAAAAGGAAAAGAAAGGAAGGAAAAGGAAAGGGAAAGAAAGGAAAAGGAAAGAGAAAAGAAGGGAAAGGAAGGGAAATAACTTTAGCATATATTTAAATAATTAGACAACTAATGTACCACGTATATAGACACGAAGCTGGTAATAATGGTCATAACTGATTTCATGAATAAATGTTAAATACGCAAAGAGAAATTGATTTTTTTTTTATTCGTAGTTCCATAACTTAATGCGTTCAAGCAAACAATAAAATAGCAATCCCTTGTGTTATATAGATTAATATGAAATTTAATCCAAGTAAAACGAGCCAATTAAAAGTAACAACCTACGGTTATCACTTTACACAAGAGAAATTAAAAACAAACGTGTAATTAAAAAAAAAACAAGCGTACAAACGTTTTTACAATTGAAACATTAATCGTGAAATCGAATGTTTTCACGTTATTTTGTACTATGCGACAGTGAAAACCATTATGTCGAAATGACTCGACACGTATTATTTCAATTAACTTATGTAAATTGGAGCGGACAGTGTAGTATTGTGTCACGACTCGTTTTTATCAATATAAATAATTAAAGCGATAGCGATAGGGTTAGTGTAACCTATATTTTTTCATCACCCGTTTCGCCCGCTGGGAAATCCTTCATTTGTGTCCACACTTCACGGAAACGCTCCTGCATACGAAAACCCAGCAGTGTTAATTTCTGTCATAAGTTTCTTGATATTTATTTCACAAAAACACATCCATATCCTTACATAGTATAAAACAAAGTCCCCTACCGCGTCTGTCCGTCTGTCTGTTCACAATAAACTTAAAAACTACTGTACGGATTTTTATGCCTCTTCACCAGCGGATAAAATTTTAGAGTCGCAAGTGCGTTGCCAGCCAGTGTTTGTAGGAGGAAGGGGGAAGAGGAGGAGGGAGAACGAAGGCGGAGAGGGGAGATAGGCATCCGGCGCTCTCACTGACCGAACGAATCGCAACAATGCAAGCATTGTTACTTCACCTTGGTTTTCTGTGAGAGGATGGTACAACCCCGGGCGAGCGGATCCATTCATGCTGAAACCAGAATTAGCTTCAGCGTGGCTCTACCACCTACAAAGTGATTCATGAGGAAAGCTTTTGGTACATAATTTATCAAGGATTCTTTTTATAATCAGGGTGGAACAACGTCTGCTAGGCCCGCTAGTCAGAAATAAATAGATATCGGCTGATAAATGGCAATTCCTATTATGTATAATAAAACGGTGCACGCATAGACTTAGTTACTTAGTTGCATTGTGGAATGGGTTACCCAGAACGGTTTTTCCTCCGAGCTATGACATGGGGCTCTTCAAGAAGGGACTGTAACACACTCTTCAACACAACAGTGATACTCTTGGTATTGCAGTTGTCCATAGGCAACGGTAACCGTCTGCCTGTTTGCTACCTCATAGCATAAAAATACTAGTAACAATGATTTGTAATTGTTGCTGATAGCGGTCGACTTCTCTACTCAACTTCAGGTAAGTTGATATTATTCAATATAAGGGTTTGTGTTGGATATGTCAAAGAAATGCGTTCAGCAGAACTCTATATATTGTTCATAAATTAAATATACTGTACATATATTCAGTTGCAAACGTATTTCTATGCAAGGTTATCTAAACATCTTCTATAGGAGAGTCTAGAGTATTTTTGACTGCAATTAGTACCCTTTCATTATGTGATTTGTTATACTTTCTCATAAATTAATTAGATCGGTACACTAGAAGATATAGAGTTGTCAAGCCAAGTTTCACACAAACATATGAACACCGAGTTTTTGTTGGGGTCTTGAAATGACATGTAGTGGATTTTATATTTTAACGTAACCTTATGTTATTTCGCTGTTATATAAAATATGGCTTATTATAAAATTCCTTCTAAATGCATATTAAGTTGTAGTCCAGTAAAGCTGTTAAGGCCTTGCTAGGCCAATAGCGTAGTCAACTCGAGAAAAAAAAGCATATTAAAAAATTTAAAATACTTTGGTTAAAACTGAACCACGTATACATACAAATATTTGGATTTACCACAAGTTCATTACTTGCAACAAACTTTATAGTCCATGGATCACAACTCAATAATTTTAAAGCAAACGCTTTTGCGTCCATTTCGGATAAATAATATACATACAATTACGAGTTGCTCCTGTAACTTGTAATAGATTTTATGGTCCATGGACCACAACTCACTTAAATACAAATGAATATTTTTCTATCATCCTGACAGCCTTGTGTACTAAGATTTTTGTTTCAAATATTTATTATATTGCATAGGTATAGCACACTATTGATTGAAACACATTTTAGATATTTTAAAAAAATCATATAGCTTCACTTAGGTCGAGCTTTATATTTATCAGGTACATTTCCTTGGAAACGTCAAGCGGCGGAATCGCAACACTAAAACACGAGGCACCCAGTGATACAAGGCGGTGGCAGTGGGCCAAAGCCTCACCCAGCTGTGTGGTATATTTAATATTTATTGTACGTATTCATTAGTAAACTGTGACTTGAATTCTAATATTAAAATTTATTTATTTATGTTATTACAAACTAGATTATGTTATTTATTTTACTCTGCCGGATCACACTCATAAATACTTGAAATCGAGAGTTATTAATGACGATTGACGAATTGACGAATGACGACACTAAAAGAAGCTGTTGAAGGGTATAAAAGCAAGTTTTTGAACTCAACACGAAAGAGTGTCGTAAATGTGTTCAAAAGTGCTTTGTTCATATAAATAAATATGTCATTGAAGCTAAATGAGACTGAATTGAGAAACGATAGATTCAATTTTGACTAATCATTGTAATGTTTTCCTATTAATTCTTTAAAATTTTCGTGTACCCCCCGTACTAAGCAAAATAAAAAAGATAATTAGATGACAAACAGAGAAGAAAAATGTGCTAAACCACTTTATCTTTGCCTATTTATGTATGTACGAGTATATAGATTTTACAACAATTGCTTAGAATGAATCAACTTAATTTGTAACTTCACAACAGATTCTGTGTTTTTCTTAATTTTCATTGCACATTATGTCGTGTTTAAAAATATCGATCAAGCGTCTGCATATAAAAGCGTTGATTAGATAAAGTTTGTGTACCATTGATCAACTCGGTGATCAAAGATCAGTGATCAAAATAGTGACGGCAGTTAATGGTTTTATTTCAATTTTTAATTAAGCATTTGATCACAATATAACGTTAAGCGACAATGATGCTGAATATGATATAAGCTTAGCCTAAAGATAAATTGACTCTCAAAAGCAGCTACTGGATTGCACGAAAAGGTAACATTTTTTTTAGTTAGCGTTAGGTGATAAGTGATTAAATAGAATATTCTCACTAATATCAACGACGAGCGTATACTTCTATAAAAGGCCGGCAACGCACTTATGACTCCCCTGGTGTTGCTAGTGTCTATGGACGGCGGTGATCACTTACCATCGGGTCCCGTCTGTTCGTTTTTCCTCCTATAATATAAAAAAAATCAAATACAAAATTAAATTTGTGTATTTGATTGTTTGCTACGCGTTAACAATCCAATCAATCATTATAAAATTTTGAATAGACGATGTCAGGTGTAGAAACACTCGTACACCTTTGAACATTTGTGTTGCGACTTCGGTGGTACGTCTAGTTTTTCTCCTATAACCTTAAATGGTGTATCCTTACCAGCCTGCTCTAATTTTTGGTATCTCAGTTCATTGATACAAAGTGACAGTAACATTGATAAGGAAGTGAGGAATATAATAAATGCAGGATGGATGAAATGGCGAAATATATTTGAAACTCTAGGGGAAGGTTTATAAAACTATGATAAGACCAGTCATGCTATATGCATCTGAGTGCTGATCTACGAAAGAGATGGATGTGTTAAGGATGTTAAGGTGGATGTGTGGTGTGACTAGAATCGATAAAATTTCGAATGAGTATATTAGATAAAGTTTGAAAATAGCACCAGTGACATATAAGTTAAGGATTAATAGTTTAGCATGGTATAGGCATGTCATGAGGAGAGATGAAAACCATGTAACTAGAAAAGCGTTGAGTGTGTTTGTGGACGGATATACGAGTAGAGGAAGACCGAAAAAGGTATGGATGGACTGCGTGAAAAATGATATGTGCGTAAAAGGTGTGAATACTGAAATGACATCTGACAGGAGAGAGTGCAAAAGAAAACATGTTATGCAACCCCACTTAGGTGGGATAAGGGTAATGATGATGATGGTGGTGTCAGGTGTATAAATTGATCCATAGGGTACCTTTCATTAAAGTATCGTTCTCATGATATAGGTCACATCTATATTTACATGAGCGAAGCTATGAGCATTAATTAGTTTAACATAAATAAATGTTCTTATGAGGCCAATCGTCAGATAAACATCAAAATCGTGAGTGACGCCTACATACTGAAAAACAACGCTAGAAATTTTTTTGTTTTATTTCGAATTATCCACACGCTATTATCATTATGGCCTTCACTCCACAGCAATAAGAGCAGACATGTCATAAGGTAGATATTAAAAGACGCTATTGTGTGGCATCGTGATATGGAAGGGAACAATGCAGGACGGAGCATTGTGGCAATCTTGAAAGCAAGTCCTTTGGCTGACTTGATAAAAATCAAAGTCCATCTTAATCAAATAACCTACGAAGTAATAGTCCTCTAAGATCCCACCCATTCCCCAACGTTTCGACTTAATTTGTGTAAAATGAAAAACTGGACCGTTTACTTTCTTTCGTTCTAATCTCAACAAAATCTGCTTAAAATAAATTAGAAACGGGCCCGCTCACGGCGAGAACTTTGTTTTTAATTTCCTTTGGCGGAAAAAAAGTCTTACATCTTTAATTAATTAAGGAGGGCCTCTTTTAAATCAAGTGTTTAATGAGTGTTGTTATTTTTACTGCTTTTTTAAAAGAAAAGATTTTCTTATTGCGTTGAAAATTAACGACGAAAGTAATAAGAGACAGAGATATATAATTACACGAAACAAATAATTTGGTTGAGGTATTATTTTGTATTTTATAAAAGTGGGATTACCTATTACCTAACTAGGTACCCCCTAGGTATATCCAATTTCTGTCTCTATATGAACATCGTAAAATAATTGATCTAACTTTTTAAAGTAATTATAGCCCATAGAATAGTATATTGTTCAGAATTCTTATGAAAAGTTCAATCATGTACTATGCATTAAGAGAATCTAAACCTTTATAGTTACCTCTTGTAAGTACAACATATAGACAGAATACATTGCTATACGTTCATAGTCAATTCTCTACTGTTCCGATTGTAATTGGTTTATTACTATATAAGCGCGAAAACTTAAAACTGTCCTTTTCGTATACATTTGTGATTACTTATACTAACTGTATTTTTATTAAATTAAAATAAATAAATAATATTATGCTATTTATTAATTTTGTTTATTTTACACTACCTAACCTGGCTGGCCTTACGAAGGAAATGTGAGATCGTAAATGATCACGTGCATAATAATCGCATGCTGAAATTTATACGATTTTCGAACCATCAGGTAAATGTTACTCTAGGACTATTTGAAATCAGTACGTAATTGATCATAAACCATAGAAACTAAATTAAAAGACGACCTTCAGACCGAAAAAACGCAATTCTAATGTTATTATTCCATAAGGTGTAATAGTGATGGTACTACAAAAAAATCTATATTCCTCGATCTAAGATTTACATTTGATTACCTGATTATTAAATTCCATACCTATTTTCAATCTTATGGAATGACAAACAGGCATATAGTTTACTTTAGTAAAGTACGAATAATCAGTGCAGGATATGACTGTGCGTTCATTCTTAAAGGACTGCAGTCTGGAGGTCAATCATAAGAGATGACTAAACCTGAAGCTTGGGTTGGTACACCTCATATATCAGCGCGTATTGGAACATTATAGCTTTGTCCAGAAAAACCTTCGATCAACAATAACTAGATAATGGGTCGGAGCGAAAAATACGTCTCAGTAAATAAAAGCTCACTTGAAATGTGTGCCCTTATTTTGTTTGAAACACAGCCAATGTAAGCCCGTTTCACATGCCGCAGTGTATTCAAAAGATGCAAAAATAATACCCGAAAAAGCAATTTAACGGCCGGAGTATCTTACTTTCGCTAAATACATGTTGAATAAGTTATATTTTAAGCTTTAAACTAACAAATAATATCAAATTTTGAACAAAATTACCGATTTTATACCTGTGATATAAATGTTTGGCCTCGCCTGACACAAACACGCACAATAACGGGAAAACTTACTTTATTCATTACGTGTTAAGGTTGAATTCACACTAAATGTTGTTTATGTTATCTCTTCATATGTGAGGGGAGTAATTTATTACTTTGCTCGTTTTATCGTAAGTATTAGATAATATTTTGAATATTTGTGACTTTATTACTAGGTGTTATGGTTGTAATTAAGTTGAACTTAAAACTGTTTTAAAACTTTTTTTCCCTTTCTTAGTAAACAAATAGCTACACATAAGTATATATTTACGCGGACGGCTTTTAACTTCGATTTGTACGTGACCCTTTATCTAGTTATTGTTGATCGAAGAGAAATACATATGATAGTAGTGCTTATGTGCTACTAATGAAACAATTGTATCAACGTGACAAGTATTGATTGGATATCTTAATAATCTATTTCATTTCAAAGGTTTTTATTCACGTCAGAAGAAATGTAATCTCTGCCGTCAGGTAAACAAATTGCTGTCTCGATTTATGTCTTTAAATTTCTTATTTTAACATTTTTAATGAATCTCTCTTTTTGGGCCCGCGAGAGTTTTATTCTGGTAACATTTTATTACGCTTGTGGCTTAATATTTTAGGAAAATTTCTGTTATAGATTTATTTTTAAGAGATAAGCATTTGTCTTCAAATTCAGCAGATATTAAACTACCTCACTAGCACTCATAGCATTTTATCGCGGGATACTTTACAAACATACATACAAAAATATACACCGAAGCTCAGAGAATTTAGTTATGGATCACATATATATATAGGCTTCTGTAAAATATGAATTCGCGACATTCAGTGCAGTAGCGACCCCTTAACCCATGTAATATATTTGCTATATTGTTAATTATTATTAACTGTTTTTGAGAGAGCAGTTGCTGGTATAACTCAATAGTTCTTGATGATAGCATTTCAATCTGGAGACGGTTGCTACTTGCTCTTAAGATTATTTAAAAATACTAAAAGCCCCGCTATGGTTTTATTACAACATATTTTAGAAATATCACTGGCATACATAATAAATAATGTATCCGTTTGCTTTCAGCATTCGAAGGATATAATTCTAACGACACTATTGTGAACTAGCTAGCGCCTGCAAACTCACAAACTTGCGGAAATGCAATAGTTGTTTTAACAGTCTATGTGTGTGTTTTTTATCATAGTTTATCGACAATAAAAGTATCGTCAATAATCAAGCAAATAGATAGATATTCCACAGTTTACATGATTCTAAAGACCAGTTCGATGATACTATTATAAAACTTCAGTTGTAGGAAATATAATAATCTCACTGTTCGAGTCGACAAACGTTTAATTTATAGAATACGGATACCAGAATATCTTTCCCGTCGTCAATTCAGAATCTCGACAAGCGCCGACAATAATTATCACTAGTTGCCGTTTTATTATTTTCCCGAGTGAAAAGGATCCATTTTTTGCAAACAAATCTTTTAAACGTCTCTACCTATGTTTGTTTTTTTTCTGGTGTAACTTTTATTGAAATGGATTTTTTATTAAACATTTTCATATTGATTTGTTTAAATAAATCTGGTGTCTAAATTTGATACAGCTTTTTCGTATGGTGGTATGGCCTTTTCCTGGCATGGGTAGCTAGCTATTACCCTCAAGGTGTAAATCTGTCGCTAATCACCTATAAATATGTTCCAGGTGCACTTAAGTTCCAGTCTCCACCTAGGTTTAGCGTGCGTTAATGACTACGTCCGGTACCGCTATGATACACCCGAGAAGCGAGACTAAAAAGCCATCTAGGGTACCACTATCGACCTGCAATACCGCGCTATTGACTTTATCGGAGGTGTTACTATTGACCTCGAACGCTATTGGTTGAAGTTATCGGCTGTTCATTATTCACCACGGTGTGAGACTACATTGGTGTTAGTTTGGCATTTAAAGGACAAGATGTCGCTGATCTGTACGCGCTCCTATGTGGAAGTAATTGTAAGGCAAAGCTCTGCCCGGATAAATAGTCACAGTGTCTTCAGAGTGTTTATTGATTTTTCTGACTGACTGGCTGATTATACGTATTGTGTAACACGTATTTATCATCTTAGAGTACGTCATCATTTAACATCTGGTGAAGTTGTGGTGAAATTTTAAGCCGGACCAAGGGGAGATGGGCCGGGGGCCTCGTCTCTCCATTGCACTGGTTTGGCCCTCTGGGAGACAGTCGGGATGTACCAGGCTGTCTCTCTTTAACGCGGGAGGCCCAGGATTAGGCTGGGTCGGCTGCCCGGAGCGACATGGTTGCTAGCTAGCTCGAGCCCGTGTCGCCCCTTCAAGGCAGTAGAATCGGGGGGTTTTAGTCCGTGGGAGTCGGACATAACCCACTCTCTCCCCCAGGACCCCAGGAGTGTGGGTATCTATAAAGGATTTCTATAAAGGATTAAAAAGTGAAATAAAAAACCAATAAAAAAAAACTGTTAATTGCTGATGGTATATTCTGTAACAAGACTAATTGAGACCATCTCGGTGGAAGTCATGACGAAGATGTATATAATACATTCAAAGAAATTATTTTCACGATATGTTCAATTTTGTAGATTATAATTTGTACACATTTCGACTGTCATATCTATTTCTGTTGCACGACAGTGTTGCTCTGTCGACTGTGTTGCATTCTAAATAGACTTGTTGACAACACGAACTTGTTTATAAACCATTATAACTCAATTCTCAGAAGTGCCAACCTAATTATGACTCGCCTCTGGACTGCAGTTCTATCTGAGATATGTTATAGATAGCTTTGGGTTAGATTAGTAACATAACAATTAGTTGTACTTAAAAAGCGGTGGAAGTAGGTAAAGCTTATACAAGTTGAAGGTACAACCGTCACATCTATTTCGTCTGGGAAGAAGCAGCACTCGTTTTACTGTGTCCTGGATTAAAGGTTTTCTTATGTTATAGGAGGCAAACGAACAGGCGGGTCACCTGATGGTAAATGATCACAGCTGTTATTACCGCATACCGCATAGACACTAACAACACCAGGAGAGTCGCAAGTACGTTGCCGGCCTGTGTTTGAGTGAAGGGTACTGGCAGAGGGCAGAGCGGACGGGGAGGGGGGTTTCGAGTGCTCTCTCTGACCGAACGAAATGCAACAGTGCAAGCAAGCCACGCTGAAGCTATTACTGGTTTCAGCATGAATGGGTTGGCTCGCCCGGGGTACTACCACACAGAAATACTACTGTTTATATTAACGAGTTCCCTTATCTGTGGTCTGTATATTAATTTGCGTTTTGTTATTATTATTGAGCGATCTGTTGTAGAAGTGTGATCGGGCGGTCTAGCGTGTAGCGGATTAACGACACGCCTTTTATAGGGCGAAAAACTCTCTAATAGAATGGCGCTACTATTAATGTTCCGGTCGCGTCTCGGATATGTTGTACCGGACTCGGACCGGAAGTAGATGTTGCAATCATTTGAATATCATTTTAGTTTATAAAATTATTAAAATAATAAAATTATTAAAATAATCATTAAAATTAATTGATTTTTACTGCCCTTATAGTTGCTTGCCAGAGATGCATTAATTTCAACCTCCTAATTAATTTAAAAATCGCTACGTATTATAAAACAAAGTCCTCTGCAACGTCTATCTCTCTGTTTGCGATAAACTCAAAACCTATTTAACGGGTTTTCATGCTGTTTTCACTAGTAGATAAAGCAATTTATAAGAAAGGCTTAGGTATATAATTTGTCAAGGTTATTATAAGGCCCTGTAGTAACTATTAGAATTACTATATTAGAATAGACGCTACTTTGCATTTCCGCCTTTCCATTTCCAGGCGGAAATGCAAAGTAGCGTCTATTCTAATATAATGATGGATTTCCGCAAAGTAACGCCTTCTTCAATCAAATATTAGAATTACTATCACCAAATGTTAATTCTCTCTAATTTGGTAATTATTAAATAAGTGTCCTCTCACCAAATGTTAATTCTCTCTAATTTGGTAATCTGTACTAATATATAAAGCTGAAGAGTTTGTTTGTTTGTTTGGTTGAACGCTATGATCTCAGGAATCACAGGTTCGGTTTGAAAAATTATTTCGGTGTTAGATAGCTCATTTATCGAGGAAGGCTATAGGCTGTATATCATCACGCTAACAACAATAAAAGCGGAGCCCCAATGAAGAATGTTTCAAAATCTGGCTGTTTTTTTTTGCTTTTAGCTGCGTGTTAACGTCAGTGTTATATACGTTGCCATGGTAACGTGGGAACTTTCTATCGCAAACATTTTTAAATTTATTTTGTGCTTCTGTTCAAGATGTCAATTCTACGTCTGTTTTGTTTCCAGTTTTTTTATTTGTAATCTATTACGTATTATAGAGGAAGACTATAGGATATATATCACCACGCTAAGACCAATAGAAGCAGAGCAGCAACGAAGAATGTTTCGAAATCGGGCACTTTTTCCTTTTGAGAGATTTCGTTAGTCATAGTAATAATATTCGTTCAATAGGACAGGCGAAGGAATTAATTCATACTGCCAATTCTGAAGTTATTTAGGTATTTCTTATATATCCTTTAATCAATTTTCTTCCATGTCCAAGTAACAATAAAGGCGCTTATCCGAATCTTCTATACAATATGTCGTACATTATTTTATCCATCATTATTATCTTCTTAGTCTTCATAATCATAAAACAAAATTGTTCAAATAAAGATTTCGTTGGCGTTAGTATTATATACGTTGCCATGGTAACGTGGTAAGTTTCTATCGCAAACATTTTCGAAGTTTATTTTGTTTTCCTATGCAAAAAGTTTATACTAATTTTATTTCTATTTTTTTATTTGTTCTCTATTACGTATT
>MU159409.1:6684-28729 GCA_015888305.1 Antheraea pernyi | reverse complement strand
TGATTATCACGGGACTTTCACTGGCAGATAACTCACCTTATAAGAAGTAACTTAGACTATTTTATTTTGTTACTCAAGATTTCCTCCGCAATATCCTACTATCTCCTAATAGGTTGGACCGACTTTCACGTATGTTAACCGATATATTCATCAATTGTGAACCGATTTTAATGGTTCTCTTTTTATTTGAATTGGTACACTATGTAGTGATAAACTGCTACCTGTGCATTCGTCCGTGTAAAATTGATCAAAAATATGTTATAACCGCGTGAGACATGTGCCTTACTGGACTCCAAGAATAAATATACATAATTGAAAGTCATATATCTGTATATAATATGAATTATATCATCTTTTTGTTCAATTTGGTGGTTATATTGTTTTATTTAGCGCGTTTGTTTCTACATAACTTAGTGATTATAGCAACGTATAAGAATAACTTAAGTATATTGACAATACGGGCATATTATTTCTATATAATAAAAGATTTAAGATATATTGTTCGATAATGTATAGCTTATAATTTGCATTACTTCCTTATATAATGTTAGTGAGCACTAGGTTTGGTATATAGTAGGTTGAAGTTCCAGGTATGTTGCTGATGATAAATCCCATCCCATTCGATATACTATTTGTGTTCATATATCTAATGTACACGTTACATGTTACAGTTGGCGTGCGTGTCGTAGTTACAAATGTTTTTGAAAAAGCTTTTCTGTAATGTACACACCCACTCACAATTTTCCATTCTTTAATACATTTTTTAAAAAGCGCGTGCGGAGCCGCGGGTTACAGCTAGTCATTAAATAAGTATCCTCTCACCAAATGTTAATTCTCTCTAATTTGGTAATTATTAATAAGTGTCCTTTCACCAAATGTTAATTCTCTTTAATTTGGTAATTATTAAATAAGTATGCTCTCACCAAATGTTAGTTCTCTCTAATTTAATAATTATTAAATAAGTGTACTCTCACCAAATTTTAATTCTCTTTAATTTGGTAATTATTAAATAAGTGTCCTCCCACCAAATTTTAATTCTCTTTAATTTGGTAATTATTAAAATAAGTGTCCTCTCACCAAATGTGGATTTTCACTAATTTGGTAATTATTAAATAAGTGTCCTCTCAACAAATTTTAATTCTCTTTAATTTGGTAATTATTAAAATAAGTGTCCTCTCACCAAATGTTGATTTTCACTAATTTGGTAATTATTAAATAAGTGTCCTCTCACCAAATTTTAATTCTCTTTAATTTGGTAATTATTAAAATAAGTGTCCTCTCACCAAATATTGATTCTCTCTAATTTGGTAATTATTAAATAAGTATCTCAACTTTAATAGTGTTCATAATATATTCTACAGCGAGCGTTCATAGTGTGTTATTAGCCAGACGTTTCCCGTTCGGAAAGCCTGAGTGTTTGAATTTGGCAGCATTCCAGTAAATATCTAGTGTATTTGGCACCACGTCATATCAATCAATATCACTTTACTAAGCCTTTAATCCAAAGGGAAATTGGAATTATCTACTACAGTATAAATTATTATAGAGAGTTTATTGATAATATATTAATAAAAATTAATTACCTTTGACGAATAGATACACTAGTATTTATGTAAGTGCACGGTAATGGTTAAATTACGATACATATAAAATAATTGTGTGTATCTGTATTTTTATTAATTTATTAAGTTATAGCTGTGCCCGCGACTTCGTCCTCATGAACCCTTACGTAAAAAAACAGCGACTGTTAAAGTGACCTGAATGTATTAAGTAAATTTACGTATCTACTTTTATCTCGTTCTTAAGTCACGTCGCCATTAAACTTACAATAACTTTTCATAGAGTGAACCGATTTTAATGAAACTAAGACTAAATGTTACACGAGGATATGCTTTATGGTGAGGTTTATCGTGAACCCAGTACTTTAGTAGTGATGCGTGTTCAAACATACAGACAAACATTTCTAAAAATGGTTGAAATTTATTTTATTACTTATTCAAAGACACCTTTTTTTTCAACAAGGCAACATTTTTTTTCATGAAAATCGAAACAGTACAGACGTTTTAAGTTTTATTTTATTGTATTTAAATTCGTGTTAACTCACTTTGTATGCTTATATTATGGAGTAATTATTTTCGTTAATTATTTTTTTTGTATTATATGTATTATGTGACAAACTTATTAATAACTAGCCCATGTTTGCTGCTTTGCTCGCTTTAATGTAAATTTTGATAGATCCCTGGGGAACATGATATTTTTTCTTGGTGAAAGGAATACCCTTTCATAACCTACCAATTAAGGAACAATAACTTTATAAAGTCAATACCAATTAAAACAAGTTTTTTCTTGTTATTCTAGGAATATTATTATTCCCTTTAGACAAACGAATTTTGCATATTAATACAGCCCTAATCATAATACACGAAAATGAAGTAAAAACAAAAAAGCAACCGATTTCAATATGAAAAATTAATAACGCATTAAGAAGTGAAAAATAAAGAAATTATTAAATTAACCAAATTAAATAAAAATATTAATATTTGCGCTACCTAATAATGCATTTGAAGTCGGCGACCACCCCTGAGTATAACCAATTAAAATCATTACAATCGGTACGCGATTGACGAAGATATCGATTAACATACATTAAAAAATCCATACAGCCGAACATAGTAACCTCCTTTTTCGAAATCGGATAACAAAATGGCGAATTTCAATATGGCGGCCATACTCATCGAAACAAATTGAAAAAACACTAAAAGTCCGATTAGTGCTTGTTTTTAAAAATATTTTTTAAATATTTTATACGAGCGTGGACCGTATGATGTTAGGGTAAATGTTATTCTATTTAAAAATATATCCATTCTCCTTTAATTAGACATATCACATTTTAGAATAGAAGTAGAATTTTGGACTACACAAAGTGCCACCTGTAACACGCGTGCGACAGATTCGCCACCAATAATATAGATTGACTGACAGTGACCGCTCAGTATAAGCTATAACGGACTCGAGGTAGCTGGACGAGTGCCAGACATAAGTGTTTTAGCGGGACATTCCAATACTCACAATAAAACAACAATGATGATAGAGCGATTGTGTTTCCAAAACAGTGTTATTTCAACGCTTGTTGAATGAATTTTTGTTTATAATTTAAATTAGATATTCGCGATTTATAAGATTAACCGAAAACTGACTTTTTGAAGTTATTTTTAAGATATATAATACTATATTATCTTGTTACATACCATAATGCTTAAAGTTAAGGGTTAGAGATGTAAGCACCCGTAAAATATTTTTTACTAGCGGTCCAGGCGGACGCTGTCCCGCCCTGATAATAAACGAAACCTTGACAAATTATACACGTAAACCTTCCTCGTGAATCACTCTATCTACTGGTGAAAATCACATGAATATCTCTTTGGTAGTTTATTAGTTTAACGCGAACAGACAGACCGACGTGGTAGAGGACTTTGTTTTATACTATACTAGCTGTTACCCGCATTTTTAAAATGTATTAAAGAAATGTAAAATTTTGAGTATGTGTGTACATTACAGAGATGCTTTTTCAAAAACATTTGTAACTACGACACGCTATCGCCATCTACTGTAACATGTAACGTGTACATTACATATGTGAATAATAACGGTATATCGAATGGAATCAGTACATCAGCAACATACCTGGAACTTTGACCTACAATATATCATCCGCAGTGCTCACTTAGACTATATAAGAAAGTAATTAAAATTTTAAGCTATACATTATCGAAAAATATGTATTAAATTTTTTATTACATAGATATAATATGCCCGTATTGTCGATGTAATTAAATTAGTCTTATACGTTGCTATAATCATTGAGTTATGTAGACGCAAGCGCCGTAAATAAAACAAAATGGTCACCAAATTGTCCAAAAACATAACATAATTTAAATCATATACAAACATATGACTCTCAATTATGTGTATTTGTTCTTAAAGTCCAGTAAAGCACACGTCTGACGGGTTTTTTTTACAATAAACAACATATTTTTGATGAATTTCACACGGACGAATGCACGGGTAATAGTTCAACAAATAAAATAGAATATGTCAACCGCTATAATGTCGGATATCTTCCAGTAAAATTCCCGTTAACATAGGTCCAACCGTTTTGGACATAATCCGGAATAAACAAACAGACAGACAAAACATAATAATATAAAATACCGACAAGATAAAAACCGATTTTTTTTGTTGTTATTTGTAGCCACATCCATTCAACAAAAAGTTGTTATTTTAATTTCATATACACACACTTTGTTTTTATAATACGTAATAGCTTACAAATGAAAAATTGGAAACAAAACAAACAGAAAAAACATTTTGAATAGACACACAAAATAAACTTTAAAAATGTTTACGATAGAAAGTTACCACGTTACCATGGCAACGTATATAATACTAACGTTAACACGCAGCAAAAAGGAAAAAAAAACATCCCGATATTGAAACATTCCTCATTGGCGATCCACTCCTATTGGTCTTAGTGGGATGATAGCCAATAGCCTTCTGCGATAAATGAGCTAACTAACACCGAAATAATTTTTCAAATCGGATCTGTAGTTCCTGGGATTAGCGCGTTCAACCAAACAAACAAACTCTTCAGCTTTATATATTATTATAGATAATGATGATATACGTAGTATAAATACTCAACTACACATTTACTCATTTTGGTACACTATTAGACCCAGATAGACACTTATACATACTTACACATACACACAAATACATATCTACCTTACGTTTAACGCGTAAAGCAATTTTCCCTGCCGTGCCTATAAGAAGATTCACTTCAATAATATATTATTCTCATTGTATGAACCACTTTATAAAACTTGGATTAAATAAAAGCGTGATATTAATCAAGTAGCAGTTACAAAATTAATACATCATTCATATTTCGCACATCAAAGCGTTACAGTCCATCGGTTAACCGCACTGGTCTCGCATTCGCGACCAATGATTAATTCCTTTATCGCGAAAGCTTTGCGGTAAAACCTTTTCATTATTTCTATATGTTTACCGTAACATATAATTATTTTAATATAGATACATGCTCCAAAACTTACGTGAGAATTTTCGATTGGATCCTCATTACGTCATGTTTTTAAATTTAACGATAATGCAAGCGGTTGTGTAGTCATGTATTTTGGGAGCAGAATTTGCTAGAAATCGACTGCAAAGTGACAGATTTGGTTAAGTATCTAGTTATAATGAAGCTTTGTAATAGTAGAGGGAGTACAACACTACTTGCATTTATCAAAATCCAACAAGTAATGTTATAAAGAAGAGAGCACATATTTTATATTATCATATTTTACAAATAGTTTATTTTTTATTTTTAGTGCTGTGCCTGATGGTAAGCACAGCATAATCCAAACACAATGGCGACCACCGAGAGAGAATCTATCCATCGCTGGTCGCCGCTGTCATGCCGGTCTGCGAAAAACTGGATATGATCAAATCAAATCAAATCAAAATATCCTTTATTCAATTTAGGCCCTGAGAAGGCGCTTATGAACGTCAAAGCTACTACCGGTTCGGAAAACAGCCCAGTCATCGAGATGAACCGGCAAGAAACTCGATCTGGTTTATTTTTTCATGTCATATATTTCTATAGTAATATAAATATTCACATTCGTTATCAGTGGATGCACAGAGAGGGGCGTCATTTCCAGACGTCACAATCGTTCACGTATTGATCCACCCTATAATAGCCTTTAGATATTAAAACCTGCTTGACATGGTTCTTGAACTCACTATCAGGCAAATCGGTAATGTGTTTTGGGACTTTATTATAAAACTTAACACTATTACCTAAAAAACTGTTTTTGGATTTAGTGAGCCTGAAGCATGGAATGACCAATTTGTTGCTGTTTCTAGTATTTAAATTATGCTGGTCTTTTACTAGATCCAACATATCTGAATTTTTGCGGACATACATTAAATTATCTAGAATATATTGGGAGGGCAGAGTTAAGATACCGAATTCCTGAAACTTAGTCTTTAATGATTCGCGAGGCCTCATATTATAAATTGCTCGAACTGCTCGATATAACGATATGCACAGGCCGATCCCGAAATCCGACCCGTAGAAGCGAAACACTATGACGGGCTTTTTCGCCATATACATGGTGGTTGCGACCCAGTCGGGCTGTAAAACCCTACCACCCCGCTTTCGCCATTGCCTCGTTCGTTTTTCAGCAGGGTGTACCACGTGCAGGTGAGGTTGCCTTGGGTGTCTCAAGTCGTATGATGTTATTCGATGGATTACACCCCTTATAACCTCAATTTACTATATTTACTATCTCGGAGCCGATATTTAGCCCTTTCTTCTATCAATTTACTGTTTTGACGTAAATACTTATGCATTATATCTTCAAGTAAAATCACCATCATCATCAGCCTGTAAGAGTGCCAAGAGACCCACTGCGGGAGTCATAGACCTCACCCCAAAAGAAAGTATGGGCATAATCATCACGCCAGCCTATAACGCATTGGCGATATCAAACTCTGAGAAATCCAGTTTTATATTTTCCAACATATAGTAGTACTACAAGAACATTTCTCAGGTTCAGATAATAGTGTTACCAAGTAAAATAATTCCTTTTCAGATAAATTTATACTAGTCTCTCTAACAAATCGCTGAACGTAACAAATCACGTCCCCGGAAGGCACTTGCGTGAGGTTAACCATTGTATTAAATCGTTAATCCTTAATATTAAGCCCTAAATCAAAGATATTAAAGCGTAAAATCGGCTGTGATCGAAATAGATATTGTGTTCGCGCCACACGACCGACACCAGGTTTGTTTCGAAATCAGGATGTTTACTAACGATTACACAACTTCGTATAAGCACAGGTAGTTTAATTTATGCTTTATTTATTTTAATGAACTTAGAACATAATGAAGGTTTTCATAGTATGGAGGTCAAATTAGAATTTCTTTATGTCCTAGTGTCGCCTGAAGGGAAACGAGTGCATCTAAATGAAACACAGTTTGAAGAAAAGTCGAAGAAACTCTAGCCTCCGCCTCTAGTGAAATACGTATTCTCGTATATACGTAACTCGTTTCATAATTAAATCTAATTTAAGAGTTGAAACTCATACGTAAACAAAGAATTATATTAGATGTAACTTATTCGCTTTATTTCGAATGTACATAGGACTCTTTAATACAACGGTAGGTCCACCTTCTTTATTTGGACGACAGTATAAGTATTTAAGCTTAATAAAGGATAATAATATACTTGGACGTACTGGATCGCACTTTTTCAATTATTATAAGGGAGATGTGCACGTTTTGTTTAAGTGTTGTAGCTAGTTCCGTGGGAATCGTTCTGCCGTGCGTTTTGTTTTACGTAGGCATTTTAAAATGGATGGAAATAGGTTGTTCAATAGGTACAAGGAAACAAACAGAAGTGAAACGAGTAGCCCCTATAGATAGACGGTTTGTTGAAAGTAATTTTTTTACTAAGCCACAGATCTCCAACAAGGGAAGGATCTATCCAGAGATTGACAGCCGCTGTTATTTCTAACTCAAAGCTGTAGAGATTAAAGTGTTTTATTCCCATCCGAACTATCCGAAGCAATCTATTATGAATGGCCAGAAGATTACGGTCCTATTGATGTTGGTTATATATATGTATCTAAAACTTTTATTAATGCATATCATAAGATATTACCCCTATTAGTTTGTAGACACACACTGACTGATCCTAGATCGAGACATTTATAGATCCTACTAGTACTAAACTTGGTTTATAGAGTTTTCGATCGAACCGGCCAACTAGTCATGTCCTGCTATCCAGCAAATGCATCTTTGCTTTCTTTCAGACCTTTTCTGGTGTATAATGTAACATTTAAAACTTAGAAGCACCCATAGGTTCTTGGCGATAGATTTTCAACTTAAGGTTTATGGATTATACACATGGCTAATAGAAAACTTGTACCATCTCGAAACCTATTGTAACCTGTCTCAGAACTTGATTATTTTGAGGTTGTTTATTCGTAGTCTTATAGCTGCAATGATCACTTAACTTAAGAACTGCATGTAATTTTTCTAGTTAATAAAAAAAATATAGACATGATGATTATTTGTTTCTAAACTTTGTAGAACTCTTCAGAATAGAATTAAAAATACTTTATTCAATTTAGGCCCTGAGAAAGCACGTATGTTTATTAAAACTACCACTAGTTTGGAAAACAACTCAGTCATCGAGAAGGGTCTATCTTTTTAACACACATATTATTTAAAACTAGCTAACCCGCGTAACTTCGTCTGTGTAAAATCGGTTACTACCGGTTTATGTTGTATTTCTAAACTCGAAAAATTTTAAAAACCTAGAACCCGATTGCAGCTACACCAACCGTTTTAAATTGTGAAACCAAATAGTTCAGCGGCCCACTGAAACACATAATGTCTTCCCAGTACCCCCTGGATAGCTTCTCACGACCGCGCTCCACTTACTATTCTCATAGGCCCAGCGGCAGCAACAACGCAATTATTTTTACCAACTTATAGTTTTTATTTCGCATTATTTTCTGACCAACTACATCAATTGACATGCTGTACAAAGTAAGCTTTATCTCCATGAAATCTCCATTTCGATTTAACTATTTATTTTTTGTAAGTGGAGTTTTTTGCAAAGCAATGAATATTTTTGCTATAAATTTTATTCCTTTGTTTCGGCGCACGTCATATTATTGCATTTTTGCCGATTTTCATTACATTTATTGTGATTAATTATTAAAAATATAAATATTTGCCAAAAAAAAAGTAATCTTTAGCACTGAGAGATAATACACCTTTCTAACAATGACATAATTTTCAAAATCAGATCAGTAGAACCAGAGATTATTACCATGATCACCCGAACTTTACCTGTCTTTACAATATTAGTATAGATATAGTATTGAATTGCAACTGCAAACGCCTAAACGAATTATTCTAATCGTAAATTTACAACCCTGCACATCCAACGATTCCAATACTCATCAGTATTTAGAAAACTATTTTTATCAAATATCGAAACAATACATTTACTGACAAAACTCTATTAGATATTTTTGAGACTTACTTTCTATAACGCAATATAATATTGTGTAGGTTTATGTTTTCTAAAAAAATCTTCTCACCTTGATCCAGGACTCACTCATTGTTTAGCAACTCCGTAATTGGTTTTTTTTTTCAAAATAATGTTTATTTTTCGACTTAATTTTTGTCTTTGTACTCGCTCCATATTTCTTACTACTTGGTATGAGGTTAGACGCGAGCAATATTTTTACAGGACAATCATTAGTCATTTTTGGTACTAATCAATAAAAAAATTGATTCTTAATATTTGACCTAATTATCTCGAGAAAAGCATCATTAGTTTTTGAGTTTATCGCGAACAGACAGACAGACAGACGCGGCAGGGGACTTTGTTTTATACTATCGTTATTTTATTACATAGTCTACATGATCGCGATAAACTCAAAAACTACAGAACGGATTTTCATGCAGTTTTCACCAGTGGATAAAGTGATTCATGGGAAAGGTTTTGGTCAAGGATTTTTCAATAATCAAAGCGGGACAACATCTGCCGGGCTCGCTAGTGTAATAATAATAATAATTGTCATTATATTAAGTCGTCAATACATTTTGCAATGGACGTCACTTTCTTTTTATTAACCTATACATACAAAAGTAAACCTTATTACATTTACCCAACATACATTATTATGTCTCAGAAACTCCCATGGTGTTTGACTTTTCCGACATGTCCAAAAATTTTCGTTATTTTTCTACCAATCTACACAAAATCTAGACAAATTTATATACAAAAACGTTCCTAATGAATTACTTTATCGACTGGAGAAAACCGTATGAAGATCCGTTCAGTAGTTATTGAGTTTATCGCGAACAGACAGACAGACAGAAGCGGCAGGGAACTTTGTTTTATACTATGTAATAATAAAATAATGATATTGATGATATAATAAAATTACAATCGTTTTTTGTAGATGCATAGAGAGAGGTATTCATTCCAGACATCAACATTGTTTACATATTGATCCACCTTTTTTTATTAAAGAGTGGAAAATCCTACATTGGATACCCCCGTTCTGCCGGGGCACAGCACGATAAGCATACTCCACCACCCTGACCACACGCTTGGGTCCTCCGTAGACGGATGGGACGGGGACGGGGACGCCCCCGTCTCTATCGCTTGGACATTACCTAGGGGGGCCTCTGGTGGTAGATGCCTCCACCTCTACAAGACTCACACTCTAAAAGAAATAATAAAAACTGAGTATAAAATTATATTAATTCCAAAATACCTAATTAGTTGTTGTAAACAATATTACAATTTCAACAATAGCGTATTATTTAACCTAACTGTAGCAAAAAAATATTACAACAAAACTGCCTAAAAAGAAACAACGCTCGTTTTCTTAAATACGGGAAAAAATACCGCAATCAAATTAATGGCACTAATATCCCATTCATTTGTTTCTTCTTTAATTAAAGGAGCAGTTAAATCACCTAGTGTCTGAGAATATCTTAATTGTTAACGCAATAATGAAAATTCTAATTGTAATAATGTTTTATAGGGTTGGCTTAATTTGTGTGCGATATCCGTTAACGATCTTAAATTTGTACTGTAGAAAAATTGTAGAACTGATTAGTGTTCGGGCATAAATTGGTTCAGGGGTAGTTCAATTTTTTTTTACATTATATATAATTAAAAATCGGAGATAATCGATCACTTGTCCGTCACAGGCACTCGGAATCACTCGCTTTTGGATTCGTTCTAAGGCACTACGTCTACCAGCATGAGAATCAATTTCGATATTTGTGGTATACATTATTTTGGGAAGCCGGTACTTTCTTAAAATCGGCAACGACGTCGGAGAAAACTTATCAGATAAGTGAGCCTTCACCCCGATTATAAAGTAATAATATCGCCATTCATTTTGAAAGGCTATTTACATCCAGGCAATTAAATACAGTCCACTGCGTAGGTTAATTACCGCGACTTGTGTGGTTTCGACCTCAAATAGCATGGAGATTTCTAACCATTCTCTAACTTCTGACGTCATAAACTTTTTGCTACAACTCTATGGTGTCCTGAGAGATTAATTTTAGAACTTTCCTGATGTTAATCCTGTTTATGTCACTTAAGACAATCAAGATAGAATGTAATTGCAGTAAGAAGATCAACATTTACTTAGAGGGTCAATAATTGCTGCCACAACCGGCGCTCACTTTCACGCAGATATTGCACAGTTTTCGGATACGTTGAAATTACAGCAATTAAAAGTCGACAGGAGGCAGATATCATAATTTCGCGCATATTAAACAAATTAAAAATGATAGACGTAATGAAAAAGTCTACCATTAACCACCGCAAAAAGGTTAATCGCTTGAATTAGCACGAATGGCGTGTCGCATGCCTTTAATTGGCTTTTCGAAGTATTTATCCTTCACAGAGCAGAAGCAGCGTCGCATATTAAAATATTTCTTTCGTAGATATTTTTGTGGTCTTCCGAAAGGATATTGATTAATTGTCTATGAGGAGACTGGGTAATTCAACCCTTATTTTCGAAAGAATGGTTACTTTTGTGCAAAGCTTGGCGACAAGAACACCGATAATACCAATCAACCATAAAACCTTAGGACGGCCCAAATTTATTTTTTATTTTTTCGAGTCTCTTACGAAAATATGTTAACTTTATCATGTTTTAAGAGCTACCTCTACAGTACAACTGAAAAAAGTTTAAAAGTTCGCTCATAAAATTTTAAAAATTCCAAAATGTTTTTACCATTCTTTTGAAAATAACCTATTCTTGTTCTGTTACTATTTTTATGATACAAGTATATATAATAATAAATATTTTGTTAATTATATTTCATTTGTATACTATAAAATGGTATGTAAGATGATTAAAAATAAGAAGGTCTATAAATCTGATGAAAAGAACTTTAAGCATCAAAGATGCACAAAAGAGACTAAACACAAAATAGTATGAGACAATCCGTGCGGTGTCAAGAGAGACGAACTTCTTAGCATTCCATGAATTCACCGTGCGGGTGCCGGGTCCATCGTGTGGCCGAGGGAGAAACTCAGAGCAGTTCCCAGGACTTGCGACCCAGGTGTAGGAGGCCCCCTTTGAGATGCGCATCAACGCTCACCTTCACAGCTCGAGTTTCCCGCCCTGCCTAGCCAAATTTGGTAGGAACCTGTTAGTGCAGCCTTTGATACTCGTTCTAACATAGAACTTACTGCAGTTCTCGACAGGCCAAGGTCCTTCAGAAGGTTATAGAGAGATTTTGCTGGTATACCTCTCGCTCCTACTTCTACCGCGTATAAGTTAACCACATAGCCATTTTTATTTAGTTCGTTAGTTAGATCGTAGTATTTATTTAATTTGATTGTGTGGTCTTTAGGAATGTTGGTTTCCCACGGTACGGTAGAATAAAACGATATTTCACGTAATTTCATAGGCAATATTCTACTATATAATATTCTGGTTATTGGCTTCAATAACAATCTCAAATCAGGCATGCTGATACTACTTCATACTATATAAAAAACTGACTTTATTGGATTACCCGTCAACTATTGCAACCATATTCTCCAATAATTATGGAAACTCCTCAAAAAGTAAGACTACAGTGGTAAAAACTTCAAATTTTGTGTTAACTTAGTGAATATCCAGCTAATTTACTGGTTTTCAACGTGGTAGGCTTATAGACTGAGACTCCTCATTTTACCACAGTGATAGTTCATATTTGACTGCACTTTACTAACCATCAAGTTTTTTACAATAACTTGGCTGAGAATAGATGAAACATTTAGTTCCCTTATTGCAAGCATTATTATTATTATTTTTTTATGTCATAGGTGGCAAACGAACAGGTAGGTCACTTGATGTTAAGTGATCACTACCGTCCATGGACACTAACAACAAGCGAGGAGTTGCAAGTGCGTTGCCACCCTTTGGGGGGAAGGGTTAGGGGAGGGAGAGGGAGAGGAGAGAGAAAAGGGGAGGGGAGGTGGGCCTCCGGCGCTCTCACTGACCGAACGAAACGCAATAATGCAAGCACTGTTACTTCACGTCGGTTTTCTATGAGAGGGTGGTACTACCCCGGACGAGCCGACCCATTCATGCTGAAACCAATAATACTATCAGCGTGGCTCTACCACCATCTATTATGCTTTTATTAATATGTAGACAGTTCGAAGAACAAATATAGCAAATATTTGTTAACATTTTGTTTAATATTGTACTGTGGCTCTCGTACGGGCTTTTCCATGAGCGACAGAATCAGTCGTATCGTCAGCGTCACATGGACCTAAATGGGACTCATAATGGAACTAATGTGCCAGAAAAGGTACTAATCAGTTACGTAGACTTATTAAATAAAATACACGCACTGATGAGTGTACTCAACACTTTTTGGTATAAACATAGAATATGCGATCTTTCTTTTGCAAATAGTTTAGAACTTTATAAGCGCTGATGTATCAATAAACTGAAAGTGCATCGAGTCCGCTCGCTCGAACTTCCTCATCGATGCAATTAACACTAAAAACGCCTCAATTCTATACATTGTTTTACAGTTTAGCGACGTTTAAATACCTATGAAATTTACTAATCGATCAATTTTATTATACCTAAAGCCCATTTAAACTAACACTGTAACTTGAGTCTTAATTCCCATGTAAATAATAAAATATTCTTAACTTTATCACTAGAATTTCTTTAGAAAATACCAATGCATTGCAACATAAACACACACATACAGTGTAAAAATAATATTATTTAAAGCCTACTGCAGAGCTTCTACACCAGCAATCTCCGGACCTCATATACTCTGTTTGCGTACAATGCATTGTGTATACAGTACAAAAATATCTTCAGGGCATTGTTGGGATCTGCCTCAATATTGTAGTGCATCGGGAATCTTTGCTGAAGCACGTGTGGATGATTTTTACGCTATCATTCGTAAAAATGCAAAATCCTCGATGGATCTAATGTGTATCAGCTTAAATAATGTCTTGAAGATGTTATCAAGTAGACCTAAGAGTTTGTTTGTTCATAGATGAACAAAGTTATTAAAAAGTGTGTGCACCTATACACGTTAATAACTTTGAATGTGTGGGTGAAGAATGTAATTTGTAAATAGTACGAAAACATGCTGTATAACCTTAAACATAGGCTAAGTTTTACAACAAAAAAAGGGGATGTAATATCTGAAGTAAATAATAATTATTATTATTTCAAAGTTGAAGATGGAAATGATTTCCGAACCAAAAACATCTTTTACAAGTAATATTTGGCTGTATTTATAGACTATTTAATATGTGGTTCAACTTGTTATTATATTTGGTAGCCAGCTTCTTACATTGTAGAATTTAAAGTTAGTTAATTGCATTTGTGCTTATGAATATATTTTATGAATATATTATATCAGATACATTGTTATTTACTTAATAACTTTCGTAATGTAGAGATCTGTTTAACTCTAAAATATATAGACTTTATTTTCTATTTAAATTGCCTAAATGTGTAGCTGCTTTTTCTATATAATATTTTTTTTAATTTTCTATTCATTTCCTAATTGTATTGTTTTTAAAAAAGATCTATCTATTAAAGTAATAGCAATGTACATATCAGCTACAAACACAACACAACCGAATCCAAACGTTCACTGCGACGAAATTGGCTGTCCTGAACGTGAAATAGATTGGTGCACTTACATATTTATTACTTACCGCTTCTATATACGTTATTCCGTGGCATCAAGGGTTATTTTCGAATGTTTCAATGACGGAACAAGGAATCCTTCTATGTTTATATAATGGATCGGAATACAAGCGTTTGAAATAGGTGTGTTCCTGAATTATGTACATGCTAAAAGCTGTCAGCCGGTCTGACTTAAGTAATGTTTGTGGAATACGTTCTTCGTCATCTTTCATATCACTGCCACATGAATACCTGTAGTTCGTCGATGATATTATAACTAAAATGTATGTACTGTACTGTATATACGTCATAAGCGTTTCGACAGCGCCTTGTTAAAACTTGGCTAACTAGCCTATTTTTGACGGCTGCCCTTACCTAAACAATATATAACTATTTCTTTTTCACCACCGCTATTGAGAATATGCCATCTTACTTCCAGATTTTATCTAAGACAGTGTGGCGTTACAATATTACTTTACGTATGTGGGTGTTATCGTGTCGTTTGTGTTGTCAAATCATCATGTAGGTAACGTATCTACAGCTTAGTTATAGTATCATTGTATATAGTATTTAAATTGACACTACGAATATCAAATATATATTAATTATAAACTGAAGTTTGTTTTTATTGTAATCTCTGGAATAAGTGACTATGAAGCCCGAGGTAATTACTAAACCTTGAAACAATTGACTATCAAGTGCAACTGCTAGAATACATATAAGTGCTTTGCGATATATGATCTTAAGGATTGTAGCCTTTAGTAAAATTCTTACTAACATGCTATAGCTATTACAATTACAAATTATGCAATATAGAGCCCTCTTGTTGGGAACGTTTGGCAGCACAACGGCCAGAATGGCGCAGAATGGTGAACAGCCAAGTACGCGAGTTCGAGGCTCAGCGTAAAGCTGACCTTGATACCAAACACGACCAGTTAAAGGCTCACCCTCCTGCTGCCATAACATATCATTATGAGAACGGCGTACTCACGTACCCTCAATGTGCACGAAGTGTCGCCGCGAAGATAGGCTACATAAGTCATCTTCGAGCGCACCAGCGCCATTTCTAAGTTTAGGGATCAAAGTGGTCGTCATAGCCGAAACCGGTCGGAACAATCATCATCAGTTATTACAACATTTTTCTTTAAACCAAAGATCTGATTGGCGTTGTTTCCGTATACGCATCCATTAAACTATGAGTGCCTCTAATTGATATATGGTTTGTGACTTCAAAAAGATAGGTTAATGTAAAAACACAAAAGTAAAATACTGAAGAAGCTATTTAATTACCTAATGCCTGAAAAACAATTGAACGGACATATTAGTCTTCACATACTATATATTGATATTATTATGTATATTGTATAAATATTATATATTATAAACGTAACGAGCATAAAGTATGATGAATACAGATATCTAAAAAGGCTCGTCGGTGGTAAAGCAAAAACTGTTCGCAATTTTCTTTTGTGTTTTTTGGCGGGATCTTAGGTTGGCAGGTAGTGAATTTTATATTTTACAAGCGGACGCTATGGGCATTATCCCGCCCAATAATAAAAAAAAACAACTGACAAATGATAAATCTAAACCTTCCTCATGAATTTCTTTATCTAGTGGTGAAAATCCATTCAGTACTTTTGGAGTCTATCGCGAACAGACAGACAGACGTGGCACAGGACTTGTTTTATAACACGTAGTGATTCATAATCTTGTATTACTTGACTCTATATATGTTTTACGTAATATAGTCCGGTTATTGTGCAGTGAAGTGGATGGTAATAACAGCACTGAGTCCATGGAAGGTTCTAACGAGAGAGCCACCGCCCGCCAACTTTTTAGAACATTAAAATCGTCACAAGAAACTTTCAACATTATTACGTATTCAACAATGACAGTAATAAGGTAGAAGATTGGTCTCCAAATATAAAACTAAATAAAATTAATAAAAAAAGTAAATCGATTGACAGAGGAGAAAACGGTACTAAACTATTCTTCGTCTATTTATTTGTAGATATAAATTGAATCCTATCTAATTCGTGGGGCATTAAAAAAGGCCATCGAATAAATGGAATACAAAAAATATTACCCTCGAACTATCTACGAAAAATTCCGTAATGAATGGCAAGCATATACACTAGTTAGATACAATAATTTTTACGTCATACCTTCTCAAAGGAACTGTATTTTTATTATAGTATATACAAGTCTATAGATTTAAACCAATTCGTCCTCCAAAACACAATTTTGGCCTTGGAATACAAACTCACAACAAACTCGGTACAAAGATGACATCAATTTACAAGGTGTCAGGTGCATGCGTATACACTTTGCAGTAAGTCTTTGGCCACCTTCTGAAATATTACATCTGCTAACATAACATGTACGTGGGTGTATTGAATGTAAACGAATAGAAGCGAGAGATCCCGAGACAACGGCAGCGCTTAAGTGGGCGAGTACCGTAAACGTTTCAAAGGAGTTCGTAAAATATTCATATTTGTCGAGAGACACCCCTAATGATGTTACTATAGAAACGACAGTATATATATACTATCATATCATATGATAGGCTTTTAAATCTTACATGTTCTAATTATTTCTTATAATATTCTAGTTGATTTTACATTTTACACAATCTGGTAATGTACAAGCTCCATCATGATTGTGTAATATTACTTTATGTAAATATTCTACATTTCGATAAAGATAAGGTTAATCTAAATGTACGATATTTGTTGAAACTACATTGCTTGTCCGAATTTCTATTTCTTGAATACCGTATAGAACATAGCTTTCATCCACAATTTTATCTGATCTTAAATGACGATGTGGCCCAAGAGTATAAACAGGTACCGAATCTAGGGGTACCGGCTCTCAAGTTCGGATACCAGAATACACCAATGGACGATTGGCGACAGATTTTCAACTTTAGGTTGCTATTTAGCCAGAAGGGCTTAGAAAGCACCATACTGCCTTACTTACGTTACGATGTTTTCCTTCACCAAAAGCTTCGACGCATTTACAAGATCTCGAACTTGCAACGATCGACACGGTGTCTGAACACTCTAAGATAATAAACAACACAGACAAAGTCGTGTATACCAAAGTATATATAATATACATAGATACGTAGTACTAATAGTAAATAAATAAAGCTAGCACAAGGCATCAATTTTACAAAAATAATCTGGAGTTAACTTCAATTGACTCCTATTTTTCATCCGGTCTAATCCAATCCTTCAAAATGTGCAATAGAATAACAGATCAGTCCCGCAGTTCTAACAACGTTGCATAGTATTTGACATTCCAATTACAGGTCTCGTCTCGCGATCGGATGTTACCGCCTGACGGTTTTTGTTCAACGCAAATGAGAGATGAGATCCACCGAGTAATTGCTCCGGGACGGATCGATAGCTCCGCTGATCCTTTTTATTGTCAACTATCGGAGAATTCATTTCGTGTTTAAACTCTCTTGCAGAGTTGTGAACAATACAATCTGAAATACGAGGTAACGCTTTGTTTCAGATGTATTTCAGTTTTTTGCTTGATGTTAGCGTTTTTTGTACGTCTGGCTGGTTAGGTATCACCCTCTAGTTAAAAATCCGTGGCCAAGCACCTGTAGGTGTGTTCTTACAGCTACACTTTAGATCCAGCCCTCCTCTAGTGTTTTTGGTTAGGTTCTACCGTATTAACATCTTATACAACTTTGTCATTTACAGGTTATTTACGGGTTACAAAACGCTAAAAACTATGATATATAGAAATACAATAGCTTTACAAATACTGAGGCATCAAAATAATTTGCATTACAGAACAGGCTATAAAATCCACTTATTATTACAATATATGCACTTCTGAATAAACTGGTAAATATTAGTTGTTACATAACAAAAACCACTTAGTTGCTTTTTTTTAATAATATATTCTAGGGGGCAAACAAACAGGATCACCTGATGATAAGTGATCACCGCCGTCCATAAACACCAGCAACACCAGGGGAGTCGCAAGTGCGTTGCTGGCCTGTGTTTGATGGACGGGGAGTGGGGGCAGTGAGAGGGGGCGGGGAGGTGGGTATCCGGCGCTCTCACTGACCAAACGAAACGCAACAGTGTAAGCATTGTTATTTCACGTCGGTTTTCTATGAGAGGGTGGTACTACCCCGGACGAGCCGACCCATTCATGCTGAAACCAATAATAGCTTCAGTATGGCTCTACCACCTTATGAATCTCGAAATCCCAAAAGACGGTATTCAAAACAAACTACATCGATATTCTATGATATCAGCATTATCCCCTTCAATAATAAAAAAAATCATAACTCTGATAAAGAATTGGAATTATCGGTATATAATAGGTTTAAATACACTTAAGACGAAAACTTTTTAACATAGGAATTTAAAAAATGTGATTTTTTATATTTCAAAATGATATCTAATTTTAATCGTTCCTTTAACATGTTTAATTTTTTTAGGAATTTTGCCGTTCAGGTTCTTAGTTTTCAATTTTGTCAAATGTACAACATTTGAAGATTTTATTTTTTTTGTCATAGGAGGCAAACGTGGGTCACCTGATGTTAAGTGATCATCACCGTCCATAGACACTTGCTGCCAGCCTATGTTTGGGAGTAGGAGAGAGAGGGGTCGGGGAGGGGGGAAAGGGAGTGGGCCTCTGGCGCTCTCACTGACCGAACGAAACGCAACAATGCAAGCAGAGTTAGTTAAATATCGTAAAATATTAGGAACGGCTAAAATTGAATTTAGTTTATTTTGATTTGTAAACACATGTATTTGAAATCCCTTTATTTGTGAGAGTTCAATAAAAGTTCAAAAGGACTAAATTACAAAACGAAAAACTTGAAAATATAACATACTCCGACGACCCTATACGATATCGTTAGGGGTGTCACTCGACAAATATGAATATTTTAAGAACTCCTTTGTAGGCATCCATGATACTAGCCCACTTAAACGTTGTTGCGCTCTTGTCTCGGAATTTTCCGCTTATATTTCTTTACACTCGATATACTCACGTACGTGTTATGTGGCAGAAGTAATGTTTCAATAGACGTAACTTATCGCCTGCTTCAAAATGCATAACGCTCGCATCTGCCTTGTATATATTTCTATTCATATTAAATGCAAAAGCAAGTTAGTCTGTCTGTTCACGATTAAATGACGGAACCAATCGTAATAAAGCGTGCAACCTGAAGCAAAACAAGCACACGAGATCTCGGGAGAAGTCTAGAAAGGTCTATGGGTATTATTCAAAGTGCCTTACTTACGTGTCTTATATTTATTTGTTTAATAAGAACTTCACAGCACAATCATGATATTTTATAATATATATTTTTAGCACTCGCTGTACTACTATTGACTTGCTATTGACTACAGCGGGGGTGTTACTAATGACTTGACACGCCATTGGTCGAATGTTATCGGCCGGTCGTATCTTGCCTGAATTGCTATAAAAGGCGAGTCTGTCGAGTCATTGGGGACATTCTTGCTCGGTCGTCTTACTGGAAGGTTGTATCGCGTGATTATTGTTGTATTGCGTGAGTTTGTTCCAATTTACGTTGCTATTTGTATTTCTCTGGGTTTTTATGTATTATTGTGTTACTTGAGATTTAATTGTTGATGTGAGTTTTCGTGTAGAGATACGTATTTGTGTTATTTTTTTTATATAAATCCATTTCTGGTATCTAATAATATATTTATGGATATAATTATATAGTGCCAATTATGAAGTAATGCGTTTTACATTTCGTTTAATGACAGATTACGTGTACGAGTTTATTTACAATATTGTATAATAATTAATTTTGCGCGTGCACGTGGCCATGTTGTGTGTGTGTGTATGTGTGTGGTTTTTGTTTGTAAGGTTTTGTTTTATATTTCCTGTATGATACTTGATTCTAATATTGTGCGAATCGCTGTATGATACTTGATTCTAATATTGTGCGAATCGATTTCAGAAACTGATTCCGACTTGGGTGAAAAATATCAACTATATACTTTATAGATTTTAGTGTTTGCTACTTTTTTTTATGTCTTAGGAGGCAAATGAACAGGCGGGTCACTTGATGTTAAGTGATCACCGCCGTTCATAGACACTAGCAACACCAGGGGAGTTGCAAGTGCGTTGCCAGTCTGTGTTTGAGGGCCGGGGGGAGGGGATAGGGAATAGAGGAGGGGAGGAGGAGAGAGGGGAGGTGGGCCTCCGGCGCTCCCACTGACCGTTCGAAACGCAACAATGCAAGCACTGTTACTTTACGTCGGTTTTCTGTGAGATGGTAGTACACCGGGCGAGCCGGCCCATTCGTGCTGAAAACAATAATAGCCTCATCATGACTCTACCACCTACTAAATACTCATCTGATGATAAAAGGACGTTAAACCTAGCAGGGTATAGATTCTCAAGTGCGGTAACGAGAACACACCAATTGGTGCTTGGTAATAGATATACAACTCGAGGGTTATAGCTTTTTTTTTTTTTTTACGTGGGGAAATCCCTTATGGATACACCACCCTCCCGGGGGAGAGGGTGGGTTATGTCCGTCTCGCACGGACTAAAACCCCACGGTGTACGTCTACCGCTAACTTGGAGCGGCACGAGATCTCTATAGACTTCATCGTGCCGCCCCAGCGGTTGGCCCAGCAGCAAAAGCGCTGCCGCCGGGCCCCGTCTTGTTGGGAGACAGCCGTGTACACACCGGCCATCTCCTCCGTCCGCCGGACCTGTGCAATGGGAAGATGGGCCCCCCGACCCATCTTCCCTGGTCCGGTTACAGTGGGAGGAGGCGGTCAAACTGACGCCTCCTCCTGCCCGTCCTCCGTTGGCGGAGACGGCCACTTTGAGGGTCTTGCTCACGGACCCTCTCCGCCGCCTCCTTCTGCGAGACGACTTCCTCACAGAAGGAGGCCATTGCGCTCCAGTTATCCTCACTACCGAGCATGGCCGCAACCACGCTCGGCAGTGAGAGGTCTTGCCCTACCGCCGCAGCCAGAGTGCGACGTTGCTCCTCCCACGCAGCACACTCAGACAGAGTGTGCTGCGCGGTGTCCGGGTCAATGCCGCACTGATGGCATACGGCGGTCGGCTCCCTGCGTGCTATCCGGTGCAGGTACCAACCGAAGCAACCGTGCCCAGTCAGGACCTGCACCAGACGGAACGTCAGAGAGCCCCATCCTCTATTGCACCAATCTGGCAGGACCGGGCGGACGGCGTCGATCGTGTATCGACCATACCGCGCATCCGCCAGGTC
>MU159408.1:189879-218445 GCA_015888305.1 Antheraea pernyi | reverse complement strand
TTCTGTTAATTTTTATAAGTATTATTATTACCTAGCTTCTATTGAAACGCTTAATTATACATACGTAGCCTTAATACTACTTAGAAAAACCATTTATCTGCCGGTAGAAGTCCCGTCGTTTCAACAGTTTTGAAAATCCTAACTTTGCCGTACCGTAAAGCTGTGGACAATCTGTTTGCCAGTGTATTACCTCCTTCCTATGACATGGGGTCCTTCAAGCGCAACGTGAGGAGATACTTACGCAGGCCGGCATGACAGCGGCGACCGGCGATGGATGGCATGTCTCTCGGTGGTCGCCATTGTTTGTGGATTGTACTGTGCTTACCATTAGGCACAGTACAGTCATTTTGCCGAGCTAAAATAAAAAAAAAACAATTAAAATATGAATATATCGATTATTTATATACCTATGAAAATAAGAAATGTTAGTAAGAACCGCGATATTAGTTTCATTGTAGTCTGTAGTTCCGAATTACAGTAAGCCGACGAGTAAATCTTTATACACTGCCGGGCCTCTATTATCACCGAGACGATGTTCCTAAAACACAATTATTATAAACTAGCTATGGCCGTGACTTCGTCTGCGTGGAAGCTTAAGTAAAAAGCAGTGATTAATAAAGTAATTTGAATGTATTAAGTCCATTTACTTGTCTACTTTTGTCTCGCACTTTCGTTGCGTCGTCATTAATAAATTACAACAATTAAAATTACAATAACTTTTGATAGAGCGGACCGATTTTAATGAAACAAACACTAAGTTACTCTCGAGGATATGCGTTACGGTTGTCTTGTATAGGGTTTATTGTGAACCCAGTACTTTAGTAGTGATGCGTGTTCATACAGACAGACAGACAGATATTTCTAAAAATGATTGCTATGTATTCTATTACTTATAGACAGTTGCAAATTTTTTTTTAGATTTACATTCTTATAATTTGTAGATATACGGTATAAGACAACAAAAAATTATACATAGAAATTGTAATTAGTTATTAGGTAGACGTTAAATAGTTATATGATTCACTTTTGTTATTTCACACGTTTTTATACAATTTGATTATTTATGCGTTGTCTAAGATACAGTATGTTGGTAGAGTTGTTTTTTAAATCCGTACTCTACAAACTTTAGCATTTAACCGCTACGCCACATGTGTTAAATAACTATATAGCATGAAATGGTAACTCGATAGACTTAAAATGGTAAGAAGTATCAGAACATACAGATGCTTGACGATAGATTTTAAGTTTGGCGGTGTTATCAAGTCGCATTCGGAAAAGATTTTCCTCTGGTTTCACTTTAGAGGTATTTCAGGTTAAAAAAGTGAGGTTCCGAAATTCGCTTATGTTCAGCGTAATTGTACTTTCGGGTAGGTATGAGATTTTTTTTGTGTGATATTTATTTGTCACGTTGTAGTCTCCTTTTTTTATGTCATAGGTGAACACCACCGTCCATGGACACTAACAACTCCAGAGGAGTCGCAAGTGCGTTGCCCCCCTTTGGGGGGAAGGGTTAGGGGAATGAGAGGGAGAGGAGAGAGAGGAGGGATGGGGAGGGGGCCTCTGGCGCTCTCACTGACCGTACGAAACGCAACAATGCAAGCACTGTTACTTCACGTCGGTTTTCTATGAGAGGGTGGTACTACCCCGGACGAGCCGACCCATTCATGCTGAAACAAGTAATAGTTTCAGCGTGGCTCTACCACAATTACAAAACCTAAAAAGTATTTCCATCTGAAATCCAGATTTTTCCAAAGTAGCTTTACGAACTAAACTAATTCACAATGATAAATGAACTAATTCATAAAGCGTAGTGATAATATAATATATATTATTACTTTTTTTTTTGGAAAATTAAAATCAACATTGGAAAAAACAATAATAATACTACATCGATATACCATTCGAACAGGCTACTGTTAACCTTTGTTACATTTTTCTATCTGAGGCAATCTTAGTTTTTAAAAGCTAGTTTGATTTAATTAAGCAGTTACGTTCTATTTTAGCGATTTGTTTCGAGCCCTTTTATATATATAACAGTGACGCTACATGATATGTAAGTATATATTAATTCACACAATACGAGTATTATTTGGTGGACACTGACTAAATCGAGTAAACACGGTACACAAATGTGAGACTTCTTATCTCATTACTGGTTAAACTTTTACGACAATGGGAAGATGTGGGCGACGGTTATCCATATAATCTTTATTACATATGCATACTAACCGGTTGGTACATGACGCAAAAATTAGAAGGAGTTAAAAGATATCAGCAGTACTTTATACATACCTTTTTGTTCATCACGACCATCTCAGACCATAGCAGCATGTTCATGTAATCAAGAGGTTCTAAATAAAGAAAATTAAAACGATATATAGGTATAAAAATACGTAATCTAATCTGTAATTTACAATTAATAACAGTGTAAGAATGTGGTGTCCATAATTACTACCTTAAAACACTCGATCAGTGCTTTTCAATGTAAGAATGATTAAAATGAAATTAGGTATTTCTGAGAATTTTACTCGGGAATTAAAAATACATTAAATCAAATACCTATAATGTATATTGACAATAATTAATTAACGATCTAAAGATATTTTATTTTTGTTATATTAGTATAAATTAGGTGTTCTATTATTCGTAAAAGTGCCATCTATTCTTTCCTGTAGGAACTAGATGTTTCCTTAGAGCAGAAATCGTAACTTTAGAAAAAGTTTCTATTAATTGTGGATAGATGGCAGTGGTAGTTACCAACGTTCCTCTTTTGCAACAGTTCTTTATTGCATCTAATAATATAAATTTTGTTTTATATGATCATGAGTCGAATCGAAGGTTACGTTTTATTTGGGAAATGAGGTTTGTGTTTGTGTATTTTATAATGCTGTAATATTCAATTAAATTGATAGACAATGTTTTTTACCGTTCCATCCCACCCAGAGACGTCCACCACGGTATCTGTTCGTAGTACAGTATCAGGATCTATTATATCAACCGTCGTTACGTTTTCTGCAAACATAACGTTTTCCTGTTAAAGTAATAATAATTTTAAACATTAAGATAATAAATGCAATAAAATTGATAATATATTTTTATGTGATTGTAGGAAAACGAACATTCGGGTCATTTGATGGTATTTAACCGCCGCCCATAGACACTAGCAACATGAGAGGCATCACAGTTGCGTTGCCGGCCTTTGAGAAAGGAGTAGGCTCGTTTCTTGAAGGTTTGCAGGTTATATTGAGTTCATTCCAAAGAACCGACGTACGTGGACAAAACGCTTGCGATAACCGCACAGTAGACGACCCCCAACCAACCATCAAGATGACATGATGGAATTTCAATGTGTGTCGAGTTGTTCGTTAGTGGAATTCGGCAGTAGGTATCAATCCGAATAGCTCTTCGGAATACTCTACGTGATAGATTTAGTAAAGTGACGCAACTCATTTCGAATTTTAAGGAAATCACATGACCGCCGACTATTCGAGCCGTTCTAAGTACAAATGCCAATCTTCGGTCAGGCCCATTCGATCTAGAGATGTCCAGAGAGAAGAGTACTTTGTATATAGTGTACATCATACACACCAGTAACTAATATAGACATATTATATCTTGGCCTAGTTTCAAATTTTACAAAAAAGTATCAGATAATAAATACCGAACGCGTAGATTATGTGAAGCTTTAGGTTAACGAGGAAATAATGATCTTTAGGAACGTAACTTTTAGACGATTCATCGCTTAAAATAAAATAGGAAGTTACCTATTCATTGCGCGATAAATTGGTCAAACAGTATTTTTATAATTAACTAGATTTTGCCCGCGGTTTTAAGTATAGTATAATTATTATGATTAAGTAAGATATTAGCAAGGATTTGACTTTAGAAAAAAATTCTATATCTTACCTACAGCACTATTAATGCTATACCGTTGTTCATACTGCTTAGGTGTCGAAAGTATTCGTTAATCTTTAGTTGTACAATCGCTATTACTTGTCTGTTGAATATCTTTGGCAACATGTTATATCAAATATTACTTACGTAATATAATCTTATAATGTTACCTACGTCTACAAACTATAATTGAGACATGCAGTATTATATATAGTTATACAGCTTATGTGTTAGATAATTCCCGATAAAATGAACATAATCACATTAAATATATAATTGAAAGATACTTATTGATAAGTTAACGTGACCTAAACTAAGTAATCCTGTGTTACAATACCAATGCTGTAATTTTGTCAATATTCTTGAAATCAGTAAACAAATGCAGTTTATATATACCTTAAAAATCTATTTTACTTTTTAATTAAATATATTTGTCAGTGTTACTAACCTAATTTGATTTTATTCTAATATAATTACATTTTAAGCCCTAGAGGCTCCCTCGTCCTAAAACTACCCTACCTACCCTACTACCTAAGTTAACGTGACCTAAACTATGTGATCCTGTGTTATAATGCCAAAGCTGTAATTTTGTATATATTCTTGAAATCAGTGAACGAATGCAGTGTATATATCCTCTCAAAGTCTGCTTTACTTTTTAATTCAATATATTTGTTAGTATTACTAACCTAATTTGATTTTATTCTAACATAATTACATTTTAATATCCAATATTAGGCAGTTAAATTTCTGATCGATTTCCACTCTGTCGCATTTTCTATACAGTTCTAATGTCTGCTTGTAAATATATACTAGAGTAACAACTACTGTAATCATATTTTAATAAAAAAAATGTATCAAATTAAGAATATCTTACCCTCCTCCTGGTACTGTATTGGAGTCAACCTTCACAATGCCGTGCTTACATTTTCTCGCAGTAAGACAATTGGCCGCAGTGACAACTATTTTCCTCCTCAACAAAGACGCAGAACAGTACAAATTATTATAAACGATTAACACGTGTAATAAAAAAAATGTATCAAATTAAGAATATCTTACCCTCCTCCTGGTACTGTATTGGAGCCAACCTTCACAATTCCGTGCTTATATTTTGTCGGAGTAAGACAACTGGCCGCAGTGACAACTATTTTACTCTTCACAACAAAGACGCAGAACAGTACAAATTACTATAAACGTAATCGTGATACGGATACGGAATACGGAACATCGTTTATTGTGGCGATGTATTTGTGTTGTACATTGTTACTGACCAAAGAGTTTGTTATAGACTCACGTGGCAAGAAATTGTAAGAAGTAACGAACCATGGTAATGTTAAATGTAATCTGTGAAGAGACAACAGTAATTGAGTTGTGATTTTTTTTTAATTTAACTATTCGTTTACAAGGACTTTGGACGTTGTAGTTATTTTAATATAGCAGTGAAATTATTATTTTTCATCACTGGTAATTCACTGGTGGTAAATGAAAACCTGTTATAATTGAAAGCTTACAGCTAAAGTTAGCTTATAAACCTTTTAGATTAACGTACATCATTATCAGCCTGTACGAGGCCTACTGCAAGACCATAGGCCTCTTCCCGAAGGAAGCTAGGAGCATAATCACCGCGCCAGCACACGAGGTATTGGCGATTTGAAACCCCTAAAAATCGACTGTTCTGTATTTTTAATCTATATATTAAGTACAGATAACTTAGAAAGCATATGAAAGTCAAGACTGTGATGCAAATAAATCTAATAAAAGTAGTGAATTCAAATATAAGAAAAATATAATAATTATATACGAAAATATTTTACGAAAACAATGTAAACTCCTCAAAACTCGACTGAATACTGTAACTATGAAATCTCAGAGATGGAAATTCTTTATACACTCACACAATCATCCCGCTTCGACGAAACCAGAATTAATTCGGATTCCCCCGCGGTTCCTGCATTATGTAAAATATTTTCGAGAGTTCGCTTGTTAGTGCGGAGATCTCGGCGAAACTCGAGTCATAAAACTGGGGAACAATAAACAAAAAGAGATTGGCAACAAACCGATACAGCAGATTTGTATTTGCAAGTATTTGTAATAATAATAGTTCGTCGGACGGAATGGTCGACGGTGTTATTACCGATTACGTAAAAGAATGAAAGATTTCTTTCTCTATATCAGAAGTATGTATACCATTTACTATAACACAGTTTTATTAACCGACTTCGAAAAAGAAGGAGGTTACTACGTTCGGTTGTATGTTGCGATTTGAAACCCCTAAAAATCGACTGTTCTGTATTTTTAATCTATATATTAAGTACAGATAACTTAGAAAGCATATGAAAGTCAAGACTGTGATGCAAATAAATCTAATAAAAGTAGTGAATTCAAATATAAGAAAAATATAATAATTATATACGAAAATATTTTACGAAAACAATGTAAACTCCTCAAAACTCGACTGAATACTGTAACTATGAAATCTCAGAGATGGAAATTCTTTATACACTCACACAATCATCCCGCTTCGACGAAACCAGAATTAATTCGGATTCCCCCGCGGTTCCTGCATTATGTAAAATATTTTCGAGAGTTCGCTTGTTAGTGCGGAGATCTCGGCGAAACTCGAGTCATAAAACTGGGGAACAATAAACAAAAAGAGATTGGCAACAAACCGATACAGCAGATTTGTATTTGCAAGTATTAGGTATTTGTAGTAATAGTTCGTCGGTCGGAATGGTCGACGGTGTTATTACCGATTACGTAAAAGAATGAAAGATTTCTCTGTATCAGAAATATTTATACCATTTAGTATAAGACAGTTTTATTGTATGTATGTAGGTTTGTACTGATAATGCTGTACGATTGATAATTATTAAAAGTATTTTTTATTTCATGAAATAAATGCTTGAAAAAATCTAGTAGGTATTATTTGAGTCCTGAATTGAATTCTAAATAATTGTTTTTAAATGAAGACATTGTGTTATGTAAAAATGAATAAAATATTATTTTAGACTATTGATTTCGTGTTTTTTACCACGATTCTTTTTTTATATCTGTTTTATTTATAATACAAAAGCTGAACTCGCAGTTTTACGTATAGTAAATATTTCACGTGGATAAAAAGATTATAATTGTGTCGACTGTTTCCCCAAACATTGTACATTATGTTCTATGTTTTATAAAGAGAATGCTTACCTGAAATACACGGTCATACATTCAACACCAGCGAGTAATGTACTATATGTACCTTTATCTATTTGGACTGACAAACGATCCACTCGCATGTCAACGGACGAACGTTTTCGCCTATTTTGAATTCTGAAATTTACGAAATGCCGAATGGAAAATTCCTCCTGTTTCATTCGTTGTTCTGTATTACAGTCACGTTACCAAAAGAGAGTCACGAGAATTGATTTGTCGAAATTTGTCTAGAAAGGTCTTTTTAAATTATTCTCAGTTACTGGATGGAATTTAATAAATATTAGTGGTCATCCAGCGATTGAAATTCGTACCGTAATATTGGGTACAAAGTTTTTCCTTCTCGTATGAATATATTGATATTTTTTTTTTTTTTGTAAATAGATTAAACTGGATTAAGTATTGTATAGATACTGTAGATTGCAGGCCTAAGGAGCGTAGAAATCTTTAGAAAAAGGGTTGTACAAGTAGCCGATAGTATGAAGAAAAAAACTTTTCCATTATTTTTATTTTTTTGTTGATAACATTAATGCTTATAAGTAACTACAAAATAAAGAAAATTGGTTGAAAAACAGAGGAGAAAAGGTATTGAGCTCTTATATCTTCGTCTATTTATACATTTATACTAATGATCCAATTGAAAAGGATTGTCATTAACATTAAAATAGTTAATTCCGTTCTCATAACATAAGTTTTCATTTTTAGGGTTAGGGGATTCTTACAATGAGAATTTGATACAAACATTTCCATGGCGAAACAATTCTACGGTTTAGTTAACTCGTATCGTTCAATACGATAAACTATAACGAAATATGTGGGATATTTGGATAGGTACAAACATAACGACTTCATTTATAAACATTGTTTGAATGTCAGGATAAACACCTTTGTTTATGAGGCTTTATATGTCGTATAGTACATGTAAAACTCTATTCACGGTTTCTAGAACTAAGGGAACACAGAGATAGATGCAATAAGTGACTTTATAATATTTATAGATGTGAATATCTTAGATTACTCAAAGTTTATGCTAAGTATACTTTTATCTTCCTGTGTAAGCAGAAGGGCTTGGGGATACTTGATAATTTTAATATAAACTTATCTGATCACTTTGCCGGTACATTATCTCTGTTAAAGAGCAACACGATCCCTAATGAAAAAGTTTTAGAAAGGAGGGTGTTGTAATGAGTCCGTTCTCGTTGAATTTGAAATTGTTTTATTTTGTATGCCTGCAACTCAGTTTCTTTTGTTTAATTCGGGAGGTTCTTCAAAACATTTCATTAATGTTTTAAAATGATGGTAAGTCTATGACTCGGACTAGGGTAAGATTATACTGTTTTTATTTTGGAATCATTCAGACTAATATTATAAATGCGATCGTGAGTTTGTTTGTTCGTTCGCTCGGTCTTTCGTTCGTTGGTTCGTTTGCTCGGTCTTTCGTTCGTTGGCTCATGGCTCGTCGTTCGTTCGTTCGGTTGTACAGAAAAGGACATAGGTTAACTTTCATTCATAAAAATCACAAATTACTATAAAAATAAATAAAGAAGCGCTGCAAGTAACGACATTTATACACATTACACATAAATATAATTGGAGTGTCTGTGGTTTATCCGAACTAATGTCCAAAAGGGTTTGACTGATTTTCACGACATTTTTTCTGGTAAATAGATAACTTTTCAAAATATTTTCTACGTTACCTTTCACTACGTTATTCTATATGGACTAATTAATAACTATAAAATGTATCGAATGTAAATTATAATTGATAAAATAATAAGTTTACGTAGCAACAACAAAATTAAAAAGGGACGGTCTATAACTAAACCAAATAAAACGCGTCGTTTCCTAGAAGCAACAAACCGATTTTCATGAGAACAAAGTTGCAGGCACCAGGCTGTAATCATAAAACAACGTATGCTGTCAGCAACGCAGTATTTTTATTTTAAAGTAAGAAATAGTATAATAAATATACATTTAATATCTTAGGTAAAATGTTCAGTTATGAAAAATAAGATATAAAATAATGAGTTATAAATAAAAAAAAATGCTAAATAGAATAAAGTTTTTCACGATAAAAAAAGAGATTTTCACGAGTGCCGTAGTGAGGTTATACAACCCACAGCGTACGATGCTCATTTGTTTGAATATGAACGATACTCGCATGCATACACCTCGCATACAATAGGAAAAGTCAGAAAGAGGGCAAGGGAGAAAGTCGCGTGGGAGAGCAATAACTCTTTTTCTTTACGTGACGACTTCTATCGTTCAACTCCTTTTTTTTACTAACGTGGGAAAATCCCTTATGGATACGCCATCCTCTCGGGGTGGGTAAGAGTGGGTTATGTCCGACTCGCACGGACTAAAAACCCCACTGAGTACCGTCAGACCGTATTGTCGGGGCGGCAAGGGATTGAACTATGCTAGTATGGCAGCCGCCCCAACGGTGCACCCGGCGGAATGTGACAGCCTGCGAGTTGACGTTCTCGCAGAAGGAGGCCATCGCTCTCCATGCCTCCTCGCTGCCGAGCATGGCCGAAACCACACTCGACAATGACAAATCTGTTCCTACCACCGCAGCCAGAACGTGGCGTGGCCTTCCCACGCAGCACACTCAGACAGAGTGTGCTGCGTGGTGTCCTCCGCAGCACCGTATTCATGGCATGCGGCGGTTGACTGCCTGCAAGCGATCTGCTGCAGGTACCACCCGAAACAACTGTGTCCAGCGAGCACCTGCATTAATCGAAACGAAAGGGAGCCTCACTTATTTTTGCACCACTCCTGTAGGACCGGGCGGACGGCTTCTATCGTGTAACGCCCGAACCGCGTCCTGCCTCCATCGCACCATCGCTTCCTCCCTCCCCAACCAGACAACGTCCACTGTATAACGCCCATAGCGTGCGTCCGCCAGGTAACCAGTCAACTCCTGTTGTAAACCGCATTAAGGAACGTTGTCCCGAAAATATATTGAATCAATAATATAACAACTTCTACTTTAATTATTAAGAACGGACTTAGTATCCATTGAAGTAATTGACTCTGAGTGGGCGTATGGAAATTGTATAGTACTGGATGTTGTAATTATATATTGGAAATGCTCTCTTTATAATTGTTTCCTTATTGTACTTCAGCTAAATAAGGAAATCGAGTCTGATTGTAAAGGTAAGCCGATTGCTGTCTTAATTTTATACCGAATTCGATTATAATTTGGGCATTCCGTTTAAGTGGTTTTAGGCTCTCCGTTTAAGTGGTTCAAATTGATTGTGGGAATAAGTTGAAGTTAAATATTGAAGACCGAATGGAAGATGTTTATTAATTAATACTAGTAATCATCTTGTAGTTGAAATTCGACCATAATATAAATATTGAGGTAAAAAAAAAAATAACTTTCCGATTTTTTTTCTTGATAACACAAAATTTGTTCAATATAGATTTAGATTTTTAGATATTATATAATAACACGTTCACTGTTTTTTTTAAGGAAAGTTTATTCGTTGTGTAGTGATTTATTTTTAATTTACCTATTATGTTCTGAATGAACATTATTTTTCATTTTCAAAATAGTGTACAACGTGTTAAAAACTAATTAAAAAGAACATACTTTTTGCATTTTAGTATTTTGTAAAATATTTCATGAAATTTCATGATTAATTTCAGTTTCTTTTCGTATGAAGGGTTAAATATTCATGTCTTAAGTTAGTTCTAAATCATTTACTTCTAATATAGATCCTCCTCCCCACACAGGCTGGCAACGCACTTGTGACTCTCCTGGTGTTGCTAGTGTCTACGGTGGTGATCACTTAACAACAGGTGACCCACCTGTTCGTTTGCCTCCCATGATAAAAAAAAGTAAAATGTTATAAAGGTGCCAAGTTGATGAAAAACTAGTACGGACAGTTAAAAGTTTTAAAACGTACAACGTGTTAAAAACTAATTAAAAAGAACATACTTTTTGCATTTTAGTATTTTGTAAAATATTTCATGAAATTTCATGATTAATTTCAGTTTCTTTTCGTATGAAGGGTTAAATATTCATGTCTTAAGTTAGTTCTAAATCATTTACTTCTAATATAGATCCTCCTCCCCACACAGGCTGGCAACGCACTTGTGACTCTCCTGGTGTTGCTAGTGTCTACGGTGGTGATCACTTAACATCAAGTGACCCACCTGTTCGTTTGCCTCCCATGACATATATAAAAAAGTAGAGATTTAATAAAAAATAGATGTAATATGATGATAAAATGTTATAAAGGTGCCAAGTTGATGAAAAACTAGTACGGACAGTTAAGAATTTTAAAACTTTTATTATAGCTACTTGTAATTACATTATCTGGTAGCGTGTTATTGTGATATTACTGAGTGAAGGCCTGTTCCCTCGGGACGGCACGTGCTTGGCACACGTTGTATTGGCTACTTTAAACAATAATAAATATGACACAATTTCGCCCTAAACATTTCATTCTAAATTAAGCATAACTTGTACATATTATGGTAATAAAACGTCCTAAGTAATACATAACTATACTTTTCTATACTTAATGTTATAAAGCTGGAGGATTAGTTTCGTTGAACGCGCTAATATAAGAAACTACCTGGTCCGATTTCAAAAATTATTTCAATGTTCGATAGCTCATTTATCGAGGAAGGCTATAGGCTATATATCATCACGCTAAGCTTCCGCTGCGTGTTTGTGTCAGCCCAGAATAACTATTCCACGCGGACGAAGTGGCAGGCAGAAGCTAGTTGTAATTATGGCTGTGAGTTTGTTTGTTTGTTACTTTTTCACATTTTAACCACTCAATCGATCGTCATGGAATTTTGTATAAACGTTATCAGAGATACAGAAAAGGACCTATTTACGGAAAAGGACTTTTTTTATTGTAGCACGGCAAAATGCTACAATCCAATCATACCATACAATACAATCCAAAAAAAATGGCGACCACCGAGTGACACACTATCCATCGCTGGTCGCTGCTGTAATGCCGCCCTGCGAAAAGCTGGATATGCACAGGCTGATCTCGAAACGCGACCCGCAGAAGCGAAACACTATGGCGGGCTTTTTCGCCATATACATGGTGGTTGCGACCCGGTCAGGCTGTAAAACCCTTTTTTTTTTCTTATTGACGAGGGGAAATCTTTATGGATACTCACCCTCCCGGGGGAGAGAGTGGGTTATGTCCGAGTCCCACGGACTAAAACCCCCCGATATACCTCTACTGCCTTTATGGGGCGACACGGGCTTGAGCTAGCTAGCAACCATGTCGCTCCGGAGGCTGTAAAACCCTACCACCCCGCGTTCGCCATTGCCTCGTCCGTTATTCAGCAGGGTGCACCACGTACAGGTGAGGTTGGCTTGGGTGTCTCAAGTCTTATGATGTTATTCAACACCCCTTACACCCCAAACTATACCTTTCATCCAGAAAAAATGCCTTGCCTCTAGGGAATGTAACCTACATTAATGCTAGTGACTTCGCGAGTAAAAGCTAGTACATGTTGTAAATATTGTAGTGGACGTTCCATTGCGTTTCCGTCCGGAATTGATTGGCCACTACTACGTCTTACTGCAACAAGAAACGTTTGGATTTACTTGCGCGAGGTGTACCTGAAATAGTTAAATCTGAAGCTAGTAATAGAAAGAATAAAATATTAGTGATTAAAGGAACAGAAAGTTATTTAAAAACGCTGGGGCGACACGGGCTTGAGCTAGCTAGCAACCATGTCGCTCCGGAGGCTGTAAAACCCTACCATCCCGCGTTCGCCATTGCCTCGTCCGTTATTCAGCAGGGTGCACCACGTACAGGTGAGGTTGGCTTGGATGTCTCAAGTCTTATGATGTTATTCAACACCCCTTACACCCCAAACTATACCTTTCATCCAGAAAAAATTCTCTGCCTCTAGGGAATGAAATCTACATTAATGCTAGTGACTTCACGAGTAAAAGCTGGTACATGTTGTAAATATTGTAGTAGACGTTCCATTGCATTTCCGTCCAGAATTGATTGGCCGCTAATACGTCTTACTGCAACAAGAAAAGTTTGGGTTTACTTGCGCGAGGTGTACCTGAAACAGTTAAATCTGAAGCTAGTAATAGAAAGAAAAAAAAAATTTAGTGATTAGACGAACAGAAAGTTATTTAAAAACGCGTTCTTTCTTCTTTTAACGCCCATATGGGATTTTCGCAAAGTAACGCCTTCTACAATCAAATACATATATAGATATTTAACACCGAAACGCATATCTGACCAATATACTCGACATATATCAATCTATTGACTCATTTGTCGTTTACTTTCCCTGTGTAACGAGGCCTATCAATGTGTGTAACGCTCTGAACTACAAGTCATTTTAATCCTTTATTTGGAGGTGCTATGGAAATTTTTATCCAATATCCAGGTATGAAATTCAAGAACTTCATAATACCCAACATACAATCAACCTGGAGTCTGCAACCATGTTTTCGTGACAAATTATTTTTTATTGCAGCACAACTGTCAACGCTATACCATTATTGAGAGATATCTAACTAAACCATCGGAAGTCGTCGCTGTCATGCCGACCTGCATGCCCCTCGGCAGCTTATCATACTTAGCTGATACGCTAAATGAAACGCTACGCTAAACGATACGCTAAAAGAAACGCACTACGACGAGTTTTTTAATTATATGTGGAATAATTGTTGATTTAATTTTTAAGTGAAACTTGTTATGGAAGGGCTTTGAAATTGTGATCCGCAACCGTTTTTTGTGACGAAAAGTGGTGGAGGTAAACACTGTGTCAGGTTGAGTGTTGAAAACACCGGTTTTCGCCCAATCACCGTAGTTAAGCAACGCCGAACATGGTGAGTACTTGGATAGGTGACTGCTTGGGAACAACGCGTGACGTTGTCGTCTTGTTGTATTTTTACAATTAAAATATTCCTTGGAATACAAAAGTTTCATTTCTATCTGTCTTTACAACACATTCTGTTTTTATTTTGTTCATTACTATTTAACCCCTAAAATCGTTTACCATTTACGCCTGATAATTTTTAAAGTTATTGATTGGTAGTTATTATATTAGGTAGGCTAACGCGAGAGGGCAGCTCCTAGCTTCCTCCCTTACCCCGCCGCCACGATTCTTGCTAAAAGAAACGCACTACGACGAGTTTTTTAATTATATGTGGAATAATTGTTGATTTAATTTTTAAATGAAACTTTTATGGAAGGGCTTTGAAGTTGTGATCCGCAACCGTTTTTTGTGACGAAAAGTGGTGGAGGTAAACACTGTGTCAGGTAGAGTGTTGAAAACACCGGTTTTCGCCTAATCACCGTAGTTTAGCAACGCCGAACATGGTGAGTACTTGGATGGATGACTGCTTGGAAACATCGCGTGACGTTGGCGTCTTGTTGTATTTTAAAAATGAAAATATTCCTTGGAATACAAGAGTTTCATTTCTATCTGCCTTTACAACACATTCTGTTTTTTATTATAACTTTGTTCATTAATATTTAACCACTAAAATCGTTTACCATTTACGCCTGCTAATTTTTAAAGTTACTGATTAAAAACTGTCAAAATTCAGTTCAGCCATTTCAGTAATTAACACGAACAAATAACAGAAAACTTCAATTTTACTTATATATATATAGATAACACGTACCCACGTGTGTAATGGTTAAATTATTGTTGTGGTAAAATGCTTATAACACGCACGAAATGGTATTTGGTTGTCCGTCGTAATTAAAATTGTTTTATCAAACGAGCTTCGAAAAATATCAAATTAATTAAAAAAGTTTACACACGGTTGACGTAAAACCCCTTTTCATTATGATTGTGTATCTTTTAACATTTTTTATTATTGATTTCATATTTTAACCTTATTCCTTAAAGCTACTAAACCAAAAATTATTTTATATATTACAAAATATTAATATATAATATAAAAATATATATTATTATTTACAACTATTATTACTTGGGCAAATGAGTACATATTAAGACGCGAATGTGAGTTTGTTTGTTTGTTACCCTTTCACGTCTTAACTACTAAGCCATTCATCATGGCATTTTTCATACACGTTGTAAGGGATGCAGAAAAGGACAAAGGGTACCTTACATACCTAAAAAAAATGTCTGGTTCTGAGGAATATGTTCAATCTACATTATCGTGAGCCAAGCCGCTAGCAAAAACTAGTCTACTATATTTTTTTGTTACCAAATAAGATTTTAGTTGAAATAATTGATTCACTTCATTTTGTTTAGTTAATTCACTAATTGTGGTAAGGTATATATAAATTTTGACACCCCTAACTTTAACTACATTACAATCAAGAATTCTCAAGTTTGATAATAAAAACCGAAAATAGATTGAAGTGATTACAGCTAAGATTAGTTCAGTATAGCATCTGTGAGTGATAACGAATAACTCTTCAAATATTAGTTATTCATTTGTTTTGCATCGCGGTACACGTACTCATTATGTAAAAAGGATTCGGATACGGCATTAAAGTGATTATTACGTATCTAAAATACTTTAATTTCTTTACTATATTTGGAGAAGTCTCGTAGAAATTATTTTTGTATCATGTTGTCACTATAATTGAATACACAAGTGAACAGTTTGATCTCTATTCCATTTTAATTATGTTGTCTAGTGTTTAGATATAAATGAAAATATATAAATTAATTGCCACGAGTGCAGAATTTATATGTTCATATAAAGAAATATATTATACTTCTTAGTCACTTATTCTATATAAAAAATGAATTTAAATTTAGTACATTTAGTAATTAGAGTTTTAAAAAACTACGATTGAAGTATAGTGTGAAGTATATTTTTGCTTTATTTTTTTTTTAAGTGAAACTTCTTTAGGCGTATGAGGGTATAATTTTTACAGATGTAACGTCACGCAGGTATGCAACGGAAGTGACGTCATTTGCAATAAACGCAGATTTTTCATCTATTTTACAAGTCTCGGGAATCTAAAGTTTTAGAATAAAATAAAAATAATAAATAAGAAATTAAAGAATTAATTTACAAGTCTTCTAAAATAATTATATTTAATCTATATTTATCCAATAAAATAAAAAAATAAAATTATAAAAAAAAATTAACTAAATTAAATTAATATAATTAATTTAATTATTTTAATTTTTTTTTTCTTATAAATTAGTTCGCCAAAGAAGTTTCACTTCTGACATATGTACATTGTACGCACGCACTTTTTTTTTAAATCTTCCTCTGTATATAGAATATGTCTGTAAGATAATAAACAGCGGAGTCGCAGGAATCAACCAATATTTTAAATGTTATGTTGGGAAATCGCCTGATATGTTGACACAAATTTCTTAGCTTTCCCATAGGTCTTCCCATCTTATAGGTGCCGGGTTCATCGTAAGGCGGAGAGAGAAACGCAGCAGACCACGAGACTTGTGATACGGGTGTAGGCTTAAGGTGCCTCTTTCTGACGCACATCAGCGCTCACCCACTCGTGTTTTTCTCTCTCTGCCCATTAAAATCTGGTATGATCCTGCTAATGTAGCTTTACGTACTCGTTCTATTATACACACAGTTTATACATTCTTCGTTACATAGTATAGAACAAAGTCCCCTACCGTGTCTGTCCGTCTGTATGTTCGCGATAAACTCAAAAAATACTGAACGGATTTTCATGCGGTTTTCATCAGTAGATAAAGTGATTCATGTGGGAGGTTTTAGTATATAATTTGTCAAGGATTTTTTTATAATCAGGGCGGGACAACGTCTGTCGGGCCCGCTAGTATATAATAAAATAATACTTTGAATAGATGAATGCGTTTTAGTACGGTATTCAGTCGAGGTAGCTTTTAACAGGTTGAATGTCCAACTCTGTGTACATCAACATGTGTTCTTTCCATTTGCCAACTCACAAAACGTGATGTTATACTTTGTCATTGGACAATACCGCCACAGTCCCACTTATTTCTGTGTAATACGTACTTTTTTCATGTTGACACTGAAAATAGGTCATACTACTGTTTCGACCTTCGCCTAAATATTATATACATGAACATGTACTTGTTTGAATTGTACATAAAATAGTTACTTTGATAGTTTTATGATATGATAAATTATAATAGATATACATATGGCAATGTGTAAGTTAGTATATCTATACATTTATGTACGTATATGTTCATTGTGACCCATTATAATTATAGAAGGCTGTTTTATTTATGTATAAAGAAACAGTGAAAGACTTCCTTATTACGTTTTGTATCCTTGAACTTTAGCAGACAATTGTAAGTAAACAACAATGCTGGTTATAGTGTTTATTGTGGAATACTTTGTTTACATAATGTACGAATGTCCGAATATCGAGGTTGCGTCGTTTCGTAGCGGGTTGTAGTTTGCGGCAGTCACGCTACGGCTGCGGCTACGGTCAGTCGCTACGTCGTTGTGTGCTACGGGCTATGGGTACGCGAGTCGTAATGTTTTGTGCTGTGACCCTGTTGGCATTGCTTGCCACGGTCCAAGGACGAGCGGTAAGAAACAATTTTTAACTGTATATTTAATGTATTTTGGTATTATTATATCTGATATTAAACTCTTCAATTTTTAAATTTTCATTTTCGTAAAATATAAATAAATTAGTTTATTTAATATTCAATTATCAAATTTCTCAACCGCTGTATAAAGCAAAATTATGACAAAAAATAGAAAACTTCAGTATTTTGAATCCTAAAGAGTTTTAATTTTATAGACTTAATTTATCTTCTACTAATTAGTAAAAAAACTATTTTATGTTAGTCTTGATATATGTAATACGGTTGATTGAAATATATAATTATATCAGTTTCAATCTATTACGAATATAAAAAATATAAATGTAATATATTGTTCGGCATAATAATAATAAATGTGTGAATTGGACTAAAAATACGTTCCTTTTTATACTAAAATATTATTATAATAAAAACATAAGAAAGTATACAGTAAACACACAATAACATTTGTTATTTTTGCGAAATGCCTATATTTACTGATTTGCTTTCATTCAGTTAGACGAAAACAAAATGAACAAGATTTATACTATTACAATTGTATATAGTTCGTTGCTTGGGATTTTCTTTAAACTTAGACATAAGAATGGGTGGAAAAAATATTTAAATATAAACTACCTAATGCCCTCGATTTTGTTTCCGAGTGTTATATGTGATTCAATTGTAGGCTGTTTTTATGTTCTTTAATCGTAACTTTATCATTATCACTTAAACTCTAGTATACACACATACTCTATTAAACTAAGTCTAAAAGTCTAAACTATAACGATTTTATTACAAAAAAGTTAAATACTTGGTTTTAAATTAAATGCACCACACTCGCCCGAGGCTAGTTCGCGTTATCCTTTTTCGCAAGTCTAACCTAACGTAACCAAAGCGAGACAAAAGAGCAAGATGGCGAACATTCAGCGACCGCGGTGCATTTAATTTGAAACCTCTTTTACAAGTATTCAATACGTATTTAACTTTTTGTAATAACACCATTAAAGTTTACCAAAATCACTTTATCCGTTTCTATGATTACCTCAGACAAAGAAAATACAATATGGTTATTAATGTGAGATAAAATAGGCATATTATAAAATATGTATTTACGTACTTAAAAATAATATTTATTTTATAACTATATACAACGTTCAATTTCGAATTAATCATTATAATTTTGTATTTTAATATAATAACCGTTTGGGGTGTAGTAGGGTGTGTCGAATAACATCATAAGACTTGAGACACCCAAGCCAGCCTCTCCTGCACGCGGTGCAGCCTGCTGAATAACGAACGAGGCAATGGCGAAAGCGTGATGGTAGGGTTCTACAGCCTGACTGGGTCGCAATCACCATGTATATGGTGAAAAAGCCCGTCATAGTGATTCGCTTCTGCGGGTCAAGTTTCAGGATCAGCCTGTACATACCCAGCTTTTCGCAGGCCGGCATGACAACGGCGACCGGCGATGGATACTGATTCACTCGGTGGTCGCAATTGTTTTTGGATTGTACTGTGCTTACCATCAGGCACAGTGCAGTCAGTCATTTTGCCGTGCTACTATAAAAAAAACGTTCCGAACTAAGCATAGCTAAACAAATATGGATACTCAACACAGAAATGAGAATTACGAGAAACTAGCGGGCCCGGCAGACGTTGTCCCGCCCTGATTGTAAAAAAACCTTGACAAATAATATACCAAAACGTTCCTCATGAATCACTTTATCGACTGGTCAAAACCGCTTGAGTTTATCGCGAACAGACAGACAGACAGACGCGGTAGTGGAGTTTGTTTTATACTATGTAATGATGTGTGATCATTAAACAAAATTCAATTTAGTGCGAGAATTGAACCCTCATCTTCTTTACTCAATCTAGCGTTTACAACCACTGCACTAATATTCCTATCCTATTCGTTTATTACAGTTATCCTATTATGGCTTAGCTCGTGTTAATGTAGATTTGACCTATCTCTCATGAACAGTAGGTACTTTCTTTCTGATTAAAGGTACGCTATATTCTTTCTTGTACTTAGTTCAACGTGTATACAAAATTGTATTATGATTGGTTAATTAGTTAAGCCGTAAAAGTGTAATAAATAAACGAACCCACATTCGCATTTCTAAAATTGATTAAGATATATTATTATTAAACGTAAATGGTAATTGAAGGTAATTTCTTAACTTTTTAGGTTTCTTTCATCAGATACCCATAATAAATGTGGAATTAGATTGTATATATAAATGTATGTTAGTATATCTGTCATCAATAAACTCCAGCATCGTTTGATTAATCATTGAAATTTGGCACACTTAAGTGTTTTTTATAACGGTCTATATACCAAGTGACAGGTTAGTCTCTTTTAATATTTTAAGAGATGATAGTTCGTGGTCACATTTATCATATAAAATAATAATATCAAAACAAATACTAATAAATAACAAAGATAACTTAAGTTAAAGTTTGTTCTAAGACTTTCAAAAGCATAAAAATAAACGTAATAAACCTAAGTACAATGACCAGTGTTGAAAACTGCAAGGGTCGTCCTGAAGTTAACAACCTTCGATAATAAAACGGACAATAAATGTTCATACCGTTACCACATTCACTTTCCCTTCACTCGACGGTCATTGACACTGTGCTTTAACATAAACGCGTAGAAAATTGAGTATAATTATTGTATTTTTCTAGATAATTAGGTCAAATATTAAGTACCTATTTTTTATGGATATAGAACGAGAATCGAGTGCGAAGTATCTTCCAAAATATTGCTACTGTCTAAACTCTCAGCCTGTTACTACTATTAGGTGCCCGCCTCGGCTTCCCACGGGCGTACAAACTAAAATAGCAACTGAACTGACGTCTGTCAATTCTGTAAATATTTAATCTGTAAATGTTTCCTACTGTCTTCTGTCTCACTCACTCAATTACATTTTTATATTGAGGTTGTTGATCCCAAATTTTTCATTTTCCGCGTGATTTGCCAAACATTTGCATTCATACAGAACTTATATTAGAAAAAAAAAATAGCCAAATAGGTGCACCCGTTCGGAAGTGGTGCACTTACATATACGGCATTTTTTTTTTCTGCAATTGTTTATTTAATTTGTGCAATGAGCAAGGGATAGCCATATACATTATTACGGGTAGATAAATACGGAGAACATATCCACAATATCAATGTTATTATATCTCAAGTATTCTGGAACAGTAAAATAAATCGAGGGCAAGACGTTACTAAGTGTTGAAAATTGTAATTTTCTAAGTTTCATAGTAAATTTCAACACATAAGATAGTTAGTAATATATGTATTTCTATGAAATTACTAATCAATTTAATAGACTCTACAATTCACAAATTAAACACATTCATTTTAATCATATTCAAATATATTCTACGTGCCATATTCGTATTGGGGCTACGTTCACCCCGGGGGGGTTAGGGTGAAGACTCCACATGAGACTAATTATCCACCCAGGGGCTAAATATACCAATCTTGAGTGCCATCTTCAACTATTAATCAATGCTGTTCCCTATACTATTTATTTATATACATATTCTAAAACAAAATCCTCAACCACGTCTATCTGTCTGTCTGTTCGCGATGAATTCAAAAACTACTTGCGGCTTTCACCAGTATATAAAGTGGTTCATTTCGAAGGTTTGGATATATAATTTGTCAAGGTTTTCTTTATCAGTGCGGAACAATGTCCGCCAGGCCCGCTAGTCGTAGGTGGTAGAGCCGCGCTGTAGCTATTACTAGTTTTAGTATGAATGTATCGGCTCACCCGGGATAGTACCATCCTCTTACAGAAAATCGACGTGAAGTTACAGTGCTTGCATTGTTGCGTTTCGTTCGGTCAGTGAGAGCGGCGGGGGCCCACCTCCCTTCTCCTTTTCCCTTGCTCTTCCTTCCTTCCTTGGCAGCGCACTTGCGACTCTCCTGGTGTTGCTAGTGTCTATGGATGGTGGTGATCACTTAACATCAGGTGACCCACCCGTTCGTTTGCCTCCTTTTGATATATAATTTTTTTTTTAAATAGTCTATATATAAAATTGAACTAGCTGTCGTTTGTCTCATCGAACATCCCAAATGTTAGAACCAATATTGACTAGACTTTACTTTGATTACATATCAAAGTTTCATAGGGACTAAGCTATTTTGGCCCTGTGGTTTCCGTATTCGACACCGCATCGATCGACGTAGGTTCGAATCCTTGCAAATGAACCGCAGCTTTTGGAGACGAAAGCACCGTGATAAAATCATAGATAGTATGGTAGGGCTTTTTCTTAGCTAAATTCTTAAAAGTATTTTAAAAAGTTTTTATGTTTATCGTATATCAAATTCAGTACCTGTATTTCCAAGCCTAGCACGGTTCTACAATAAGACAATTTTTTTATTACGCTGGTGAACAATTAATTCTTTCTATGGAAAGCTTTAATCAGCATTTAGCGTAAAAACTGTCTAAATTACAGTTTGAAATATTAAACTTTCTACGAACAACTTGATCTCGAAGTCTAAATTAAAAGTTTTACGTATGATGCGGCTAACTCTTGGTCAGAATATAGCCGTTTTATTTCCTCCTCTACAACGATTTTTTATTTTGATTTTTTTGAGATTATTTAGATATTTTATTTTTAATTTAGGGAATAAATTAGAAAGATAGCACAAAAAAGTTTACAGGCAGAAATTAAAAGAAAAGGGAATTTGTTTAGACAATTCCACTTGAAAATCAAACCTCTTCAAGTTTAGCATGTTTACCAATTTAAAGTAAATCAGGTGAAATGGTGGTGAAAAGATAAAACTTATAAAGTATAAAAAAGGTGTGTGTGCGATTCACACACGATAGAAGTGAAACTTCAGTAAATCGACAAAAGAGTGAGATGAATATATATATAACAAGGGTAGGATAATTACAAAATTTATTTGTTTAAAAATGAATTTATTATTTAGCATAATAAGATATAAAAATACTCACAAACACTTTTAAATAATAACACACCACGCTGACATCTTACTAAAAAGCTGTAATACGCAGCCGCATTCAGTGTACAGTAGTATTAGCTCACGTACTTTTCACATATACTAACACACGTTAAATGGTCAATTCAAGCACGTATTACACAGTGTGCAATATATGTATATTCACTTAGTTTTACTTCAAAAAATATTTAACACAAGAACAAGGTAACAGGTACTAGTTAACTGTAAAATGTAATTACGGTTATCAAAATAAATTTACTTTTGTGTGGAGAAAATGCGTAACTTTAGAACTAATTCATGTATATCAGTGTATCTAAACGTGTGAATCACGACCCCCTAGGCGATCACGAAGACTCTAAAAGGGGATTTGGGTAATATTTCAATGATTTAATTATGTATTTAACCGACACCTCTCCTTGAAAACTAAATAAATATATTGTAGTGATTTAATATTTCACACATAAAAAAATAAAGACTAGAAACAGGGAGACGTCATCATCATTATCAGCCTGTAAGGGATTCACTGCTGGGCCCTAGGTCTCTTCCCGAAGGAAGGGATGGGCACAATCACCACGCCAGTCCACGACGTATTGGCGATTTCAAACTCTGAGAAGTCCACAGTTGTATATTTTCCCACATACAGTGGTACTACAGGAATATTCCTCAGGTTCCGGTTTCCTCACGATGTTCCTCTTGATCGTCAGCTGATAGTGTTACCAATGTAAATTAGTAAATGTACACAAATTCCAAAAAAATCGGGTTCGAACCTGCAAACATCGGAATGACATTCCACCGGTCAAACCACTAGATCACCACGCTTTTCACAGAGAAGGTTAGAGGTTCACGAAATAATTATACATACTAAGGGGGTGTCAGAAACTAAATGTTGAAAAACACTGATTTTATTGTTGCCAAGATGAAAACTAAACGTGTCTGATAAGAAATTTCTAAAATGACCTGGTCGGGACCATTGTATCAATAAAATTTTCATTACATCTTGATACGTAGAAATTCATACGGTTATATTAAAAATTCCAGTGCAAGTTACGCTAGAATGTGTATTTCAAATAATAAGATAGGAACGAGTACGTGGAATCCATGTCTCGACTGCGTATCTATTAAGCTTTAAGACTAGACGTTCTATTAGACAGCGCTTTAGTATCCACGTAGGTATAACTACCTTTTTTTTTCGTGGCTTTGCTTTGTGTATATCCATTAATTACGTTAAAGGATCAGAGGACGGAGAGGATCAAGTCGAATGTCATTAAATCTCACGTGGGGCAGGGAGGGAGATTCTGTAAATATCATGTAATTTTTTTCGTGCAAATGTTTCTAGCCTAAAATAATTGCCGGAATCTGACACAATTCTTCTGTATGTTAAAATCCATGAATAAATTTAAAGTTATATAGTATTGATATACCGAAATAGAAAACACTAATTGAAATTATATGTAACTAGCGGGCTCGATGGATGTTATCCCGCTCTGGAAGTAAAAAAAAAACAAATTATATAAAATACTTAAACCTTCCTCATGAATCATTTTATCTACTTGTGAAAACCGCTTAAAAATCTGTTCAATAATTTTTGAGTTAATCGCGAACGCATAGACAGATAGACGTGGCATAGAATATTGTAATAATATGTAGCGATAATAGTAAAAATAATAAAGCAAATCGTATACATCTAAATAAATCCAACGCATTTATACTTATAATACAAATTTTGAAAGATCTCACGTGTGATTAAGAGGTGAGAACGGGTCTAGATAAATCTGACGACATCTCACCAGAGAGGAAAGGCGGGTTAAAAAATCCTCAAAAACGCCTCACTTAATGTATGAACGCTCCCCTATCGTTAATGTAGATTTGGAGGGATTCCTCACAGTACTACTTTTCTAGATTAAAGGTACCATATGCCAATTTAAATACACCTGACAACCCCCTAATGTCATAACAATCGGTCGAGTAGTTAAGTAAGTAAGTAAAAAAACGTCAAAAACAATCAACAAACAAACCCACTTTCTATTCTGTTCCTTTTTTTCAGGGTTTAAGCTAACTCAAGTCGTGTAAAACAAAGAGATGACTAGAGTTACTCTTCAATTGGTATGTTAGTGTTAATTAAAATAGGCATTTGTGCGTTTATTTTGCATAAATAAAAAAGCTATCAAGAACAACAAAATCCTAGTAAAATTCATCTTAAAATAATTCATAAACAACTAAAAGTTATAGGTACTTTACTAGATAATGTAAACGACCTAAATGTTTGAGAAATATACAGACTGTAAAAGTACTATTTAGAGAAAAAACAAATTACGCAATATTAATTTTCGTTTGGCATTATAATATTATGAATAATGTATAAAAATTAAATATTAATATAATTTGTATAGTTCTGTTTATTCTAGGGTGTTTTCTCATATTATATTCTAAATTTCATATAGTCAATTAAAAATAGCTTACAACTACATACATCCTTAGTCTAGTCAACTGCTATCTCGGTTTCGTTGGAGAATACAATAAATTGTGTAAAATATTAAATATATGCACTTAAATAAACATTAACATTTATGTTGGTATATCTAAGATTGATAAAATAACTATGAAAGTTAACGCCACACTTACGGGCTTTTTTATGGGGAAAGTTTTTATGTTAAATTCGCCACTAGAGCTTTAACTTATATTTAATTGTTATTGGTTGTTACATTCTAATTTAATATCTCTATAAAATTGTATGAAGTTGAGGGCGGTTATTAGTCCAATGTATAATATTAAAAAATGAGATATTTTTATTATTATTTCATAGAAAAAACATTGATTTAATTTAAATTTAATTTATTAAAGATTTGTTACAGAAATGATGTTTAAATATCTTTATAAGTATATATAATTCTTATATCCGTGTGTATGTGACTGAACTTCTAAACAGCTAGACAGATTTTTGATTCAATTTTTTTGTGTGTTCAGGTGGATTTAAGATGGTTTACAGTCACAATTGGATCCGATAGGTGGCGTTGCGATTCACTTTTAGGGGTTTTTTTATTATCCAGGCAGGACAACGTCCTTCGGGGCCTCTAGTATACAAGTAAAAATTAATTACCGAATGTATGTAAAGCATTACTGCACCTATTTGGCTTAATTAATTTGGCCTAATTCATTCTTATTGTGCCTGTGATTAACAAGACAAGGTTTTCAAGAAGAAAAATAATTGAAAAATCGCATGCATATAAAATAAAAATAGTGACTGAGTATGACAGAAAGCAGTAACTATTTTAAACATTAATAAACGATCTATTTCATTATATTAGTTTAGTTTTATGATTTCTAAAATTATGCGTATAATCAAATAACAAATTCCATATCGCGGAATAATTTAAATAATCTATAACATCTATTAAAACTTCCATATAAACAATCAGGCTTACCTGAATTGCGGAATGAAATGAAGGACTCCAGAATCCACAACTATAAATATGATTTCCGAGAACAATTAAAATTTACGCATAAACAACATCTAAAGAAAACGATTGCTTGAACTGCGAAGTCAAACGAAGTACTTGAGAATTCAGCACATTAATTAAGTTATAGAGAAGCAGCTTGTTTGAGGGCTGTTCGGTGAGTTCCTTTAAGGGTCGACGAACGAATACCAATTAGCTTTGTTTTCTTAAAAAAATAAGTTAAAGTATCAACTTAATATAAAACAAGCTTTCATTATTGTGATTTTTCTCACGTCCGCTTATTTCATCTTTTTATTTTAAAGTACTTACGTATACTTTGTTCTCTACCTTTTTTAAGGTTATGTAGAATATTTAGCGTTTAGTATTTAATCTGAATATTCTATTCTTTATCTATTTGGGTAATGATCTGTATAAAATGTTCGACTTTCATTATTCTACTGAAAGCTAAATGTATAAGATTGCCCTTGCTTTTGCTCTCAGCTTCGTTCGCTTTAAGATGTATCCTATCGTATTCTAGTACTTAAAACGATTGTTCGGTATTCCTGACACGTTGTATGCAAAATTTCATTATCCTCATAGTAGTTAGCGTGAAAGCGTTATAAACAAACAAACTCAAATTTACATTTCATTACATAGTATAAACCAAAGTCCCCTACCGCGTCTGTCTGTCTGTCTGTTGGCGATAAACTCAAAAACTACTGAACGGATCTTTATGCGGTTTTTACCAGTGGATAAAGTGATGCACGAAGAACGTTTTAGTATATAATTTGTCCAGGTTTTATTTATAATCAAGGCGGGACAACGTCTGTCGTCTAGTATATATTTTAGTTAGGATTGTGGTTGTACTGGAATTATACTTGTTTCTAAATTCTATGATAAAAATATTGTATGAAAATTTTTAAATTGTGACGATTCTCATATAACCCATAAATATACCCATATAATATAGGACGATAGCACCGATATGTATAAATTGTAAAAAATAAATAAACCGCCTTCGAGTTAAAAAACTAATAAGCCACTAAAAAGCGAAAAATAACTGAATTATTAAATTAACCAAATTAAATAAAAAATATTGATTTTCGCGCTACCTAATAATATATTTGAAGTCAAATTTTCGAAGTCGGTTAAAATACATTAAATCAAGAAATATATTGCATATACGAGCATAATCATAAAATGTCAGTAAATAACTATGTAGCTATAAGAGGATACGTTTTGTCATTTCGCAATATTACAAATATATTGTACTAGCTGACCAGTGCGACTTCGTCTGCACCAAAACGGTTATCACCGGTTTCAATTATATTTTTAAACCTAAAACCCGATTGCAGGCCACACCTACAGTTTCCAATTGTAAATCCAAACTATCAAGGGGTTCACTCAAACATTTACCCAGATGGTATGTGATAAATCTTTTAAAATAAGCCTACAACCCGTTCGTAGCGTCATCTACGGGGTTCAATTAAGATAAAAACTAACCTACAAATATTGGCGGTAACGTAAAAAAATAACTTGAGGGGTCTATGGACCCCAGTTGGAACCTAATTACTTTCCCTTTTTTCTAGACGTTTACTATACAGTCAGTATAGTTTACATTATAAAATATCAAGTTGATAGAGTTCAATTGTAAATTAAACGATAAAAATATTTATAAAATAAATAATAATAAATTAAACACTGAATGATCTGGAATAGTCAAGTTAATAAAAGTTAATACATCAAAAAGTAATTCTTGAGTTGGTTTGATATTGAAATGAAAATTATATGTATGTATATATTGTATACACTCACTCTCTCTCTCTCTTTTTCTGTCACGACACCTAATCTACTGTACATAGAATCTGCACATCCACAATACGTAAAAATAAAATTAAATAATCATTTCTACCACTTACTTTATCATAACTATATTCTACTTGCATCAAAACTTTTTCACACTCCAAACCACACTTTTCCACTCCACACTGTGTTGAAGAAAACTATAAATATGAAAAAATATGAGAATCGCGTTGACGCGTCAAATGTCACTTGCCTGTAACTATTCGTCTAAGAGCTAGCAAAGGTATCGACAGCGAAGTCAATAAGCCAGTTTTTTATATATCTTTATGTTCTTCTACATAGCGTGCGGGCTACCTGGCTGCCGGTAAACGTTGCGTTTATTTGTGCATATCGCACCTTTATAGACAAAAATATTGATTTTTAAATAATTTTAGCATGTTTTTGTCACTAAATTTGATATGCTATTAAAACATGGTATTATTATTGCCAGACATTTTTGTTGTTGACAATAATGTGTGTAATGCTATTTTTCGTAAATAAAAATAATTTCAAACCATGTTGGGATAGCCGTAATTTTATTTAGACATAAATAAGTACAAATTTAATCTTCCAGTCAGTTATTTACTCAATAGTCAACTTTTTGTATGTGGTAGAGCCACACTGAAGCTATTACTGGTTACAGCACGAATGGATCGGCTCGGCCGGGGTAGTACCAGAGTTCACAGAAAACCGACGTGAAGTAACAGTGCTTGCATT
>MU159408.1:150299-186410 GCA_015888305.1 Antheraea pernyi | reverse complement strand
TTTTTTTTAAAGTAGCATATGGAAATATAGCTTAATTTTTTAGCTAATCTGTCTGCTATATATAGCACAAAGAAAATTTACCAAAATTCGTCAAGAATATCATGAACTACATTTTTTTTACTTTCGTCCGTTATCCTGGAGAATCCCTTGCGTTTTATAAGATAAAAAGTATCCTAGATGTAACCTTGTGATATTGGTTATAACTGTGCCAAATTTCATCTAAATTGGTTCAGTACTTTCAGAGTGATTCGTGTTTAAAGGTATAGACAAACAGGCAGATCCTGGAGAATCCATTGCGTTTTATGGGACAAAAAGTATCCTAAATGTAATCTCGTAACATTTGTTATCACTGTGCCAAGTTTCGTCAAAATCGGTTCAGTACTTTCCGAGTGATGCGCGTTCACAGGGACAGACAGACAGACAGACAGACAGACAGACAGACAGACAGACAAAAATTTTAAAAGGGTTAGTTTTGGCTTCTATATCGATAACAAAGCCTACCCCGATCAAAATTTTCAAAAAATATTTAATGTACAGATTTGACCTTGCTACAGTTTTATTATAATATAGATAGATTTCTCATTTCTGCCGTTACCTTCCCTATACAAAAACGATTTTAATGAACATGTTTATGCTATAATGATATACTACTAGCTATTGCTTTTGAATTCGCTCGCTGTAATTTGACCTATATGTAGGTACTAGTACTTCTATGTGTCCCTTTCAGTACTGTGTTTGTAACATTTCACTATGCGATCATAGTGGAATAGTTAAAACCTGAAAGCGTAGCAAACAAACAATATCAAATTCACATTTATAATATCAGTTAGGATTTCATTAATTTTAAGGGGCATTTCTAAATTAACAAGTATTAACAACAAGTAATAATTTTAAAATTTAAATAACACTGACGGATCCAGTAGACCTTCTCCTGGCCCTGAAAATAGAAAAAAATCCGTGACCTTACTACTACTTGATTTCTTATGGACTTAAAATGGTGTAATAATTTTTGTTAGATACACTTCATGCAGAGACGTAACCCGAGGGATAAAAAACAATTACTACATAAATAAGGGCGAAGCTACGGCTTCTGCTAATTTATAATATGATACTATAATAAAACTGTAACAAAGACAAATCTGTACATAAAATATTTGTTGAAAATTATAATCGGGGGTAGACTTTGCTATCGATATAGAAGCCAAAAATTATCTTTTTACAATTTTTGTCTGTCGGTCTGTCCCTGTGAACACGCATCACTCTGAATGTACTGAACCGATTTTGACGAAACTTGACACAGTGATAACCAATATTATAAGATTACATCTAGGATACTTTTTGTCCCATAAAACGCGAAGGGTTCTCTAGGATAACGGATAAAAGTAAAAAAAAATGTATTTGATAAAATTCTTGACGAATTTTGTTTTGTGCTACATATAAGGACAAATTCACAAAAAAATGCTTAGAAAAAAACAAATAACACTACCGTCGGATTCCGAACCGATGTCTTTGCCGTCGTCGGTCTGTATATTGCACAAGTACAGTATGTTATAATTGCGCTACGGCGACATGACGTTCCTATTCAAAATTATCAATCAATTGAATTAGAAGTATAAAATCTAATAGGTTAAATTCTATTAATGTATGTGTTTGTCTCTGTATTATGATCATCTTTTCATTGATTTTCAAACCACAATGATTCTAAAGAACGTTCACTTCAATAATACTATGTCGACAAAGTTGAAAAATATGTGTAAACGAAACTGTATTTAATATATAACGGGTTTTAGGCTTATTATAAAAAAAAAATCTCAGATACCAACTTGGTATAAGTTTGAGTGAGTCCTTGGATAGTTTGGATTCACAATTGGAAACGGTAGGTTTCGATGCAATCGGGTTTATTAAGACTTTTCCTGTTTAAAAATTGAAACCGGTAATAATCGATTTGGTGCAGATGCATGTGTCAGCTAGTATGACATAAAAAATATCTACATTTTTTCAAAATTATTCTTCATAAAAAGATTCGGTCAGGTTATTACTTAAGAGTAATAACATCATCTCAAGACATCTTTGGATCTAATAATGCCTGAACTACGTTGTAAAATACCCCACGTTATCTTATAGTTACTATACCCTCGTCAAGAGAGAACATTCACGACGTAACATTATTATATTGTACAGGTGAATATCAGCAACACATGGGTATTACCGGAGGAAGGGTTCCCGGTGTTCTATCGCTACTTCAGGGACCGCATTTCGTGGTACGAGGCCGACGCGGTCTGCCAGTTCCATCACGCCAATCTCGTTACAGGTAAGTGGTTAATTTGTAATGTCCCTAAAATATTTGATACTCCGTTAGCTGAACTATTTTCCTTATTCATTACGTTGTACAATATAAAATACGAACCACTGAGATACGAACGGTTGGATGTATCTTAATGAAATGAGGTATAGAAGTCGATTACTTATTTACTTATTATGTTGATGTGGATATAGGAATGTCTTTTATTATCTCCTATAAATTATGGTCACAACAACGGTCTGTGTATTTGAACATTTTGACGAAACTATGGAATAGAGGATATAGAAATGTCTTTTATTATATACTATAATTTATGGTCACAACAACGGTCTGTGTGTACATTTTGTGAAACAATTTTCAATGTTCCCTATGATTCCGGAAGTATGACACATTGAATGGAATAAAATTAATTATCCAAGTTATGATACATTCAACAAAAAGTATAGCATATTATTTACAAAATCGTATATTTAGCGGGGTGGTAGGGTTTTTAGCGGGGTGGTAGGGTTTTTAGCGGGGTGGTAGGGTTTTACAGCCTGACTGGGTCGCAACCACCATGTATATGGCGAAAAAGCCCGTCATAGTGATTCGCTTCTGCGGGTCGCGTTTCGGGATCAGCGGCAAAGTGCAGTCACTTTGCCGTGCTACAATAAAAAAAAAATTACTCTTTGATCTGGAGTCACCAGAAAACTACGAAACTAATTTCAATGTACTTATCAGATAAATATAGGACGGAATTCGAAGTAATTTTTTTTTATTGTCACCAGTCAAACGAACAGAGGGGGTCATCTGATGTTAAGTGATCACCACCGTCCATAGACACTAAGAACACCAGGGGAGTCGAAAGTGCGTTGTCAGCCTGTGTTTGGGGGAAAGGAAGGGAGGGGGGAGAGGAGAGGTGGGCCTACGGCGCTCTCACTGACCTAACGAAATGTAACAATACAAGCACTGTTACGTCACGTCGGTTTTCTATGAGAGGGTGGTGCTACCCCGGGCGAGCCGACCCATGAAACTAGTAATAGCTTCAGTATGGCTCTACCACCTACAAAATCTATATTGCATATTATTGCGCCCTCTAGAAGAGGCTAAGCAATAATGAAAAAGTCATAATTTAATTCACATTAGAGTCATAATTTCCATTGATTATATATTTATTCAAAAGGAATCAAAAATATAAACATAATGTTATTGAATAGACATAACAGTTGTTAAAGTTAATTATGCTGTTAATTATAGTTAATTACAGCATTCTTATATACTAAGATAGAGTAATATATATTAAAAAGATGAACAGGCAAATAAAATAGTACAACTAATATCATTTCATAAATTAATAAATTATGGGTTAATAAAATACAATGGTTTAGATACAGATACAGGTACAAAAGGGTACGGATATAGGTAAAAAAAGAAAAGAGTGAAGTGGTGTATAGTTTAAAAAAATATGATGCTATTAAAATGTAAATTTTTGTTTTGAATTGAAATAGTAAGTCAGCAAATTTTTTTTTCTCGAACTTACTACGCTATTGACCTAGCAAGATCTTAACAGCTTCACCGGACTACAGACAAATATATCTATAGCATATTTTATTATAATGACGTGATAATCTGGGAACGATACAAAAATGTCCCAGATTGGTTATCCGGGCATATGAATGGACGGTATAACTCTTAAAGACAGTTTATTCAAGAATAAAACGCATTTTATATGATACATAAGAGGGGTTCATTCGGAATCCTTTTTTAAACTTTATTCATCGCTAGATATAATTTTCAGCTTCAGAGTAGCCAGGGTTGAAATTAAGGAAAGTTTAAATGGCTTTTGTAACTTAGTTACTCAAGTAAATCAGAGGTCCGTGATTATTTTTACTCTTAAATACTGCGCAAGTAAAGTTTTAAAATATTGCAAAATAGGCTTTACCTAATTAACGTTGCTTTTTGAAGTCGAAGTATGATAAATGTTAAACGTTTACCCATATAAAAAACGTGTATTAATACTTTTTTTATGCTACAACAATGACTTAGATGTATCTTTATATATTATCTTTAATTTGTTAATAATGTACTTGAAATGTTCTGGAATCAGAGTAATAAATATCGTTTGGGGTGTAGTAGGGTGTGTCGAATAACATCATAAGACTTGAGACACCCAAGGCGAACTCACCAGCACGTGGTGCACCCTGCTGAATAACGAACGAGGCAATGGCGAAAGCGGGGTAGTAGGGTTTTAGAGCCTGACTGAGTCGCAACCACCATGTATATGACGAAAAAGCCCGTCATAGTGGTTCGCTTCTGCGGGTCGCGTTTCGTGATCAGCCCGTGCATATCCAGCTTTTCGCAGGCCGGCATGACAGCGACGACCGGCGATGGATAGTGCGTCACGCGGTGGTCGCCATTGTTTTTGGATTGTACTTTGCTTACCATCAGGCATAGTGCAGTTATTTTGCAGTGCTACATAAAATAAAAAAAATGTAATTTGAAATTTTTTTGTATTATTACTAAATTTATAAATATTGTTAATTACGGTATTGTAAACTAGTAGATAGTTCTTATTGTTTTTAATATTAATACGGCAATAATAGAGCAGTAACTAAATATTCTTTAGCGGTCAATAAATACAGTTGTTTCGACCACATTATTGAAGTGAAACTTCTAATGCGACTTCCAACAAGGTTGCGTTAAACGTTTAACGTTACCATGGAGGGGGTATGAAAGCATTGTTGCGTTAAACGCTCAACGCTCCTGGGGAGGGGAATAGAAAAAGACAAAGCGAGAAAAGTTATCAAACATTTCGTATCTTACTTTAGTTATCATAATCCCATTGTAAATATTATAGATTTGGATATTTCTCCACTCCTAATGATAATTAAAAGATGCGATCAATTGTGAATTGTAAGCAATGTTAATAAAGTTTGTCTTAAAGAAACAATATGATTTCACTATAAGTCAATTTCTACCCCTTCCTATTTTCATTTCCACATTAGGAAGTTTCACTTCTTCCGCGCGGAGGGACTCCACGCACTATTTTTTTAATTTAAGTTATTTAATATGAAACATTAAGATAATTACATTAGACTCTGCATAATGAACTGAAACTGACAACGGTCTTGGCATAACGCTCATTGAGTCGACGAGGATTATTACTATAAATATCTATAAACATGTTATGTTACGTCACAGGTTCGTAGACCCTTCAAAGCATAGTTTGTAATTAGGAGAATTTCACACATTTCATTCCAAACTAAGTAATAACTATTATGACATTGAAACAGGTTGTATATCATACTTCTTTAAATATTTAACACCTAGAAATTGGACTAAAATATATGTTCATTATACAAAATTTAGCCATGCGCAAGAATCGACCCGGCAACTTGCGAATTGCAGCGTTTCCTATAACTTCACCGCGAGGTCTGTCAAAAGCGTGGTTGGTTCAGAAAATGCTTATTAATGAGATAACAGACATGTGTGCTTTACGTTAAGTGGCCACCGAAACCCAAAAAATATGTACAACAAACGCCAAAAGAACTGGGTTGGAAAATCCCGTGTCGTACAGTCGGAAAATCGTACTTATAGGCAAATTAAGTGTTACTTTGCAGCTGGAATAGGCAATTGTCATATTCCCTTACAACGTATAATAGTGTAGTATTAGATATATTAAAACTTATTTAAAATGAAAGAAGCAACAGATATTTCTAAAGGTATAAGTTTCACTCAGTCTTTCCGTCTACTTTTGGCAAAGACACGGTACGAAGATAAGTAAATATTTGAGAAAAGTAAGGTATTTAATATTCCTCACTTAGTCACTGCCCTAAAAAAACGAATTCTTATGGACGAACAAAAAGGGTATATTTCAATATGCTCGGGAGCCGTTAGTTGTAATCGCCGGCAATCCAACGGAGATCTCCATTATCGTTGATGGCGCCCTCGGCCCCTCCGCAGACACACCAGCCCGTCACAAATAAATATACGTACAGATAAGAAAATGCAAATACTTAGAAGATGTGATACTCCCCGGGGAATAAAACCATAATAGCTTGTTACGGTTTTATTTAATACCGGCTGGTGACGCGACTTCATTCTTATAAAGATCTGCTTATTATTTTTTTTAATACTTAATTTTCAATTACTTGTATTATAATATTATTATTGATTAACCCCTACGAACAAGCGTAATGATATGAAGCTTTATCAGAGCTATCGTTTCGGAGATTAGCTCGTAGAAACAATATACAATTCTATTTCATTTATATGTAACGATTTTTGTATTTTGCAAGCAATGAAATAAAATACATTTTAAAGCGACATTTTAAAAGTTAATACTACTTTTCTAATCTATACCTTAAATGTGAAAGTGTAATTGTCAGATTGTTTGTCCTTCAATTATATTTGAAGAGCTGAATGGATCATAGCTTGATAGAACATAAAATACTTTTAGCGAATATATAACGCTAAACTGTCGCACCTCTCTGAATTCATATAATTTCTTTTATATGATTTTTTCGTGTGATACACGCGTTTAGAAATTGAAAAATGATAACTGAATTTCCTATTACCAATACTTATATATATATATTATTGTTGTTAGTAACTTATGTAGCAATTATCATAACTCTGTCCTCCCAATACATTGTTGACAATTTAATGTAAGTCCGTAAGAACCTTGAAAAGCTAGATTTCCTAAAAAACCGGCACAATCTAAATACTAGAAACTATACCAAACTGGTTGTCCCACGTTTTTCACTTAGTAAAACCAGTATCAGTTTTTTGGGAGATAGTGTTAGATTTTACAATAAACTCCCAAAGGATATTACCGATTTGCCGGATTGCGAATTTAAGCACCATGTCAAGCCAGTTTTGGTGTCAAAAGGCTATTATAGAATGGATCAATATGTGAACGACGGTGATGTCTGAAATCAACTCATTTCTATGCATCCATTAAAAACATTTGTGACATTTACCTAATTTATTATATATATTTGTTAAAAAGATAAACCAGATCGAGTTTCTTGCCGGTTCTTCTCGATGACTGGTTTGTTTTCCGAACCGGTGGTAGTTTTGACGTTCATAAGTGCCTTCTTAGGGACTAAACTAAATAAAGTGTTTTTGATTTGATTTGATTGATTGAAATCAAGGACAAAAATCTTATCATCTAGGATCATGAGTTTTCAACGTCTTGAACTGCTGAATTCAAAAGCAACCCTTTTAGGGCTTGCAGTCGTCTTGATTAATTAAGTTGACTTTTTTTTATGTCATAACTGGCAAACGAACTTGTACCCACCTGATGTTAAGCGATCACCACCGTCCATAGACACTAACAACATCAGGGGAGTCGAAAGTGCGTTGCCAGCCTGTGTTTGGGGGAAAGGGAGTGAGAGGGGAGGGGAGAGGGAGCGGGAAAGGGAGGTGGGCCTCTGGCGCTCTCACTGACCGAACGAAACGCAACAATGCAAGCACTGTTACTTCACGTCGGTTTTCTATGAGAGGGTGGTGCTACACCCAAACGAGCCGACCCATTCATGCTGAAACCAATAATAGCTTCCGCGTGGCTCTACCACTCTTGATTATCCATGTAATGAAAAAAATATACATATTAATATGGTTGTTGGTTAGAAAAAATTCAAACTATCTCTAAGGACCATAACGCCGTCAGTAAATAACTAATAATTTGGATTCAAGCCATCCGCTACTGCTTTATTCGATTAATTTCACGATGAAAACTTCAATACTCATTGTTAATCTTTGAATTAATATATTTAATAAGCAACATAAACTCTGCTATAATATAAAATACTAACTGCTGGTCTCGGCTTCACACGAGTGTACTTCGTACTAACAAAGAAGATGAAACCAAACTTTCTCTTTAGAGCACAACCATGCATTAAAATACTATGGCGATGATTATGAATCAACGTCAGTTTGTCTACTCTATCAATATTTTTGAAGATTGCCCTATATTTTTGTCTCGTTCACTCGCTCACTTTTTTGTTTAATTTTTTTAAAGCCCAGAATATGCACTATCTCGTAAAAAATTCAAATAATTTCTTTCGTAAAGCATTGTCCTATTGATTTTTATTTATATAAGAACATATTCAAACATCATACGTATTATTTTTTTAAATCCACGGAGAAATTGATATGAATGGGATGAAAGGGATATAAGGATAAAAATGATCAAACAAATTCCATTTATAATTCAGTGTCCGTCAATCAGCATTGTACAAACGAGCAAAATATTAAATTTATATCAGAGTCGATGCTGTCTGTATCTAATGTCATTATGTTTCCATAAGTAAGGGTCCGTTTCATCATAACGTTAATGGCTGCGGGGCTGAGTTTCCAATATCGGGTAACTGATTCCTGCCTCGATTACATCCCGGCCTACCAATTCGGAATGAATATTCTTTAATATCAACGTTGCAAATAAATGTTATAAACTTTATACCTAATACTATATAGTGGATAAAGACCACAAATAAACAGAGTTTATTTCTTAACAACTAAATTCCCCAAATGGTACCGTTGATTTATGTGGGTCGTATATCTTCCTTAGGGCTTAAATAAAGATGTTCTCGTTAATCTAATATTATCATTTTTTTACCCTTTTTCCACCTACGTAGCGCCAGCACAATACGGTTTTCTCTTTCACTCTCCTCCATCAACTTTGAACACAGTGTTCATGGCTTTTATACACGTACATCTCTTCACACAAGTCCTTTTGTTTCCTCTAATCATAAAACACTACATTTTCATACTTCTTGAATCTTCCCTGGTTACATAAGTTTCGTCTCTCATCATAACATAACCATATTATGTTAACGAATCATTCTTCATTTTCTGTATCCCTAGTGCTATTTTCAAACTTCTTTCTAAATAGAAAAAAAAGCCCTGATTTTTAAACATTTTTCATTGTTGCTCCGCTCCTATTGCCCTTAGCGTGATGATATGTAGCCTATAACCATTCTCGACGAATGAGCTATATAGCACTGAAAGAATTATTCAAATCGGACCATTAGTTCCTGAGATTACCCCTTACAACGCCACAACGTCACAAACTTTACCTCTTTATAATATTAGTATAGATTACAAAGCTGGATGGTTTGTTTGTTGGTTTGGATGAACACGCTAATCTCAAGAACTGCTTTCAATCCGATATACACGTATTCATTTGTGAATCATGCAATTTCGATTGTATGGTTCACAAATGTATATATGTATGAATAGCTTAGAATAGTTAGCTAGGACACCTATAACTATTCTCGATGAATGAGCTATGTAACACTGAAAGAATTATTCAAATCGGACGATTAGTTCCTGAGATTACCCCTTACAACGCCACAACGTCACAAACTTTACCTCTTTATAATATTAGTATAGATTACAAAGCTGGAGGGTTTGTTTGTTGGTTTGGATGAACGCGTTAATCTCAAGAACTGCTCGTCCGACTTGAAAAATTATTTTAGTGTTAGATAGCTCATTTTGTCGAGGACGCTAAAACCAATAGAAGCGAAGCACCAATGAAGAATGTTTGAAAATCGGGGTTTTTTATTTCTTTTGAGAGATTCCGCTGAATGTTAGCGTTAGACCAAAGTAACTATTCCACGAGGACGAAGTTGCAGGCAAAAGCTATTCATTTATAATTACATAAAGAATCCATCTTAACATACTCATCTCTGCAACATGTAATCCATGTAGTCTCCTATAATCTGTCTTTGTCGTAAACCACCAGCACTCAGATACGTTAAATACGATAGGCCTTTTAATAGTTCTATAAGTTTTTCCCTTGAACTTCGAAGGCATTCGTAGGTTACATGTTATCCCGAAGACCTATGCCATTTCATTCACCCTGAATTTATTCTATTTCTCACGCACCCTGATCGATTTATTATTATTATTGTATTTTTCCTTTTAGTAAAAATAAATGAAAACATTTTTAACAACTCTCAAATATAAAGTAGAAACTGTTACTGACTGAATGTAAAAGTTTTATTAGTTTTATATAAACCTCATTAAAATGGTATACCTTTCATCAGTAAAGATATAACAGAAGACCGACATTATTTGTTTCTCGTCTCATTTATTTCAAAGGGCACAGTTGAAAACAAAACAATACCTACTTATTCGTCTTTGTCTGCAATGAGCCTGACGCGTCATTGTAGGGCTCCCCGAAGATCTTGTCGAACAAATCCTTTGTAACACAACACGCCTTTGTTCTGAGAATGAAAACTTAAATTAGTTTCGTAATACTGATGAAAGACGAGTTATATTCTAATTCATTAAGACTTTTTAAGGTTTTATTCAATTAATTTTTAAGATCTTTTTCCGTAATGAGTTTTTGTTAGCTTTACAGTTACCTGAGGCTATAATTTAATTGGATTTTGTCTTAAGAATATAATACATGTTTTTTTTTTGTTGATGTATAATCTTTATATATAAATTTCTTCTGTACGTGTGTATGTCACTGAACTCCTAAACGGCTAGACCGATTTAGATAAAATTTTGTGTGCGTGTTCGAGTGGATCCGAGAATGGTTTCGATTCACAATTGGGCCTGGTAGGTGGCGCTACGATGGATTTTTTATATTATCAAGGCAGGACAACGTCCGCCTGGCCTGCAAGTAATTATTATAAATTATGAACATACTGTTAGCCAATTTGTAGGATTGCCCCGTTGTCACGCGTACGAGGACGTTCCTTACAGTGATTGCCGCGTTTTTAATCGCACGTCCTGCGCGACAATGCGCCCCAGTTGTGAGTTTCCTTCCCGGCCGGCGACGGTGACGGGGAAGAAGAAAAAAGGCCCTTCTAAGGGCCAAACAGATGCCTCGTCTGTAAGACGAACGACCCAATGCTTGCCCACTGACACCGAGATCCCGCATATATCGACGACCCCTGCTACTCCTCAGGAAACGCTACTAACATCGCCCATCTCTCAGACAGCTCGGACGAGACTGTACAAAAACGACTGCGACGTTTTCGCCCAGCTGATTGCAGCTGGGAGTCCGTTTGAGATGCTGAAGCGGTGGATAGCGTTATTCCTGCGCATCCAGAAAGATGAAGACGAGGGCTTTGAACCCCGGAAACGAGATATCTCAGCATTAAGATCTCCCTTAACCGGATTACTCGTGCTCCCAGAAGTCCCCGCAGCACAAATGAAGCAGCTCGAGCCGCGCATAGCAGCCGTGCGCCGCAAGCGCGACGAAGAGACGCAAAAGCGATCGCTTTCAATTTCACCAGAAATCCAAAAAATAAACAAGAAATGTAAACAAACCGAAACAGAAAGCCCTGTGTTACCCGTCGAGAGCTGCGAGGCGCCACCTGCGTCTGCAGCCGTGCTCTCGACGAGTAAACAAATGGAATCCCGAGTTCCAGATATACCCGCCGAAAGCCGCGGGGAGCCACCAGCGCTCTCCTCAAAACAGACCACCTTAGTTACTGTTATACCCGTCGGGAGCCGCGGGGCGCTACTAGCGCCTGCATCTGTATCGCAGACAATGCCAGCGGAACCCCAAAAGATGACAGCTATACCCACCGAGAGCCCCGGGGCGCCACATGCGCTTGCACCTTCGCAATCGCAGCGATCATACGCTGCGAGCGGCGACCCCGTCGACTTCGACTGCCCAGAAACTTATTACGGATCGACATCCACTACCGGAGAGAAGCGCCACGGGATTATGCGACACACTACGGCAACGCTGCCCGCCGATCGTCGTCGAGAGCCTGCCCGACTGGCCAGAGCACTTCAGACGGCTGGCGGACGTGCTGGGGCGACCACCGACTGCGCGCGCGCATGGACGCGGAGTACGCTTCCTCCCCAACAACACAGACGAGCACAGGATCGTCAGCGAGTACCTGAAACAAGTGGAAGGCGTGAGTTGGTTCACCTACTCATCCTCCACGGAAAGAAGTCTCAAGGTCGCGATTCGCGGCCAACCAGAAGATACGAAGCCCGAATTAATTACAGAAGCCCTCCGGGAGAAGGGCTTCCATCCTGAATACACCCGATGCATCCAGGGAAGAGGTGGAAGACCAGGGTGCACCTTCCACTGCTCCCTGGTGAGAAAACCTGGCCTCATACCGGCTATATACAATATTGACGAACTCTTGATGATCAAGATCTCAATAGAAGCATGGCGTGGGAGGAGAGGCCCGGCACAGTGCCATCGATGCCAACTCTTCAGGCACTCCTCCCACCACTGCCATCGCCCGATAGACTGCGTGAGGTGCGGTGGCCCGCACTTCGCCACAAATTGCGACCGCCCACGCGAGGAAGCTGCGTCCTGCGCAAACTGCGGAGGGGCGCACACCTCAAATAATGCCCGCCTGTGCCGTGTTCCGCCGCGAGGCGCGCAATCGCCGAGCGGGGACAGTCGTCCGTACGGGTGACACCAGACGACAAGAGGAGCACAAGATCGCAGCGCCCACAATGTGGCGGGGAGCTTGATGGCCCCCGCAAACGACCCCGGCCAAAAGAGATATGCAAGGAATAAGCGAACGCACAAACAAAAAGGAGGAGCCCGCGAGACGATGGAGGCGATCCAGCTGCCAAAATCGGCCGGGCGGGGAGCCACCAGCGCTCTCCTCAAAACAGACCACCTTAGTTACTGTTATACCCGTCGGGAGCCGCGGGGCGCTACTAGCGCCTGCATCTGTATCGCAGACAATGCCAGCGGAACCCCAAAAGATGACAGCTATACCCACCGAGAGCCCCGGGGCGCCACATGCGCTTGCACCTTCGCAATCGCAGCGATCATACGCTGCGAGCGGCGACCCCGTCGACTTCGACTGCCCAGAAACTTATTACGGATCGACATCCACTACCGGAGAGAAGCGCCACGGGATAGAGGAGCACAAGATCGCAGCGCCCACAATGTGGCGGGGAGCTTGATGGCCCCCGCAAACGACCCCGGCCAAAAGAGATATGCAAGGAATAAGCGAACGCACAAACAAAAAGGAGGAGCCCGCGAGACGATGGAGGCGATCCAGCTGCCAAAATCGGCCGGGGTTTTGGGTAACATACACAAGGGTGCACGCACACCTCGGCTTGGGCTGTTACCTGGAAAAAGACGCGTCTGTCCTAGCTAACTATTCTAAGCTATTCATACATATATACATTTGTGAACCATACAATCGAAATTGCATGATTCACAAATGAATACGCACTGAAAGAATTATTCAAATCGGACGATTAGTTCCTGAGATTACCCCTTACAACGCCACAACGTCACAAACTTTACCTCTTTATAATATTAGTATAGATTACAAAGCTGGAGGGTTTGTTTGTTGGTTTGGATGAACGCGTTAATCTCAAGAACTGCTCGTCCGACTTGAAAAATTATTTTAGTGTTAGATAGCTCATTTTGTCGAGGACGCTAAGACCAATAGAAGCGAAGCACCAATGAAGAATGTTTGAAAATCGGGGTTTTTTATTTCTTTTGAGAGATTCCGCTGCGTGTTAGCGTTAGCCCAAATTGACTATTGCACGAGGACGAAGTCGCAGGCAGAAGCTATTCATTTATAATTACATAAAGAATCCATACTCATCTCTGCAACATATAATCCATGTAATCTCCTATAATCTGTCTTTGTCGTAAACCACCAGCACTCAGATACGTTAAATACGATACCCGCCTGTGCCGTGTTCCGCCGCGAGGCGCGCAATCGCCGAGCGGGGACAGTCGTCCGTACGGGTGACACCAGACGACAAGAGGAGCACAAGATCGCAGCGCCCACAATGTGGCGGGGAGCTTGATGGCCCCCGCAAACGACCCCGGCCAAAAGAGATATGCAAGGAATAAGCGAACGCACAAACAAAAAGGAGGAGCCCGCGAGACGATGGAGGCGATCCAGCTGCCAAAATCGGCCGGGGACTCCGCCCAGGATGTCCTCATTACCTTCATGAAGATCTTAGCAGCCACAACGAATCCCGAAACAATACAACAGTTCCTGAGGGCCCTACAAGCGCTGCAAACCGATGGCCAGGCCCCTCAGTCGACATCTATAACAAAATAGAAGCCTTGTCGCCCAAAACCAATCGTCAATCAAAATTCACAAACTATTTCTAAACCTAATTGGCGTACCGGTGTATATACATTAACACTAATAAAAATATACAATACGCCAGGATAATACCAGAGACTATATATACATACTAGCCGACCCGTGCCCACTTCGTTGGGCGGTAATAGGCATTATCAAGCTACAACTTTTCTCTAGAACTAAATCAAATATATCTAAAAATGAAGGCAGCTTTCGTAAGAACCGTGTTCGTTCGACCATTTTTCTCCGACTTCCCAGATATTACCCCCTACAACCTCACAAACTTTACCTCTTTATAATATTAGTATAGATTATAGATAATATAATAGCTTCTGCCCGCGATTTCGTACGCGTGGAATAGTTATTTTGAGCTAAGGCAGCGGAAGCTCTAAATAGAAAAAAAAGCCCTGATTTTTAAACATTTTTCATTGTTGCTCCGTTCCTATTGCCCTTAGCGTGATGATATGTAGCCTATAACTATTCTCGATGAATGAGCTATGTAACACTGAAAGAATTATTCAAATCGGACGATTAGTTCCTGAGATTACCCCTTACAACGCCACAACGTCACAAACTTTACCTCTTTATAATATTAGTATAGATTACAAAGCTGGAGGGTTTGTTTGTTGGTTTGGATGAACGCGTTAATCTCAAGAACTGCTCGTCCGACTTGAAAAATTATTTTAGTGTTAGATAGCTCATTTTGTCGAGGACGCTAAGACCAATAGAAGCGAAGCACCAATGAAGAATGTTTGAAAATCGGGGTTTTTTATTTCTTTTGAGAGATTCCGCTGCGTGTTAGCGTTAGCCCAAATTGACTATTGCACGAGGACGAAGTCGCAGGCAGAAGCTATTCATTTATAATTACATAAAGAATCCATACTCATCTCTGCAACATATAATCCATGTAATCTCCTATAATCTGTCTTTGTCGTAAACCACCAGCACTCAGATACGTTAAATACGATAGGCCTTTTAATAGTTCTATAAGTTTTTCCCTTGAACTTCGAAGGCATTCGTAGGTTACATGTTATCCCGAAGACCTATGCCATTTCATTCACCCTGAATTTATTCTATTTCTCACGCACCCTGATCGTTTTATTATTATTATTGTATTTTTCCTTTTAGTAAAAATAAATGAAAACATTTTTAACAACTCTCAAATATAAAGTAGAAACTGTTACGGACTGAATGTAAAAGTTTTATTAGTTTTATATAAACCTCATTAAAATGGTATACCTTTCATCAGTAAAGATATAATAGAAGACCGACATTATTTGTTTCTCGTCTCATTTATTTCAAAGGGCACAGTTGAAAACAAAACAATACCTACTTATTCGTCTTTGTCTGCAATGAGCCTGACGCGTCATTGTAGGGCTCCCCGAAGATCTTGTCGAACAAATCCTTTGTAACACAACACGCCTTTGTTCTGAGAATGAAAACTTAAATTAGTTTCGTAATACTGATGAAAGACGAGTTATATTCTAATTCATTAGGACTTTTTAAGGTTTTATTCAATTAATTTTTAAGATTTTTTTTCCGTAACGAGTTTTTGTTGGCTTTACAGTTACCTTAGGCTATAATTTAATTGGATTTTGTCTTAAGAATATAATACATTTTTTTTCTTGTTGATGTATAATCTTTATATATAAATTTATTCTGTACGTGTGTATGTCACTGAACTCCTAAACGGCTATACCGATTTAGATAAAATTTTGTGTGCGTGTTCGAGTGGATCCGAGAATGGTTTCGATTCACAATTGGGCCCGGTAGGTGGCGCTACGATGGATTTTTTATATTATCAAGGCAGGACAACGTCCGCCCGGCCTGCTAGTAATTATTATAAATTATGAACATACTGTTAGCCAATTTGTACTATCTATACAATACAAAGTGTTGAGGCCACAATAATGGTATTATTTAAGTGATGATAGTCTATGGAGCACATTTTATAATTTGTAATAAATTTATATCACGTTTATAATTAGAATAATATTTTCGGCAAATCTCACTGTACTATATGAAATCGAACATTTCTAAAAATCATATAGCAGAGACAAGTAAAATTTTACGATTTTACGAATGCATTAACCAGAAAAGACTATGTAGTTAGTTTATATATAGCAAAAGCGAGAGTGAAGGGCATATCAATCAAAAACTTATTAAAAGATAATGGACTCTGAAGAGCCACCATAAACCCGTTATTGGAGAGAGTATCATAAAGTGACTTTAGTAAGTTCTTAAAAAGCAGGGAGAGTTGCGTGAGTAATGTACGTGTAATGTAAATGAGTAATTAACAATTTGCATTGGTATGGATTTTGTGCGTTGCCAGCTTGTGTTGGGAGGGGGGGGGGGGAAGAAAAGGTTAGGGGAGGGGATAGGGGAAGGGAAGGTAGGTCTCCGGCGCTCTCACTGACCGAACGAAACGCAACAATGCAAGCACTGTTACTTCACGTTGGTTTTCTATGAGAGAGTGGTACTACCTCGGGTGGGCCGACCCATTCATGCTGAAACCAGTAATAACTTCAGCGTGGCTCTACTACTACTAAAACTGCTTAAAATAACATGTTTACTGATTGTCAGTTATTTGGAAGGTGATGGCAATTTAGCAGTATTACAGATCATTCTCGAATCAACGACTTCCTTAAAATACCTAAAAACCAGTCTTTGAAATAACTGAACACGATATCATTTAAATAACTATTATATTGCTTTTATCAATTTATATAAAACAGAATTTACCCATCCGTAATATGAATTCTCAGTTTCCAGTGAGAAAATACAACGTAAAATAACATTCCCAAGTCACAATGTGTTTTTATCAGCTTCGAAACAAAAGGTTGAATTACAGTCACCGTAATTTTGTGTTCCTGTCTAAATTTGTACTGAACTTGACATCGGTTTCCCCGGAGCGAATATAAAATTACCTCCGTACATGTTACATAATGGATGCTGTCTGTGTCTTTGGGCTTAGTTTGCACGACTGTGTTTAATGATCCCGCGCCTAAGGATACGATGATTAATTATGTTGTCCGTTCTGTCTTTTTAGCACTTTGAGTGATTGTATTTTATCTGCAATTACTGATTAAATTATAAATATTAGGTCCTTATATATGAAATTATCGTTTTATATGGTAAAAGTGTAAGGAAAATAATATGAGATTACTCTATACATATTATAAGAATGTAAATGTAATGTGTCTGTACTTTTTCGATTTTTGTGATAAAAAAAGTGCGTGTGTACAAAGTACACATATCAGAAGTGAAACTTCTTTGGCGAACTAATTTATAAGTCTTGTTTATATTTATACAAACAAGAAAAAAGGATAAAAAGTTTTTTTATTTATTGAATCTGCGTTTACTGCAAATGACGTCACTCCCGTTGCATACCTGCGTGACGTAAATCTGTAAAATTTTTACCCTCATGCGCCTAAAGAAGTTTCACTTCAAAAATATTGCAGGTGTCTAGGAATAAGTAATATAATACATTTTAACCATTTTTAGAAATGTCTGTCTGTCTATCTGTCTGTCTGTTTGTATGAACACGCATTAGGTTCACAATAAAACCGCAAATCATATTTTCAGGAGGAACTTAGTCTTTCTCTCATTAAAATCGGTCTACTATATCATAAATTATTGTAATTTGAATGACGGCTCGAGTTAATTGCGAGAGAGTAGTAATTTTAACTAATTTGGTTGAACGCGCTAATCTCAGGGACTATTGGTCTGATTTGAAAAATTCCTTCAATGTTATATAGCTCATTTATCGAGGATAGCTATGGGACCAGACAAGCGACCAGTGGGAGCGTAGCACCAATTAAGAATGTTTCAAAATCGGTTTCTTCTTTCTTTTGAGAGCTCCACGTTAGACAAAAGTAACTATTCCAGGCGAACGAAGTTACGGGCAGAAGCTATATTTAATAAATCGAAATATGTACCATTATAATCTATGCACTTTCACCATTTAGTAGGTAGTTCATTGATTCTATAGCTGAAAAAATTGTGAGAGTGAGAATCAATCAAATCTATAAAGGCGACTTCGACTGTATCCAATCGTAATTGAACTTTTTCCCATGCAATAATTGTCCAAATTCCAAAAAAGTGGTAATCTGTTGGAGCAATCTCCGGGGAGTAGATGCTGGAAACATTTCAATCGCAACCAATCGTAAAGTATGGGATCTAGCGGTATCCTTAAGCAGCAGTGGGCTAGAAAGAATGGCTAGTCTGTAGTGTATGACACCAGCACTGTTCCACCAAATGCTCACCTTTTTATGAGTCGCTTTCGCTTGGGACAAGACTCAGCTGGTTTTCTTGGGTTAAACTAATGTCATGAGAGTTTCCGAGTGTCGTAATTGATCCATTTTTAGTCACAAGTAACGATACGATTCAAAATTCCCTCGTTATTGTGGCAAGCACTGTTACTTCACGTTGGTTTTCTATGAGAGAGTGGTACTACCTCGGGTGGGCCGACCCATTCATGCTGAAACCAGTAATAACTTCAGCGTGGCTCTACTACTACTAAAACTGCTTAAAATAACATGTTTACTGATTGTCAGTTATTTGGAAGGTGATGGCTATTTAGCAGTATTACAGATCATTCTCGAATCAACGACTTCCTTAAAATACCTAAAAACCAGTCTTTGAAATAACTGAACACGATATCATTTAAATAACTCTTATATTGCTTTTATCAATTTATATAAAACAGAATTTACCCATCCGTAATATGAATTCTCAGTTTCCAGTGAGAAAATACAACGTAAAATAACATTCCCAAGTCACAATGTGTTTTTATCAGCTTCGAAACAAAAGGTTGAATTACAGTCACCGTAATTTTGTGTTCCTGTCTAAATTTGTACTGAACTTGACATCGGTTTCCCCGGAGCGAATATAAAATTACCTCCGTACATGTTACATAATGGATGCTGTCTGTGTCTTTGGGCTTAGTTTGCACGACTGTGTTTAATGATCCCGCGCCTAAGGATACGATGATTAATTATGTTGTCCGTTCTGTCTTTTTAGCACTTTGAGTGATTGTATTTTATCTGCAATTACTGATTAAATTATAAATATTAGGTCCTTATATATGAAATTATCGTTTTATATGGTAAAAGTGTAAGGAAAATAATATGAGATTACTCTATACATATTATAAGAATGTAAATGTAATGTGTCTGTACTTTTTCGATTTTTGTGATAAAAAAAGTGCGTGTGTACAAAGTACAGATATCAGAAGTGAAACTTCTTTGGCGAACTAATTTGTAAGTCTTGTTTATATTTATACAAACAAGAAAAAAGAATAAAAAGTTTTTTTATTTATTTAATCTGCGTTTACTGCAAATTACGTCACTTCCGTTGCATACCTGCGTGACGTTACATCTGTAAAAAAATTACCCTCATGCGCCTAAAGAAGTTTCACTTCAAAAATATTGCAGGTGTCTAGGAATAAGTAATATAATACATTATAACCATTTTTATAAATGTCTGTCTGTCTATCTGTCTGTCTGTCTGTTTGTATGAACACGCATTAGGTTCACAATAAAACCGCAAATCATATTTTCAGGAGGAACTTAGTCTTTCTCTCATTAAAATCGGTCTACTATATGATAAATTATTGTAATTTGAATGAGGGCTCGAGTTAATTGCGAGAGAGTAGTAATTTTAACTAATTTGGTTGAACGCGCTAATCTCAGGGACTACTGGTCTGATTTGAAAAATTCCTTCAATGTTATATAGCTCATTTATCGAGGAAAGCTATGGGACCAGACAAGCGACCAGTGGGAGCGTAGCACCAATTAAGAATATTTCAAAATCGGTTTCTTATTTCTTTTGAAAGCTCCACTGCGTGTTAGCGTTAGACAAAAGTAACTATTCCAGGCGAACGAAGTTACGGGCAGAAGCTATATTTAATAAATCGAAATATGTACCATTATAATCTATGCACTTTCGCCATTTAGTAGGTAGTTCATTGATTCTATAGCTGAAAAAATTGTGAGAGTGAGAATCAATCAAATCTATAAAGGCGACTTCGACTGTATCCAATCGTAATTGAACTTTTTCCCATGCAATAATTGTCCAAATTCCAAAAAAGTGGTAATCTGTTGGAGCAAGCTCCGGGGAGTAGATGCTGGAGACATTTCAATCGCAACCAATCGTGAAGTATGGGATCTAGCGGTATCCTTAAGCAGCAGTGGGCTAGAAAGAATGGCAAGTCTCGGTTGTTAGGGGCTAGCTTTTTCATCATGTTTTGCGATTTTAGAGATCTGGCCTAGTGGCTGTAGTGTATGACACCACTGTTCCACCAAATGCTCACCGTTTTCTGAGTCGCTTTCGCTTGGGACAAGACTCGGCTAGTTTTCTTGGGTTAAACTAATTTCATGAGAGTTTCCGAGTGTCGTAATGGATCCATTTTTCGTCACAAGTAACGATACGATTCAAAATTCCCTCGTTATTGTGATGGTAGTAATATAATGCGGCACTTAATGCATGTCTGTTAGTGTGCTTCAATCAATTAATAAAGGATCAAATTCTCGAGCTTCTTCACTTTTCAAATTTTTTTGAAGCGAATTGAAATTGTTTTAACATACATCGAAGTCTGCCGCTAATTATGAAGTGGTTTTCAATGAATCCGCTTCCACGGTTACCTTTAATTCTCTATTGTCAACTAAGGTATAAGGTATCCAAGGGGGTTGTTCTGTAGGTCAAAATATCGTAAACTGAAACGTTGGAACCAAAAACGTACCGTGCTTTTTTTACAGTAGCTTCCCCATACACATCGTTAATCCTACCAGCTGCTTTTGCAGCGCTGATGCCGAGGTGGAACTCGTATTCGTAAATAACGTGACATTTTAAGTTTTCCACCTTGTGAAAATAACGATTACAAAGCAAAATCAAATGGTGAGAAAACACACAAGTACACAAGCTTAAATTTGAATTTGGAAGTCGTAACCATATGTCAAAGTAGTCAGCTCGATATAAATCCAATTTCTTATGTAAGCAACTAACATATAAGTGTCTTATTTTTTATTTTCATGTTGGCAGGACTTTTTCTAAGCTTACCTGACTCGCTACCCTCAGATGAAAATCTGTCACCAAGCACTTATTGGTATATTCCAATAGATCCACATGAGAGCCAGTCCCTTTAGTGTTAACGTATCATTTAAAGTATTTTTCAAATTCTATGCTTGATATTTTATCGGTAAAATCCTTTTTACCCAATTGTGTCTTGTCTCCAGAAGATAATATTTTCGAGTACATTTATTTATGTCTCATTTTGACACGTTGTGTAGGCTAAAGGGCTTGATGGATGCTCACATGTGGGTTGTTGTTAAATTCGTCTCAATGTGTAGGTGGTAGAGCCACGCTGAAACTGTTACTGGTTTCAGCATGAATGGGTCGGCTTTCCCGGGGTAGCACCACCCTCTCGCATACCTGCGTGACGTTACATCTGTAAAAAAATTACCCTCATGCGCCTAAAGAAGTTTCACTTCAAAAATATTGCAGGTGTCTAGGAATAAGTAATATAATACATTATAACCATTTTTATAAATGTCTGTCTGTCTATCTGTCTGTCTGTCTGTTTGTATGAACACGCATTAGGTTCACAATAAAACCGCAAATCATATTTTCAGGAGGAACTTAGTCTTTCTCTCATTAAAATCGGTCTACTATATGATAAATTATTGTAATTTGAATGAGGGCTCGAGTTAATTGCGAGAGAGTAGTAATTTTAACTAATTTGGTTGAATTTTACTGTGGTATATTAAATTAACCTTTATAAACCTTTTTTAATTTGGCGTTCTTAGATCTTACACTATTAATAAAATTATATAACGCACTATTCTTACTAATTGAATAACGGTTATTCACGTGCAAAGTGTAGCTTCTGTCAAAATTAAAGTAAAAAATGTAATAGTTATAGTGATCAAATAAAACGATATGTGCAATTTTATAGATATACTAGCTTCTGCTCATGACTTCGTCCGCGTGGAATAGTTACTCTAGGCTATCGCTAATAAGCGTTATTCCACGCGAACGAAGTTACGGGCAGAAGCTATATTTAATAAATCGAAATATGTACCATTATAATCTATGCACTTTCGCCATTTAGTAGGTAGTTCATTGATTCTATAGCTGAAAAAATTGTGAGAGTGAGAATCAATCAAATCTATAAAGGCGACTTCGACTGTATCCAATCGTAATTGAACTTTTTCCCATGCAATAATTGTCCAAATTCCAAAAAAGTGGTAATCTGTTGGAGCAAGCTCCGGGGAGTAGATGCTGGAGACATTTCAATCGCAACCAATCGTGAAGTATGGGATCTAGCGGTATCCTTAAGCAGCAGTGGGCTAGAAAGAATGGCAAGTCTCGGTTGTTAGGGGCTAGCTTTTTCATCATGTTTTGCGATTTTAGAGATCTGGCCTAGTGGCTGTAGTGTATGACACCACTGTTCCACCAAATGCTCACCGTTTTCTGAGTCGCTTTCGCTTGGGACAAGACTCGGCTAGTTTTCTTGGGTTAAACTAATTTCATGAGAGTTTCCGAGTGTCGTAATGGATCCATTTTTCGTCACAAGTAACGATACGATTCAAAATTCCCTCGTTATTGTGATGGTAGTAATATAATGCAGCACTTAATGCGTGTCTGTTAGTGTGCTTCAATCAATTAATAAAGGATCAAATTCTCGAGCTTCTTCACTTTTCAAATTTTTTTGAAGCGAATTGAAATTGTTTTAACATACATCGAAGTCTGCCGCTAATTATGAAGTGGTTTTCAATGAATCCGCTTCCACGGTTACCTTTAATTCTCTATTGTCAACTAAGGTATAAGGTATCCAAGGGGGTTGTTCTGTAGGTCAAAATATCGTAAACTGAAACGTTGGAACCAAAAACGTACCGTGCTTTTTTTACAGTAGCTTCCCCATACACATCGTTAATCCTACCAGCTGCTTTTGCAGCGCTGATGCCGAGGTGGAACTCGTATTCGTAAATAACGTGACATTTTAAGTTTTCCACCTTGTGAAAATAACGATTACAAAGCAAAATCAAATGGTGAGAAAACACACAAGTACACAAGCTTAAATTTGAATTTGGAAGTCGTAACCATATGTCAAAGTAGTCAGCTCGATATAAATCCAATTTCTTATGTAAGCAACTAACATATAAGTGTCTTATTTTTTATTTTCATGTTGGCAGGACTTTTTCTAAGCTTACCTGACTCGCTACCCTCAGATGAAAATCTGTCACCAAGCACTTATTGGTATATTCCAATAGATCCACATGAGAGCCAGTCCCTTTAGTGTTAACGTATCATTTAAAGTATTTTTCAAATTCTATGCTTGATATTTTATCGGTAAAATCCTTTTTACCCAATTGTGTCTTGTCTCCAGAAGATAATATTTTCGAGTACATTTATTTATGTCTCATTTTGACACGTTGTGTAGGCTAAAGGGCTTGATGGATGCTCACATGTGGGTTGTTGTTAAATTCGTCTCAATGTGTAGGTGGTAGAGCCACGCTGAAACTGTTACTGGTTTCAGCATGAATGGGTCGGCTTTCCCGGGGTAGCACCACCCTCTCACAGATAACCGACGTGAAGTAATAGTGCTTGCATTGTTGCGTTTCGTTCGGTCAGTGGAGCGCCGGATTAACTGAAAATGAGTACGACTATTTAAGTATGGCCCTTTGTAAATAAAAGGTAAAGGTGGGGTTTCTTTTTATTAATAATTCTAATTATTTACAGCAAACACCTGGATTTTATAATATTTAGAAATAATTACGTACTTGAAGCAAATCAGTGCTACAGATAGTTGACAATTTACGATTAACTATAAATATCAGTTGAATGTAGTGATACTGATTACTGTGACATTATATAGATATTTTGAATATTTTACTGTGGCATATTACATCAATAACCTTTATAAACATTTTTTAATTTGGCGTTCATAGATCTTACAATATTAATAAAATTATATAACGCACTATTCTTACTAGTTGAATAACAGTTATTCACGTGCAAAGTGTAGCTTCTGTCAAAATTAAAGTAAAAAATGTAATAGTTATAGTGATCAAATAAAACGATATGTGCAATTTTATAGATATACTAGCTTCTGCTCATGACTTCGTCCGCGTGGAATAGTTACTCTAGGCTATCGCTAATAAGCGTCGGAAGCTTTAAAAAAAATCCCCGATTTTGTAACATTCTTCATTGGTGCTCCACTCCTATTGGTTTTAGTGTGATGATATATAGCCTATAGCCTTTCTTGATAAATGATCTATCTAAAACTGAAATTGAACTCCAGCCGTAATTTAAATTACAATTACTTTTGATTGAGTGGACCGATTTTAATGAAACAAAGACTAAGTTACTCCTGAGGATATGCTTTATGATTTTTATTGTGAACTCAGTACTTTAGCATTGATGCGTGTATGCGTGTACATACAAACAGACAGATAGATAGACAGACATTTCTTAAAATAGATTGAAATGTATTTTATTACTTATTCCTTCACATCTAATAACAATTTAACATTTTTTTTTCACGAAAATCTAAAATTTACAGACACGGTTCATTTACGTTCTTATTATAATAATAATAATATTTTTTTATGTTCCAAGTCAGTATGTACATAATTAGTAGTAATATTGGTATCTGCATTGGTTACAAACCGTATCGCAGATATCACAATTTCATATAATGAGAACTAAAACAAACAGTATTGTATTATATGTATAGATTAACAAAGAATTATTACACAATAGAAAAAATTCACAGTAATGCGTTAAAGCGTCCCGTCGTTAATGCACAATAACAGATTGCGTACGCGCGTTCGCCCAAGGACATTCTAAAATACACTGTCGTGTCCTAACGCTATGAAGGACATAGCTCTCGCTCAGGGCGCTGAAGAGGGAAGGGAGGTTTTCCTTACTAAATGTTTTATTCATACTTTATATAATCCCTCACAAAGAAAAACGATTATATAAAAACGTACCGTGCTTTTTTTACAGTAGCTTCCCCATACACATCGTTAATCCTACCAGCTGCTTTTGCAGCGCTGATGCCGAGGTGGAACTCGTATTCGTAAATAACGCAACATTTTAAGTTTTCCACCTTGTGAAAATAACGATTTCAAAGCAAAATTAAATGGCGCGAAAAGATAAGAACAATTAAATTAGAAACACAAGTACACGAGCCTAAATTTGAATTTGGAATTCATAACCAAATGTCAAAGTAGACAGCTCGATAAAAATCGAATTTCTTATGTGAGGATCTAACATATAAGTGATTTATTTTTTATTTTCATGGTGGTAGGACTCTTTCTAAGCTTACCTGACTCGCTACCCTCAAGTTGAAAATCTGTCACCAAGCACCTTTTGAGAGCCAGTGTTAACGTGTCTTTTGAAGTATTTTTCAAATTCTATGCTTGATATTTTATCGGTAAAATCCTTTTTACCCAATTGTGTCTTCACTCCAGAAGATAATGTTTTCGAGTACATTTATTTATGTCTAATTTTGACGCGCCGCTTAGGCTTGATGGATGTTCACATGTGGGTTGTTGTTAAATTCGTCTTAATGTGTAGGTGGTAGAGCCACGATGAAACTATTACTGGTTTCGGCATGAATAGATCGGCTCGCCCGGGGTAGCACCATCCTCTTACAGAAAACCGACGTGACCTTTTATGTGACAAACTGTGGAAGTCAAAGCAATTACTATTTACTCAAATTTCCCCAAAATAATTTAGAAACACATTAATAATAACGCTCAAATTATTGTTATTTAAGTAATACATCAATTCTATACAATTATTCTTATGTATATAAAGAATTGATGTATCTAATATAGTAGCGTAAGTGTTAATGTTCCGGTGGCGCTGTAATAATTCTAATTATTTACAGCAAACAACTGGATTTTATAATTATAGAAATAATTACGTACTTAAAGCAAATCAGTGCTACAGATAATTGACAATTTACGATTAACTATAAATATCAGTTGAATGTACTGATACTGATTACTGTGACATTATATAGATATATTGAATATTTTACTGTGGTATATTAAATTAACCTTTATAAACCTTTTTTAATTTGGCGTTCTTAGATCTTACACTATTAATAAAATTATATAACGCACTATTCTTACTAATTGAATAACGGTTATTCACGTGCAAAGTGTAGCTTCTGTCAAAATTAAAGTAAAAAATGTAATAGTTATAGTGATCAAATAAAACGATATGTGCAATTTTATAGATATACTAGCTTCTGCTCATGACTTCGTCCGCGTGGAATAGTTACTCTAGGCTATCGCTAATAAGCGTCGGAAGCTTTAAAAAAAATCCCCGATTTTGTAACATTCTTCATTGGTGCTCCACTCCTATTGGTTTTAGTGTGATGATATATAGCCTATAGCCTTTCTTGATAAATGATCTATCTAAAACTGAAATTGAACTCCAGCCGTAATTTAAATTACAATTACTTTTGATTGAGTGGACCGATTTTAATGAAACAAAGACTAAGTTACTCCTGAGGATATGCTTTATGATTTTTATTGTGAACTCAGTACTTTAGCATTGATGCGTGTATGCGTGTACATACAAACAGACAGATAGATAGACAGACATTTCTTAAAATAGATTGAAATGTATTTTATTACTTATTCCTTCACATCTAATAACAATTTAACATTTTTTTTTCACGAAAATCTAAAATTTACAGACACGGTTCATTTACGTTCTTATTATAATAATAATAATATTTTTTTATGTTCCAAGTCAGTATGTACATAATTAGTAGTAATATTGGTATCTGCATTGGTTACAAACCGTATCGCAGATATCACAATTTCATATAATGAGAACTAAAACAAACAGTATTGTATTATATGTATAGATTAACAAAGAATTATTACACAATAGAAAAAATTCACAGTAATGCGTTAAAGCGTCCCGTCGTTAATGCACAATAACAGATTGCGTACGCGCGTTCGCCCAAGGACATTCTAAAATACACTGTCGTGTCCTAACGCTATGAAGGACATAGCTCTCGCTCAGGGCGCTGAAGAGGGAAGGGAGGTTTTCCTTACTAAATGTTTTATTCATACTTTATATAATCCCTCACAAAGAAAAACGATTATATAATTGGAATAGGATAAATGCAGGGTGGATGAAATGGCGAAAGGTGTCTGGTGTAGCTTGTGACCCACGAATGCCCTTGAAACTCAAAGGGAAGGTGTATAAAACTATTATAAGACCAGTAATGTTGTACGCATCTGAGTGCTGGGCGACGAGAGAGACGGATGAAAGAAAACTACATGTGGCAGAGATGCGAATGTTAAGGTGGATGTGTGGTGTAACTAGAATGGATAAGATTAGGAATGAATATATCAGAGGAAGTTTGAAAATAGCACCAGTAACAGAGAAGTTAAGAAGTAATAGGTTAACATGGTATGTTATGAGGAGTGATGAAGACCATGTAACTAGAAATGCTTTGAGTATGACGGTCGATGGATATAACAGTACAGGAAGACAGAAAAAAACATGGATGGATTTTTTGAAAAATGATATGTGTGTAAAAGCTGTGATGACTGAGATGACATCTGATAGGCGAGCGTGGAAAAGGAAAACATATTGTGCCGACCCTACTTAGGTGGCATAAGGGTAAGAAGATGATGATAATTCATTTGACTACCCTTACCTTACGGAAGATGACAATTAAAATTCTTGTTACTTTATTTATCATATATAAACTTTAACTAAATACATAGCTACTAAAATTATATTATCTAACCTCGCACGAGAATTGGTAAGGCGATTTAGGTCGAACGATGTGTACTGCATACAGTAAAGGTTTCGTCAATCGATTTTTCGGTTCAACGAATTTGTGGAGACTAATAAACATATCAGTGTCAAGCCCGTTTGAACTCTATTTAGGATAACGTGCACCAGCACTGATGTTGGTACTTACAGTTACCGTTTTTAATAAACCAGTCCAACTAGTTTTTTGGCTGCTCATTTTCATCCAATCAACGTCTACCATTATGATATTACTTGTTTGAATCGATGCGAGCGTGAACTGCTTAAAATCGGTTAATATCAAAATAAAAATCAAAACTACTTTATTCAACTTAAGCCTTGAGAAAGCGCTTCTGAACGTCAAAACTACCACCGGTTCGAAAAACAACCCAGTCATCAAGAAGAACCGGCAAGAAACTCGACCTGGTTTATCTTGTCATTACACAAATTTCATTACATAGAGAATATAGCTGCACAGAGAGGGCGTCATTTCCCTAGTCAAATCAAATCAAAAATACTTAATTCAGTTTAGGCCCAATTAAGGCGCTTATGAACGTCAAAACAACCACCGGTTCGGAAAACAACCCAGTCACCGAGAAGAACCGGCAAGAAACTCGATCGGGTACATCTTTTTAACATATATATATATATATTTCAAATACATTATATGTTACAGTACCGTTTTTAGTGGATGCACAGAGAGGAATCAATTCCAGACGTCACCATCGTTCACGTATTGATCCACTCTATAGTAGCCTTTCGACACTAAAACCCGCTTGACATGATGCTTAAATTTACAGTCCGGCAAATCGGTAATATGTTTTGGGACTTTATTGTAAAACCTAACACTATTACCTAAGAAACTATTACTGGTTTTGCTAAGTCTGAAACATGGGACGACTAGTTTGTCACAGTTTCTAGTATTTAGATCATGCCGGTCCTTTACAAAATGCAGGTTTTCTAGAATAGCCGTTTGATATTAAAACCCGTGAAAAAATTGACATGGTGCTGGAACTCACTGTCCGGCAACTCGGTAATGTGGTCTTTGTTATAAAACCTACACTATCACCTTAAAATATACTGGAGAATGATGTACCATAAACACATTAACACACTCATTAACAAGAAATAGCAAGTAGTCTGCTTTCGTTAGCTATGAAATTCAATAATATTGTCCAATGATTATAACAAATACACTACACTGTATATTATATATAGTAAAACATTATATTGTAAAACATTATAGAATTAACTAGATCTCGTGACTTCCCTGTATATATATTTAACATATTCCTTAGGAACAAACAAACTAACATTATCATTTATAATATTAGTAAGGATAGTCAAAATAATTAAGAATGTTTAATTTTTTTAAATAACAATAACGTTACATTTTAACAGCATAAATAAAGACATATTTTTTTTCGCGATTAAATTGGACATAGCTGCTCTATCATGTAGCCTAATTTATACTCATAATTTACGCCAAAAGTTCCTAATTACGTAATTTGTTATAGTCATAAGACACAATGGATGCTCATTTTATGATAATATATAATAGACATAACTTATGAGTAATTATTAAGTTACAAATAAATTTGAATACAACATAATAATAATAAAGATATTTACTTTCAAGAAAATAAGTATAGTCTAAAGTTGGCTAGTTTTCTGTTAAATAAAAATGGCAATATAGCAAGCAAACAATAATCTTGAAGAACTTCGTTTTTAACCGGAACGAAAAATTGTAAGGCTAAAAGAGCTCATCAGGCTTCTTAACTATATAATAATAATCATAAATACAGTGGTACAACAAAATAATCCCAAGGAGGCTTGATGTCAGGCAGGCGGCCGATCGTAAAAATTAAGCCAAATCATATACCACAACATGACAAATATGTTGTACCGACCCTACTTATATGGGATAAGGGTAAGAAGAAGAAGAATTTCAAGAAAATAATAGAAAGATTAGTAATCATAACTTATGTTTTTTTTTTAATATCTTATAGAATTTAGCGTTTGAATACAATCTCATATGATGTTAAATGATTATGTAGTCTAAGATGGTGAACACGCTAAACCTAGAGGGGACTAAGCTTTCATATGCAGCTGCCAGAACACACCTACAGGTGTTTAGCGACAGCGAATTGCATGAGTCAGGCAACAGCCCAAGCCAAGGTGTGCCGTGCATCCTCGAGCTAGTTGTCAAAATAAAATCGGATGAGTGCCTTAAGCGCTCGCCTTAGTAGTCCGGTGAAGCTGTTAAGATCTTGCTAGGTTAATAGAGTAGTTAGTTCGAAGAATAAAGCCCTACCACCATACTATGCTTTGTAGGTGTTAGAGCCACGCTAAAGCTACTTCTGGTTTCAGCATGAATGGGTCGGCTCGTTCGGGGTAGTACCACCCCCTCACAGAACACCGACGTGAAGTAACAGTGCTTGCATTGTTGCGTTTCGTTCGGTCAGTGAGAGCGCCGGATGCCCATCTCCCCTCTTCCCCTCCCTTTTCCCTCCTCCTCTTCCCCCTTCCTCCCACAAACACAGGCTGGCAACGTACTTGCGACTCCTTTAATGTTGCAAGTGTCTATGGACGGTGGTGATTACTTAACATCAGGTGACGCACCTGTTCGTTTGCTTTCTATAATATAAAAAAAAAAACAATGTTTTCCTTCATAGAAAGCTCAGGTTTATAGTACGCTTTAAATCTATGTCTATTGACGCGTTACAAATCACGGTACCCTTGAACTATCATTGTTGGAAACTGATCAGTTTGTTAACAAACTGAATAATTGTCAGGAAGCACCATTCGGAGTTTTCGGGACAATCTCCATTGTATATAAACGACTCATTATTTAATTCCAGTTATACTGTATAAATACTACATCAAAATGATACCAAAAAGACGGACACTAAGAGTGTTTACTTAGCGCTTAAGTTTTTTTAAATGACTTAAAAAGTGTCGTCTTAAGCGTGCTGTCGTCTGCTTTAAATTATTCAAGTACCCTGTTAACAGTTGGGCTTTTCATTTGAAATTTCTTTGTAAATTGCTACTCCAACTTTTGGTATTAACTTAAGGCATCACGGCTTTCAAAGAGACTCTTTCGAAAACTGTAAGTATCAATTTCTGAAAGACATTGCGTTGTAATTTGTAATAATCATCCACATAATACGAATATTTATGTGAGCTACATTAGAAATGTTTAAAAAATGTGTTCTTAAATTTGATTTTCTGAGACAGGAAATACCCAAAAAAATTTTTTTTGTGATTCTAAACCTGAATAATTATCTCAATAAAAACAAAAATACGAAGAAAATGGTTTATGAGTAACTATGAAAGAAATATATTTCTTATTAGTTATGTACTATAACTTTCAAGGCAATGAATTAAAAATAAATTACATTGCGTTTGTATTTCTTTGACCATTATAAGATATTCGTTGTTAAAAAATGATAATTTTGTAGATTAAAACTTAATATTATAAATAGATAAATCATTCTCAGAAACTAAATGAAACATATAACCGTGGATTATTTCAATCTTTTTTAATCCAGATATATAAAGAATAAAAAACTCTCGAGTCTAATGCAAGTTGGCTTTATGAAAATGCTAAGGATTTCTTTACTCCGCAATCTACCGCATAATTCGGTATATCGTCCAACGTGACCCTTGAACGTATATTAAGAAAATGAAGACTTTAACTGATTCCGTACATTTTCTTTTTTATAACATCGTATTTCCTTTTCGTGTTGTAGCTCAGTAAAAAACTTCCTTGTGGGCTTTTCGGTTACGAGGTCGAAGTTATACGCACCTTGAAAATGCGTAAAACTGGAAGGAAGATAAATGTATATAAACGTCCCAAGTTATAAACTTTATTAAATATTTTGTTACAAGAACGTCTTTTTATAGATATGTTACGTCGTTTCGTTGTAAAAATTGAAAATGTTTTTAAAGTCGGTAAGCTTATAGCTAAAAATATGTTTAATGGATAAATATATTTTTATTTCGACATTATCGTTTTATTACCATCTTCTTACCGTTATCCCACCACTACCATCTAAGTAGGGTCGGCACGTGTTTTCCTCTCCCACTCTCGCCTGTTGTGTCTTTATTATTTCCGTATTGAAACTTTTTATACACATATAATTTTTCTTATATTCCATCTATACATATTTCTATCTTCCTCTACTCCGATATATGTATCCATCTTCACATTTTCTAAGTCCAAAAGTTTTCTGGTTACATGATTTTCATCTCGCCTCATGACATGCCCATTGCTAATCCTTACTTATAACTCCTTAAATTCTTTTTCACTGATGCTATTTTCAAACTTCCTCTGATATACTAATTCCTAAATTACATCATACATCCATCTTAACATTCGCATCTCTGCCACATGTTTTCTTCTCTCTACATTATTATTGTTTATACATTGCCGTCATTGTCGTTTTATTGTTATTCAATATTATACGTTCAACGTTTCATCTTTATTTAAGTCAAGTATTATCTTATCTATAAACAAATTGTGCTTATTCCACATGTGGGTAGTTTAAAAAAAAATGTAAATTACGTGTTCTATTTAGAGTAATTGTGGCTTCTATATTTTTTTACTTGTAATTTTGTCCTTACTACTTACCAATTGCTTAATCGGATTAATCTCCGAAATGACTAAACTGATTTTGATAACATTTATACTGGCGTCTAGTTATTTTTTCAGAGTATTATGATTATCGTTAAGCTTTTTTATATGTACTATAGAGTTATGATAAAAAGTTATAGAAATTGGCTTAAAATCGACAAAAGATCATGAAACATACGTGGACGAGAAATGGGTGTAAATAAAAAAGTGGTATGTTCCCCGTTAAGGGTCGAATATTTTCATCATATTTAATTGGGACCACCCTAGGGTATAACCAATTCAAATAAAAAGAGAATAATTAAAATCGGTACACAATTGACGAAGATATTGACTAACATACATAGAAAAAAATAGTATGTATGATCCTGGCTGTTTTCAGCCACGACTGCTCCAACTCCGACACTCGTGTACTTTCATAGGGTTAGTAATATAATCGATCTTCTTCCGGGAGGTGCGTGTACATTGTGCACAAGTGGGAACACCATTCTTTTGGTATAATTGATTGCCGCTGGTGGCCGGACTTTCAACTCGCCTAATATCGAGTACAGCACGTCGTTGTTCTTCGTAAATCTGAATTTTTGTTGCCACATGAGCTCTCTATTAAAATACATACATGATAACATAGTAACCACCAACTTCTTTGAAGTCAGTAATTTTTTTTAACAAAAGTGACCTAATATCTGTAGCACGTATGTAAGTATTAAGTGTTAACGCTTTCTTGAATGGGAATTTTATTCAGAAAACGGCAAATGCTTTAATTACTAAAATTGTGATAAAAATTTAAATATAAAACAAATGAAATTTTATACCGCCTTGGATTTTATAAATTTGAAATAAATAATATAAGATTTTTATAAGCACTACGGGTTCAATAATGTGTCTTCTTACCTTGGAGAAGTGGGACTAGCGGTATGGTGCACATATGCAGGAGTGGGGAATTAAATAGATTATATTGTTTAAAATTCGTAAGCAAAGTATTTTTTTCCTTTCAACTTGATTTATGTATTTTCCTCTGTACATGGAATATATACATAGATTATAAACAAAGCAGTCGAAATATAAAAAAGGTTAAATATGTAATTTCAATGAAACAGCAAAATCATTATCACGGGAACGAATCTCGGCCACGAATAAGTATTATAATAAAACATTTTAAGTCTATTGTAATATACATTCTACAAACATAAACATAAAAAGGTACATGTGCCAAAGGGCGTTTAATGTTAGTCAGAGACTTATCACGTCCGCAGAGGCCTCGGACCCGCGATCATGTTCGAGGCGGGGCAACAGTCGCCCACCACGAACACTAAGCCTTTGTGAAGAAAGGAAAACCCGAGCTTGTCGTAAAAAATTGAGGTCTCGTCTGAAAACGTGACTTGGCATTTTGTTTATGACATTGGACTTTATGCTTATTTATAATAAGCTAACTGTTCTCCGCGTCACCGTGCACGAGAAATTGCTTTTGATGTTCGACGGGAACGATAGGGAGAATGAATCGTGGATTACGCTGTATTTTATATTCTGCTGGAATATGTTATAGTCCTAGTAAATGTAATATAATAGCCTAGATCCTCCCTCGAGATAAGATCTGAAAACGACATTAAAAAAACGATATCGAATATACACATTTCTTGATATGGCTCCCACGTCATTTGTTGTATGTTAATGGTACTAAGTTTTTTTTTATCGTAGCATGGCAAAGTGACTGTACTGTGCCTGATGGTGAGCACAGTATAATCCAAAAACAATTGCGACTACCGAGAGACACGCTATCCCTCACCGGTCGCCGCTGTCATGCCGGCCTGCATAAATGTCTCTTCACCTTACGCTTAAAGGACCCCATATTATAGGATGGAGGGAACACACTGTTAGTTTATCTACCATTTTAGACCACATAGTAATTACACATCAGAAGAGATTGTGGTTAAACTTATAAAATATATAAAAGAATCTTTGCCAAATTATATACCTATCAAAACCTTCCTGATGAATTACCTTATCCACAGGTGAAATCCGCATGACAATGCGTACAGTAGTTTTTAAACTTATGGCGAACAGACAGACAGACGCTGTAGGGGACTTTGTTTTATACTATGTAATGATAATGAATATGAACTACAACATAGATAAGTATGACATGAACATTGTTACGCTGAATAGTTCCACTAAGATCGTAACATGATTTATAAGTTGTAATCATTTCATCGACTATTTCTTTCGACCTCCAAAGTCGAATTCTCCTTTTCCGATAGGCACCTAAGTTATAATTCGCGAAGTTGCAAAAGTACCATTTATTTCACCGGAAAAATTCTAAATTATATTACTTCGGGCAATATCCGATTGTAATTGAAAGTTCGAATGAAATATAAGCACAATGGTCGCGATATTTCAATGTCGAGTTTTAGGAACAAGCCTTTTGATTAATTTATATCAGATACTACGGGGTATTCAAAGTAAGTTGTTAAGGGAATAGAAAATTACTGATTTATTTGAGTGGTATTTTCTAAATTTCGTGCTGGTCTTAGATTGCTTTATTTTTAGGACATTTTATTTACTGTTTCTCTTTATTGTATGTTATTCTTATTACTGTTTAAAATATGCGAAGTATAATGATAAAATACACTTTTATTACTATCGAAACTTGAAAGTTTTTTCTGTTAGTGATTTTTGGGTGATATATCGAAATATATATTACACATATACAGACAGAAATTTGATATTGAAACATCTACATAGATGCGTACAGAATAAATATTCGTCTCAAGTTGTTTTATGTGTATGAAGTTTTATTAACAGTACAGAAAGAGGTAGCATTCTTTTATTACCAGCATTTTAGTGTCTTTTTTTTATCATAGGAGGCAAACGAGTAGATGGTTCACCTGATGTTAAGTGATCACCACCACCCATAGACACTTGTAACACCAGGGGAGTAACAAGTACATTGCTAGCCTGTGTTTGGGGGGAGGGGGAGAAGAGAGCGGAAGGGAGGGAAGGGGGGCTAGCGGAGGTTGGAGGGGGAGGAAGCGGAAGGGGAGAGGAGGAAGGGGAAGAGAGGTGGGCCTCCGGTCCTCCCACTAATCGAACGAAACGCAGTAATGCAAGCATTGTTACTTCACGTCGGTTTTCTGTGAGAGGGTAGTACTCCCCCGGGCGAGCCGACCCATTCATCCTGAAACCAGTAATAGCTTCAGCGTGGCTCTACCCCCTACCGAAACCTATGTATAGAATAACTTAGCTATAGCTCTAGCTGTTGCGCTAGCAACACTGGCTGTATAATAAAGATAGCCATAATTGTGGAAGCGCTTGGTTAACAAAATGAAATATGTTCTTTGCAAGGGAAA
>MU159408.1:124728-149383 GCA_015888305.1 Antheraea pernyi | reverse complement strand
ACAGACAGACAGACAAAAATTTTAAAAAGGTTATTTTTGGCTTCTATATCGTCAACAAAGCCTACCCCTATCAAAATTTTCAAAAAATATTTAATGTACAGATTTGGCCCTGCTACAGTTTTATTATAATATAGATATAAAAATATGTATTTATCTTCTTTATATATACATTTCTTCTGTACCTGTGTATGTCACTGAACCCCTCCTAAATGGCTGGACCGATTTTGATGAAATTATGTGTGCGTGTTCGAGTGGATCTGAGAATGGTTTGGATTCACAATTGGAAACGGTAGGTGGCGATGCGCATGAATTTTAGATTATTTTTTTATTAAAAAGGCATGACAGCGTCCGCCGGGGCCGCTAGTAATAATATACTTTTGACTAAACACTTAAAGAGGTATTTCATTGTGGTTTGGTTAGTTTCATCTTGTATGAAATATGTTATTAATATAGCCCACTGAAATAGCTGTAATTACAAATTAAATAGAATTATCCCAGTAAAGTGATGTTTTGTTCATTCCTATATCTGTTATTATAGAAAAAAACATTAAATGACATAGATATAAAAAGCATAAACCACGTAGTGCGTTACTTAGGTCTCGTCAAATCGATTATGACGTATCGTCGACAGATTATGTGCGTGATAGGGGTAATGTACTATTAATCATGCTATAAAAAGCCAGCAAGACTCCACAGGCAACTTGTAAGGTTAATAAAAGAGGTCGAATGCCGGTAATCACTTTATTACTTTTGGTAAAATATATATAAGTTCTATACTGTTTTACAAGTTTAAAACACTATAAAATTTACAATATATTGATTAAAAAAACATCCCAACATGTATTAACAATGTAGGCATCAGAAGTAGTATAAAAAGTAATGAACTGGCCACTTACATTAGGATAATTAAAAACTAATTACGTTATTTGAAAATGGAACTCTTTGATTTTAAAATGCATCTTGTTTCATGTATTTACTGCTTGTTCTTGCATTCTAGTGCTATTTTAAATATTGCGTGTTTACGTTTCATGGATTTAAGTTGGGAAATTATTCGCAGCAAGATTTACTACGATTTTAAGTGTAGTTTGACGACTCAGTAGAGAGATGCTAGCCTTCAAACTGCTCTTGATGATGAAGTCACCATGTAAGTCGACTATTTTCACTGTGTAGCTGGATTCATCGCTCGCTGGATAGCTCGCAAATCATTAAAGAGTAAGTTTCAGGAATTCGGTCTCTTAACTCTGCCCTCCCAATATATTCTTAATAATTTAATGTATATCCGCAAAAACTTAGATATGCTGGATTTAGTAAAAGACCAGCATAATTTGAATACTAGAAACAGCAACAAATTGGTCATCCATGCTTCAGGCTCACTAAATCCAAAAACAGTTTTTTAGGTAATAGTGTTAGGTTTTATAATAAAGTCCCAAAACACATTACCGATTTGCCTGATAGTGAGTTCAAGAACCATGTCAAGCGGGTTTTAATATCTACAGGCTATTATAGGGTGGATCAATACGTGAACGATTGTGACGTCTGGAAATGACGCCCCTCTCTGTGCATCCACTAATAACGAATGTAAATATTTATGTTACTGTACAAATATATGACATGAAAAAATAAACCAGATCGAGTTTCTTGCCGGTTCTTCTCGATGACTGGGCTGTTTTCCGAACCGGTAGGAGCTTTGACGTTCATAAGCGTCTTCTCAGGGCCTAAATTGAATCAAGGATATTTTGATTTTGATTGCAACATGCCAATGCGGTCGTATTGATCTCAGTGAAGAATTTGGTGATGGCCGTCCGTATACTACTGTGAACAAAGAAAATGTCGATGTTATACGTTGTATGATTAAAAGAAACGGGTTTATGACCTACCATGAGATTTCGTCATCTTTAACCTTAAGCATAAGTCGGGTACAATTACTACAACAAAAATTCTTGAACCTGTATTTAACTGAACTGAACTGAACAACAAAAAACTGTATTCCCGATGGAACCCTCACAATTTAACTGAGGTTTGAAAACCGGACCGGGTTACTTGATGCAATGTTTAATGAAGGGACGTTAAAACACAACCCACACGGCCAAACAGATAAAACAATTTTTAAATAGGCGAAACCTAAATTTGATGAGATATTCTGCATACATTTGCGATTTACGCGGTCACCGATTTTCAATACCAACAGAGGCAGTTGAACAGTATAGGGTGTTGTTGAGCATCGGAAGGGTCAACATCGCTCTGACGATGCTCCGTGACGGAACGAAACACGTGTAATCGATTGTAATCACTAGACGTTAATATGCAACATATATTAATTAATGTTATTTTTGAAGTTATACTTCTTTTGGCGCGTTAGGGAAAAATGATGAGAGTAAATTTTTATGATGCGCACGCACACCGTCACGAAAAACCGACACCCTGAAGTTATTACGATGCGCGCGTGCACCGTCACCAAAAAACAATACCCTGAAATTAGCTATAGTGAACATTTTGTTTCTTTGTATTTGTTGTTTGTATTTCTTTGTATAAAAACTTTCAAGGCATTAAATACCTTTTTTCTGACAAGTAATAGTGTTTTTTTCTCATAAATAAAATTGAATATCATTACATTATTTAGTCTGCTACGTATATATTTTTTTTTATGCCATTGGTGGCAAACGAACAGGTGGGTCACCTGATGTTAAGTGATCACCACCGTCCATGGACACTAACAACACCAGAGGTGTCGCAAGTGTATTGCCACCCTTCGGGGGAAAGGGTTAGGGGAGGGAGAGGAGCGAGGAGAGGGGAAGGGAGGTAGGCCTCCGGCGCTCTCATTGACCGAACGAAACGCAACGATGCAAGCACTGTTACTTCACGTCGGTTTTCTATGAGAGGGTGGTACTACCCCGGGCGAGCCGACCCATTCATGCTGAAACCAGTAATAGTTTCAGCGTGGCTCTACCATCATTAATCTTAACTGCTGATTATTATACCACCGTTCATATATAATACATCACATTGGCTGTAAATGAAAACCTTTGTATATTACAAAAGTGTGTAATATAGGCAATATACTTTAGGAAATATTAATAAATTGTACAAAAATTTTAGCCAAGTTTCGAGTATCGCGGCTTGTACAAACTTCGAGCAGCCACAAAGTTGTGGAGCGCATCCATTTATTATTTAAATTCAAGTGAGCTAAGAATTCTAATCCGTTTATGTAAATCAATGCTAACGTATTTTGTAGTCGAGACGCGATTTACCACATTGCGATTTAATTAAACATGGAACCATCCACTTATAAAATTCTTAAGATAGACTAACATGTAATGCACAATTTAATATGTGCATGAAATTTTGCAAATGAGGTCTTTATATAGTCATAAATTTATTTTTATGTTTAAGGGGTTCTTTCGTACACTTTTATTTCTATGACAATAAATATTTTTCTTTCTTTCTTTATAAGAATATGTAGGTGAGCACTTAGAATGTATTTAAAATTTTATCCTATGAAGGAGTTAAATCACTACATATTATAAAACAAAGTCCTTTACTACGTTTGTCTGTCTGTTCGCGGTAAACTCAAAAACTATTGAACGGATTTTTATACGGTTTTGACCAGTGGATAAAGTGGTTCACGAGGAAGATTTATGTATATAATTTGTCAAGCTCTTTTATTATCAGGGCGGGACGACATCCGCCGGGCGCGCTAGTAGAGGATAAAATTGGACGATTATTAAGAGATACGAAAATAATGTGTACGTACTAAGCACGTGCGGAGTTAATATAAAGAATTATGTAATACAGAGTATTTTTATATATTTGTAGCTACCGAGTATGTCATCCTCTTTGGCAGGCTGGCTGTAACTTTTGTAAATATTGTAAATAGAATGTCGTTCAAACAATTGAACAAATAAATGAAATATCGCGTATCCGTATAAATACTTTATATGGTCATATAAATAAACAGTCTATTTCGAGCACTCCGAGTATATTATATTATATTACGCTGTCCGTGTCGTTCTAGAATCTTATAGTAGTGAGCCCGAAGCTCCTACATATTTAATTCTTTTGACATTGAGAAGAGTTATTTTGCTACAAGTATTGCTATCAAAACTAAAGAACGATATCCGTCAATTTAAAAAAAATCCACGACACAATCCAGCCAAACGAGCAAAATATCGAGACAACAATTATAACAGAATTTTTGGTCCAAACTACGGGTATAAAACCTTTTGCCCACGTAGAAAATAAAATAAGTTCCTAATAAGATACCCATGAACGAGAAATCATGAGTCTATCGCTATAAGAGCGAAATCAAGAGAAATAAGAGCGAAAATATCATAGAACGAACGAAAGTGGATTGGAAAATTGATAACTACGATTCGTGATTCCGTGCAATCTTCGTAGAAAATGAAAGAATTCCCGAGTTTCTTCCAAAATTTCAGTTATTGCGATCAATGGTAACAAATGTACGTAATGGATATTGAGTAAGGAGATATACCATACCACTGTGCTTAAACGGTATGTAGAAGCCAGAAAACTCTTATCACGGAATATATCTAAAAATTTAGATGCACGTTTTTTATGAACCATAAAAATGTTACCTTTCTTTCTTCGAGGAAATTCACTTACCTCTAAATATTTGAAAGGGTCTCAAGCTCTGAGTAACAACATGGTATCGCACGAGCTGACTTGAGTTTTTACGGTAATTTCCGAATATACTCACGATGGGAGCGGTTTATACAGACACTAACTTTGTTCGCGGCTTTGCACAAATATTTTACGCAGTCATTATTTTCGTCTTACATCTTTATTGTTACTTATATTATTAATGGTTTTTTTAGATTAAAAAAATCCTATACACAAAATTTAATCAAAACCAGTTAAAAAAAATAATTATCTGATTTTTTAGGATTTTACAAGTATACGATCGCATTATTATTGATTATAAGCAATAGTAGTAATGCAATGAAAGAATGGCATATACTTTCCATGTACAAAATTACATAAATATAGTTCTAGCCGTTTTGAATTAACATCTATACAAACAGACAATATTTTTAAAATGTTTATACTAGGTGAATGTTTGGACAGTAGCAATATTTATGGAGGATATACAGCACTTGATTCTCGTACTAAATCAATTTAGAAAATAGGTGCTTAATATTTGACCTAATTATCTAGAAACATACAGAAATTATACTCAATCCTCTAAGCGCCTATGTTAAAGCACAGTGTCAATGACCGCGGGGTGATATGAAAATGAAGCCAACAAACTAACAAAGTATAATTTTTCGAAATTTAAGCAAACAAAAGGGTTCATTTTCCGTTTTATTATCGAAAGTTATTAACTCCAGGTCGCCGTTCACAGGTTTTATCACCGGTCATTCAATCTAGTTTTATTTAAGTTATTATCCATGCTTTTAAAATTCTTAGAACAAAATTTTACCTAAGGTTTTCTTTGTTTTTTATTAGATTTTTTTGATATTATTATTTTATGTGTTAAATGTGACCATGAAGTGTCATATCCTATAATATTGCGAGTGTCTGATCTTTCACCTGGTACATTACCCCTTTACAACTTTACCCCAAAATTGAAAAAAAAGTGTGTTTGTGTACTTATTCTACGTTTGTAGAAAAAACGACATTAACAATAGAAAAAGTTGACTATAGCTAACTTCATGGTATCGGTTTTTTGTGACGGTGTGCGCGCGTATCGTAATAACTTCAGGGTGTCGGTTTTTCATGACGGTGTGCGCGCGCATCGTACAAATTTACTCTCATCACTTTTTCCTAACGCGCCAAAATAAGTATAACTTCAAAAAAAAAACAATGTGTCTACAAGCACAGAACTTCAGATCTATTGCGAAATTTTCGTAAACAGATTTAATAAATAACAGAGTATAATTCATATTTTACAATACACATCTAACACATTATAACAAGTATGGTCATGTTTTCATCTCTAACAAATATTTCAAACCAACAAACAAAGTTTACTGTAGTTTTGGGTGCCTACCTAACAAAGAGAACTCCCTGCCGTTGTTTATCCTTCGAACCCATTTATATGTACTTAAATAAGTACGCTAGTATTACGAAATTGCTGATTTTCAATACTCGTCCATACGAAGATCAAGATCTTTAATTCCATTTACAATTGCAATTGGAATTAATTGTTTCTTTTGTCTACTTTAATAACCAATCCTCTTTTTATGAAGATTATTACTCTCATTATCAAGTAAGTTATTATTACAAAGTGTCTTATGACGACTTTAGTATTTCACTAACAATTCAGTTCACGTTCAGTGCATTTAGAAATTTTTCGTGACAGAGAGAGTTGACGTTCTGTGTTATTCTTTCCACGCCACGAGTATAACACAATATAGAATAGTATTACTCAAGACGATGTATACTAACAATAAAAGCAACTACATGTTACATACTACTACATATAACTACATAAACTTATACTACATACAACTACATAAAACAAACTACATGGCAGACTAAGATTGTGCCAAAAAATCTGAATTAATCAAACAAAACAATATAGATATGGCATTTCTTTTTTAATATTAGTTGGTTGTTTTCCGGCCGTTTCATTTTTTTTGCTATCGATATTTCTGTGATCATGGAAAAATCTATATTGAGTGTTATTTTAGAATAAGAGTTTCGTAGTAACCCGAACGATGCAAAATCCAGCATGTAATATCAATAACATATAACAGACGAGATACCGCAAGTGAACGCAATTTGGGATTTTTGTTTGATGGCTTCCATGACAAAAAGTGTTGATCTCAGTAATGACTCCCGTCACCCGTGGTAGTCTGAAGACGAAAGATGTTAATGTTAACTTGCAAGCTATAATGGCAGTGGACTCATCTCAAACCACATGAGATCGCCCAACTCCTCCTGCCACCGTAGCCGGACCTGAGGGGATGGGTCGGACGAGGGGGGGCAGCCGGTGTGTACCCGGTCTGTCCCTCTATAAGTAGGAGCACGGCGGTCACCTTCTGCCGGGCGGACCGTGGGGGCCGGCTCTACAAGGTTGATTAGCTTGAACGATCCCTTGCCGCCCCCACAAAACGGTCTGTCGGTACACCGTGGGGTTTTAGTCCGTGCGACTCGGACATAACCTACCCTCTCCCCCGGGATGGTGGCGTATCCATAAGGGATATACCCACGTAAAAAAAAAAAAAAAGGAACAGCTTAAAGATAAGTGATAAAACTAAGATAAGGTCAAAAGCTTGGATAGTGAGTACCATCTAAACTTATTGAATTACATCAATAAAATCATATTGAAACATGTCTTAACTTCTTGGATAGGCACACAAATGAAACTGTTAATAAGATTATTACTCCTGATATGTGAATCATGTATGATAATCGACTACGTCCATCGTACTGATTGGATATAAGGGAGTTAACCGCAAATTGAGTCAAAATCTGTAGCCCGGTGAAGCTGTTAAGACCTTGCTTGGTCAACGGCGTAGTCTGTTCGAAAAAAAAAGAAAACAAAATTTAGTCGGAAGAATCTGCTTGTGAGTCTTGTGAGTATAATGTAGATCTGTGATGGTATTGTTGAATACAGTTTCATGAGGCCTGACATTTTGTTTTTATTGTAGCACGGCAATATGACTGCACTATGCCTGATGGTAAGCACAGTAATAACCAATGGCGACCACCAAGTGACACACTATCCATCGCTGGTCACCACTGTCATGCCAGCCTGCGAAAAGTTCGATATGCACAGACTGATCCCGAAACGCGACCCGCAGAAGTGAATCACTATGACGGGCTTTTTCGCCATATATATGGTGGTTGCGACCCAGGCAGACTGTAAGCAGCTACCACCCCGCTATCGCCATTGCCTCATTGACGATGAAAATCAACTTCAAAGAGTTTATCGATCCTCATTCCTAGGGTGTATATATAATATTATAATAATGACCAGTATTTCCGCTAAATAAATAATAAAATAAATATATACAAGTACTGAGTAATGAGTAATAAGTAATGAGTGGCGCACCCGCACTAACGTTTGCTCCGTACTTACTTTTTCATTAAAAATAGTTATAACTAAATTCGCTAATAACTAACAATAAAAACGTTCACTACACACACATTACAGGAAGTTATAGAACATTCAGTGTAAGAAACAGTGCAATAAGCTACAAACGCTGTTATTAATTGTTTTGTGTTCGATGTCTTAAACACAATACGTGTATAATAATTATTACTTCAAATGGACAGTGAAATCAGTGTAATTATCTCTCTAGAACCAACGCATCATCGAACCAACCAAAGTGTATTTAATCAATAACAGTGAGAATAAAAGTGAAACTGATAATTTACTGTTCCATCACCGTACGTTTGTCACATTCGAAAAACGACCTTTGTACTCAGTTTAGCTCGCATTCTTCGCAAAGTCAAATAGATATACATATTTCATCGTCCCGCTTATAGCAAGTCTGGCAGCGTGGAACTATGAACGCTCCGAATCAGTGTATAGAGAGTTAAGTCCGGAGTTCAAATCTGCGTGGAAAGGATTGTTGTTTTATTATTATTTTTTATTTTTTTCAATTCATAATTTCTTTTTCTTTTATTGGAAAACGAAAGCTAATATAGATTTCTCTTTGCGCACATAAAATGCGCAAAATCTGTGGTGGCTGTTGTAAGAATATATTGGTTGGTGAGTCACCAGTAGATTGTACAAAGTGCAAAGAAAAGTATCATAGAAAATGTGTCAACATTTCAGAAAAAGACTTCACTAATATTGCAGATAAATGGATATGCCCGTCTTGTCACGCTCAAGTACCAAGAGGGGATAATACTAACACACCAATACGTTCCTGCTCACATAAAATGGAAGATTCCTCTAACGTAAACACCAAAACTCGTCGCCCAAAACAGAGCCTAACTGAAGAGATTATAGAAGGTCAAAATAGCACTGATCCTTTGCACAGTATTCTACAAGAAATGCAATTATTGAGAAAAGACATGACAGATATCAAGGAAAAATTAGAAACGATATCAGATGGCATCCTTAACTGTAACTCTAGACTTGATAATTTTGAAATCCGTCTAACTCACACTGAATCGAGAATGAAATCTTTTGAAGTTCAGGAGAACACGATATCAAGTCTTAAACAAACTATTGATCATTTGAAAGAACAACTAACCTTTCAGGGGCAAGTGGTCTTGACAAACGAGTTAGAAATAATAGGTGTGAACGAGAACGCTAACGAAAATCTTTATCATACAGTTCTCACAGCTGCATCGTCAATAGGAGTAGAGCTACAGGAAACCGACATAGATTGGGTTACCAGAGCAGGAAGAAACTTCAACGACCCTACCACAAATCCAGATAAACCATTTAGTAGTAGGACACCTCGGCCAATTATAGTACGCCTTTTGCGACGTGGTAAAAGAGATCAACTCCTCAGAGCTGCAAAAACAAGACGCAACTTAACAAATAAGTCTGTGAACACGGAGGGCCCTCCTGGTAAGATCTTCTTTAATGAACACCTATCAAACGAAAAAAGGAAGTTATTTCGTGACGCAAGAACACGGGCAAAAAGAAATGGTTTTAAATTCTGCTGGGTGCGCAACGGACAGATTTACGCACGCAAGGAGGAAGGAAAAGCAATCTTGCGTATTCACAATCCTCGTGATATTGATTCTCAACTTGGTTCAACACTCTCAAATACGAACGAACTGTGCCAAGTACAAACTATTTAGTCGTGCCGGTTACAACATATTTTGTTCATTACTTACTTCGAATTACTATAAACGTTTGTTTCATATATATCAACCTCCTTTTAACACTAACAAAACACTAACATCACTCTTACACACCAAACACAACACATCACACAGGCACAGCTCAAGTCTACTACACAATATAAGGTTACAAGCTACAAAATTAAACAGTCATAGAGTCACTAATGACATAACGCAAACTATGGGAGTGACCTACCTAATGACCTTACTTCTTTTTCTGATTATTTTGAATTCACATCATTATGGTTAACTTGGATCTACAAGATGAAATTGATGAAACTCTTAGTATAAATTGTCACTCCATTAATTATCCTGAGACATGTAAAGAATACATCACCTGTGAACATAATTTTAGAATACTATCTCTCAATATCCGAAGCTTACAACATAACTTCGACAGTTTTCTAGTGGTATTCAATCGCCTCGCAATCGAATTTGATATACTCGTTTTTACTGAATGTTGGCTCCATGCTAATACCATTATACGGAGACTTGTTAATTATAACGCCTATCATACATTTAAACATTCAAACAAAAGCGGGGGCGTAGTTCTTTACGCTAAAAACACACTCAAGGTAACTGTCATTGAATGCGATTTTGAAGAAGCCGATGGACTGATGGTTCAAGTAAACGATAGCTTCACAGTTATCGGTTTATATCGTCACCCTTGTTTTCGAAACGTCGACCGATTTATACAGTCATTAGATAAAAATTTACACAAAATTGAAAATAAAAACAAAATTATTGTAGTAGGTGATCTCAACATCAATCTTCTTTCTGACAACACAATTACGGCTCAAAGTGAGTACCAATATCTCTTATTAGAGCATGGTTTGTTACCCGCTATAACAATACCCACTAGAAAAAATGCTTGTTTGGATCACATATTCATTAAGGGCCATAAAGCGGCGGTCGGTGCCGTTGTTAAATGCACTATAACTGACCACGAGCTCATTTAACACACATGCTGGAACTCGAGCGAGCGCAACGTGCAGTTTTAAAAGTAATGTTAAAAAAACCTTACAGGTACTCGACCGAGTTCCTGTATGAAGAAGCTTCTGTCTTAAGCGTTCGTAAGTTATTTATACTAAAAACTACTATTATGATGCACGCGCGTATACCAAAAATTGGTAATCTCAACACCTTGCTACAGAAACGGATCTTTAACGTGCCTATTCCAGCTACAAAGTCATCCTTTGCTCAAAGAATGCCTAGATTTCTAAGTCCACACGTGTACAATAAAGTTGCCAAAATCGTGGACGACTACAACTTCATACGTTGCTCACGCTATCATGTGAAAACTGCCACTAAACGATGGCTTCATAGTATTTCATATGACCAGACAGAAAATTTACTCAAAGTACTCTATTAGCTTTCCAAAAACTATACACAACTATCGTACGAGCACAGACATGTACACTCACTCACTTTTACATTCACACTCACCACAACTACACACACCCTCTCTCACGCTTTTATTAACATACACATTACATTACATTTTTTAAAGTTATTATATGTTTTCTGTTTCTTCTTGTCTTAACTTTAATTTTTATAAACACAATACGCGCCACCATCAATTAAAGGCAATTTGTAAACAGGCTTCCATGAGACAGGCATTGCCTAGTTTGGGGCCATAGTTAAGGCTATATTATGTAAAGGTTTTTTATATAGAAATAAAGATATTTTGACTTATAAATATTTTATTTTTTATCTAAAGAAAATGGTAATTTCATAGGTAAATACTTAGTATTTAAATTCGAAACTGCAGAATTGATAAATTCAATTCGTTACAAAATTAAACATATGTTCTATTTATAATATATTATATTTACTCTAAATTTATTTATTTATTTAATCCCAAGGAGGGTTGATGTCAGGCAGGCGGCCGATCGTAAAAATTAAGCCAAATCATATACAATAACATGACAAACATGATGTACCGACCCTACTTATGTGGGATAAGGGTAAGAAGAAGAAGACTCTAAAATACTTGCGCTCTTTTTAAATCATTTTTTATATTCGTATATATTGGAAACTTTGAAAAACTCATTTTGTTGACCAATGCAGATACAAAAATGCTTTTTTGCCGATAGGCTTCAAAAGCTTTTTCAATCTATTCCGTTCTATTGGACGTTGATGTTTTGTCGGTATGTAGCATATTGGTATTCGCATTCTGTATTTTTTACAGTCTATTTAGTGTCGTAACTGTGTCGTGTAAACGACAGTGTTAAAGTGGCTCAGTGGCATAGCAGTTTTAACAGCTCCGTTAAATGTTATGAGCGTCGGTTATTGGATAATAACATAAGAAATAACTGTACTATTCTGTATAAATTTAAGGCAGGTTATACTCTGTAAAATAATTATTAATACAGTATACGATATACTCACTTAAGTAAACTGCAAATCTTTTGATAAAAGCTGTCATTGAATACTTTCCTTTAACGGTTTATGCTTATTAATATTTTGTTTCTTTAGTTTATTTTTAATCTATTTTTAATTTAGTTTATTTTAATGGTGGTAGAGTCACGCTGAAACTATTACTTGTTTCAGCATGAATGGGTCGGCTCGCCCGGGTTAGTACCACCCTCTCATAGTGCTTGCATTGTTGCGTTTCGTTCGGTCAGTGAGAGCGCCGGAGGCCCACCTCCTGTCCCCTCTCCTCCCTCCTCTCCCTCTCCCTCCCCTAACCCTTCCTCTCAAGGGTGGCAACGCACTTGCGACTCCTCTGGTGTTGTTAGTGTCCATGGACGGTGGTGATCACTTAACATCAGGTGACCCACCTGTTCGTTTGCCAACTATGGCATAAAAAAAATCATTACTGTTACTAATGGAATTAAATATAGATTAATAATTCATTATTATTAATCAATTCGTCGTAAGGTAATAAAAATGTGATAATAAAACTCAATGCTTACTACAGTAAGACGTTTAGTTGTAATTTATAAGGTTGATTTTATCACTTTTAATGATGTTTTGAGCAGTATATTATGAGTACCATAACACAGGTGTTAGTCAGAAATTTCCTGGATTTTATTACAACACAATTTGGATACTATAACATCCTATTTAAACAAATAAATGAAATAAATGACTGCTTTGAATGCTGAAAAGACTTTGAATAACTATGAACTGTGTACTGAAGAAGATGGTACATACTGATTGTTTGTAACAGACGTTAGAGTGCATAAGACTAACTCGGTTTGTGTCACGCGCTTGGCACAACATAACACGTTTGAATAGTAATTTTCGTTTCATTAATGTACCTTCGTATGTACTGTAATACTGTTTAAACATCTTAAGAAACGTAAATAAAAGTCAAAGAGTGACTTTTCATTACATTATCATCAAGTAAAAACGCAATTTAATTATATTTTAAGATTTTTGATTTCGTGGAGAAAAGCTGCCAGGGCGACGGTCAAGTTTTGTTGATATTCAAAATCAGTATACGCAGATATGACACTGTTGATGTGTAATCTACACTAATATACTAAAAGTTATTTATATGTAGAATATAATGGATACCTGTCTATATTTTTAAAGTAATTAATAAAAATGTTAAAATGTAAAGATAGCGACGAAGGCTTATTACCTCAATAAGCTGTTAAGACCTTGCTTGGTCAATAGCGTAGTCAGTTCGAAAAAAAAAAAAAACTTATTACCTCAAATCAACTTTCACATCATATTGTTATGGCTATAAAAACATTCCTCGTGGTTTTTTTACAGAAGACGTATATTTAATAGGATTGCCTATAAATAAGTTTAAATCTAGATAAATAGGGCAGAGTGGTGAAAAAGATCTTGCATCAAAATAAAACTTTAATTATATAAAAATACTAGCTGTACCCGTAGCTCCGTACGCGTTTTTTTAAATCGTATTAAAGAATTATAGAATAGACTATGTACAATTACAGAAACGCTCTTTAAAGACAATTGTAAGTACGACGCGCACGCCACTAAAAGTAACATGTAACGTGACAGTAAATATATAAATACAAAAAGCGTGCCAAATGAGGTTTGTCATAAGCAACACATTTGGAACCTTAACCCACCATATAACTACCTCAGTGCTCACTTACACTGTATAAGGAACTAACGAAACAATAACTTAAAATATTATTATTAAGATTTAAATTTACATTATATTTAATATACATTGCGATTATTATAATTAAGATTTTGTGACTATACAAAAAATAAACGCTTGTCTGTTCCGCAAGAAATTGTATTATGGAACACTTTACGTAATACGTTTATAATCTAAGATCTTTTTAGGAAGACCTCTATATCATTAATGTTATTAATAATTATAATGTCGAATTGTAAACAATAAGCTGATAATAATTTCTCTTATTAAAAATAAAGAATGAGATGAAATCTTGCTAAATTTCATGCAGACAAAGTCGCGGGTAACAGCTAGTCTAAAATAGAATAACCACAATTACTTTTTATTAGGTTCGCTATCTACCAGTGAAAATCCTGTGAATGATATAACCGTTTTGGTGACAGCACAGTGGGCGAAGCCACGGTTAACAGCTAGTCTAAATTAAAATAAATTAAATTACTTTTTATAAGGTCCGCTATCTGCCAGTGAAAGTCCCATGAAAATCGGTCTAACCGTTTTGGAGAAAGCACTGTGGGCGAAGCCACGGTTAATAGCTAGTATAAACTAAAATTGCTTAAATTACTTTTTATAAGATCAGCTATCTGCCAGTGAAAGTTATCTGAAGATCGATCGAACCGTTTTGAAGATAGCACTGCGGGCAAAACCACGGTTAACAGCTAGTATAAACTAAAATTGCTTGAATTACTTTTTATAAGATCAGCTATCTGCCAGTGAAAGTTATCTGAAGATCGATCGAACCGTTTTGAAGATAGTACTGCGGGCAAAGCCACGGTTAACAGCTAGTATAAACTAAAATTGGTTAAATTACTTTTTATAAGATCAGCTACCTGCCAGTGAAAGTTATGTGAAAATCGATCGAACCGTTTTGGAGATAGCATTTTGGGCGAAGCCACAGTTAACAGCTATTATAAATTAAAATTGCTGCAATTACTTTTTATAAGGTCAGCTATCCGTCCGTGAAAGTTTCGTGAAGATCGGTTGAACTATTTTGAAGATAGTACTGCGGGCGAAGCCACGGTTAAGAGCTAGTCTAAATTAAAATTACTTGAAATGATGTCCGCTATATGCTGGTGAAAGTTTGGTGAAAATCGGTCCAATCGTTTTGGAGATAGCATTGCAGACAAAGCCGCGGTTAATACCTAGTCTAATTTAGAGTAGCCTAAAAAACCCGCTGTAATTTCTGCTATGTGTCAGTGAAATTTTTGTAAAAATCGGTCTAGCCGTTTCGGAGATTACCCGGAACAAACAGACAGACAGACAGACCGATAAAAATTTTAAAAATTGCATTTTTGTTATCAGTAGCGTGTATACTTTCGTACCCAATCAGTAAAAAAAATTTATTTTGATATTACCTACAGACACTTCATTTTTATTATATGTATATGTATATACTAGTATATCACTACACAGAAATTACATTGAATGACAAATAAATTATTTATGAAATTATAGATTGCATACATACTAAAGGAAAAAAGTAAATTAACTTTTGTTTTATTCTGTGTATACAGATAATAAAAATTATGTTGCATCTGTGCATATAGATTACATTATCTATAACACTACCGCTCATCTTACACTTGCACTTGCCATAATGATGCGCTCTATTTTTTGTTTGTAATAACTTGTTCTCTAGTGCACAATAACTTATTGTCTAAAGATACTATCGACGTACAAGAAATGAATAGAACCACACTAATTTAGAGACCTAGTAATAAATTTTTGTTTTGGGCAACGGTGAAAGCAATAAATCAATTTGGGTTTAAGGGGTGTGTCAATAAGTTGTTTGGCTTATTAAATGAAATTATTATTATAATGAATGAATGAATGATTATATCTTTAAAATGAAAACTTCTTTAGGTGCTTTGAGCGGTATTTTTGGCAGGAGATAAAATTATAATTTCCCGTCATGACATTCTAGTAAACATGACCGGCAGTATTGAACTTGCTGTGCTTGCGTCAGGCTAGCGACGCGTAGTAAAGTGTAAATCTAATATTAATATTTGGTATTGAAATTGTGCAGCCCATCATATGTTTGAATAATTAATAAAATGTATATAATTATCGTTCGGAGTGCAAATAGATGTGAAAACCATACTAATGGTAATAATTTCAATTAACAAATTAGGAAATTTTAATAATTCACACTACAATTAATTAAAAAATTCAAAACTGAACACAGTTATTCTATTGTATTGAGTTATCACTTTTGTCGACATTCTCGATGACTGCCTCGATTTTTTATTCAACGTGCAGTTAACTTCATGTTTATTGATTATTCTTTGCCTTGGCTTTTTTAAATTAATACTAACTCCCCCGCTACTATTAGCTGTTATGTTAATATCTTTGAGCACGTTGGTGTTTAGCTACAGTATACGAGCACTCAGTGGGCCGTAATCTAGTTTATTAGCGGATATAAGGCGAGGTGGGGCTTTATTAAGGTTGTGTATGGCCTGTCCACTCGGCTGGAAGGTGTGTCCGTTATTGATCGTCGGCCGGTCTATTTTTATTGAGTTCTTTCATTAACGCTAAGAGCTTGATACGTAATAAATTAATAGCGATGTCTAGGGCAAATTCCATGATAAACACAGAGTTAAACAAAAGAATTATTTTATATAATGGGTCTTCATTTTGTCATCAGTAGTCGGTTTTGTTAATAATAACGTTTCACGCCTGTTCTAAAAACTCTTATACAATAAGGTGAGAATATGCTGGTAGGAAGGTGAATCCAAATATTCTGGTTGAACTAAAATAAAAATTCGCTTTTTGTCTGTGCCAAGATTAGGATGACTAAATATAGGAGATTTCGTGGATCAGGAATTATAAAGAAAACAGTGTACTGTATTTGGTGATAAGTAATACCAGAAAAACAGGCTGCACAAATTTGAATTTTGACAAGAAAAATTTATAGGTATACAATAGTGACGCATACCGTTACAACCGTCTCGGTCTGCGCCACACGTACCTGTAAAAACCTGAAATTCATGAAAAACATCGTTTCGGACGAATATTGCATTTTCCAAATTTTCGAATTTTAAATTACAACTAATTTTGACAGAATCCGATAGGGAGCACCACCCCTCACCTGCCGCAACCGTCGGCACCGTCGAGGGACGCTCCTGGGAACTGCAAAAAATTAATATATTAGTAAATTACAATTTTCCAAATTTCCATGAAAACTCACCTTGTAAAATCTTGAAATCTGTAGAATCAGTTCGGGAGCACCACCCCTCACCCGCCGCACCCATCGGCGCCGTCGAGGGACGCTTCCTGGATCTGCAATAAAACAAAACATTAGTAAAAACATACATTTCCCGAATTTTCGGAAAAACTTTTCGCAATTTTCCGAACATTTTCGTCTTCACGCATCGTCCTGGACGTGCTGAAGACGAATCCGTCGAAAAAATCGCGAAATTCGGACGAAAAATTTGAAAAATTGACCGCCCACCACACCCTTATTTCCTTCCTTGGTAGGTGGATTTTGACTAAGGGAAAATTTAACTTTGAGTTTTTCAGGATATTCGTGCATCGTTTAGAGTAGGCAAACAGTGCCATAGAAAGTTAGGAGACTAATATTCTAAAACGAATAGACACTAAAATAAAGACTAAAGTATATTACTTTTAAAAAATCTTGAAAAAATTAAGGAAATTGATCAAAATAAAGCGACTAAAAAGGAATTTTACACCCAAACTTATAATTAAGATTAAAATAAGACTTATATATAATATTCACTTATAATAAACATAGATATAGTCTCAATATCGATAATAATACATCATTTATAAAAATTTTATAACTTTTACAAACCTTTATTTTAATTTTATCATTAATACACCTTATACAACTTATACAAACCTTTAAATAGATACTTAAAATTTTGAATGATGACATCAAACGCCGCATCTACCGCGGGAGTGGAGCCGAAGTGCAGAGAAGGAACCCTGAAACAAAAGAAAAATTAGTTAACCGTAAAAAATCGATGGAGGACATAGAGAGCCTCGAGATAACTAAATGCAGTGCTACGAAGATATTTAAGGAATCGATATTACTTCTGGAAAAATCGGGAAATTTGAAGACCACAATCAAGGAAAATGTCATAAAAAACATGAAAAGTATGTATGAAATAATCCTTAGATTCGATGAAAAATTAAGTACACAGGAGACAAGGATTATGACAAGAGAGAAAGAGCTACTAGAAGAACTGAATAGTAAAGAGAAGGAACATATAGACAGATTGGCGGAGATAATGGAGGGTAGCAAAGAAAGCAAAGAAAATAAGGTTTCAAAAGAGGATATCAGGGAGATGGTCGAAGAAGCAATGAATAGAATTAGAAAAGATGCAAAAGTGGAACTTGACAAAATGATCGTAGAAACTAGGAGAAATATGACGGAGTTCTGTGACACTATGCAGATTTTAAAAGAGGAGATAGAGGAAATGAAAAGAGGAGTAGAAGTGGTGGTACGAGAAGGCAACACAACTTTCAAGCGAAGAGGCCCCTTACCCAAACCCAAACCCTAACCTTAAAATCCCAATGCAGGTTCACTTCATTATCATCTCGTCGACGCAGGAGATGGACACGAGCGGAGAAGTAGTTGACAAAGTCAGAAAGGCACTGGATGCGGGAAGGACAGGGTTGAGAATTGACAGATTAAGGCAAATAAAAGATCAGAGGGTGATTGTGGGATGCAAGGAGGAAGAAGAAGTAACAAGGATAATACAGAGAATAAGGGAAAAGGCTCCTACACTAAAAATAGAGAAGGCGAGACATAAAGACCCGAGGGTAATAATCAAAGACTTACTAACAATACACAATGACGATCAAATATTAGCTTTAATTAAAAATCAGAACAAACATCTGCTTCAAGACATCCCAGATTCGGAATATCGAGCCGAAGTTAAATACCGCAGGAGGGCCCGTAACCCTCACACCAACCACGTGGTGCTCCAGGTATCGCCGAAGGTATGGGGGAGACTGACCACAGCAGAGAAAATCTACGTGGATCTGCAAAGGGTGGTGGTGGAGGACCAGTCTCCCACCATACAATGTACGCGATGCCTGGAATACGGACACGGCAGAAAGTGGTGTAAAGGGGAAGCGGAAGTGTGTAGCCACTGCGGTAGAGAACATAAGAGGGAAGATTGTCCGGATCACAAAGAGGGAGTAACAGCGAGTTGCAGGAATTGTATCCTAGCAAAAATAGACGACACACATCACAATGCGTTTGACTGGCGGTGCCCTATCAGAGCGAAATGGGACGCCATAGCAAGGCAGAGCGTCGCATACTGCTAAGGGCATCGACAGGCAAATTCAATGTGGAAAAATTAAAAATCAAATCCTAATAGATATAGACAATAAAACAGATAAAAATATTTACACGAAGTATCCTGCACCATTAAGTCCAAAACGCTTAGTCAATAAATTAAGATCTAAAAAGACAAAAACCGCTGACGTAACTAATAAATATAGCAGGGAAATTATTAGTGAAGCAAAAGGTGAAAACAAAAAACAACATGACAGACCAGGAAACATTAGGAAAATAACATCAGAGCCTAAAATTGAGCTAATCTCATTTGGAAATACCAAAGGTCCAATAGCCGAACAACAGGCAGAAAACAAAACTGGCGAAAAGCAAACATGGAATTATAGATCTGCCCCATCTGGATTTTAAAAAAATGCAAGTGGGACAAATGAAGCAGTTCAATGGATGCAACATACAGAATCGCAAATCTGGAACAAATGAATTACTCAAAATAAATAAAGCTCTACCAAATACAGAACCAAAAAGCGAAGAGACAAGGGCAGATTATATAACAACATCAGCCATAAAAATGTGTAAGACATAGAGAGAACTATTAAATTAAAATTAAAATAAACAGTAATTAGAAAGTTAAATGAAACAGAATTGCTATTAAAAATTTATTAGAAGAATTAAATATAAAAAATTAATAAAAAATTCCCAAAATCATGTTTTAAATTAAGTCAAAAAAACCAAATAGAAGTAAATATATCAAACAACTGTAAATAAATATGAATATAATAACGATAAATGTGAAAAAACAAAAATCAGAAGTAAATGGTGGTCTTGAAGTATGAGTTTGAAACAGTAAACTAAATAAAACCCAAATATAAAATACTAGTGAAAAAGTCTAAGAGGTATATGCTTGGGACTACTATTTGAATAATAGTCAGCCGGAAGCCATACAAACAGACAACAAACTAGCTACAATAGAATAAATATGAAAATTTCAAAGTTAAGAACACGAGTAAAATAGAAGATAGCAAAATATATAAACAGAAACAGAAGAAACTACAAACATAAAATAAATAGTTAAAAGCAAATACAAACCATCAAAAATAAAATTAAAGCTAACTAAATAAACAACTACCCAAACAAGGTCTCTGCCTACCGCGGTAGAGGAAGACTGTGGAGGGACGACGTCAAGGAGTCCCATAATAAAAAAATAAAAAAAATACCAGAAAAACAGCGTTCATATAATAATATCTAATATCACAATAATTATACTAATAACCACATAAATGTTTACAATATAACAAATAAAAAGTTTATATAAACAATCTATCTACATATAAAATGATAGAAGTCTGCTATTCTGCCCGAATTACGAAAGATGGATGTATTTCGATCAATTTTTTTATTTTAACTTCATAGAGACTTGGTCCTTATCTAAAAAATATATCGCGATATCTTCATTTAATACATAGTTTAAAGAAACTATGATTTTATAAGCACTATGCATGCAGCCAGGTGTGTTTTGTTGCCGCGCAGAAGTGGGCAAGTGAGTTGCGCATGTACGGGATAGTGGAAGTAAATAGATATCGTTGTTTACAGATAAATTTTGAAAAAGAGTATATTTTTGCATTAGCTTTGTCATGCTTTTTCCTATGGACATAAAATATATTGTTAGGATAATAAACAACGCAGACGAAGTCGCTGAAAAGTAATACAATTCAACGTATTTTTAAATTAGAAAACCATTTTCATTAACATTTATAGCTCTTAGAAAGGTGTACGATAATAGACAATTAGGTAATTGCGAATGTCGCTTTTGGTCCGCAGCCCAGTAACCATATCGTTTTCATTAGGTATTTTACGTAACACCTAATATTTTACGCGTGAAACGCAAATTGTGGCAATATAATCTGAATATTACTCCAATAACGGTAGTTTTATTCATGACCGCTTTTTATTAATCAGTTAATATCATATGAAATATAAGTTCAATTTCAAATACTTTATTAAAATTTATGTAGGTGGTAGAGCCATGCTGAAGCTATTATTGGTTTCAGCATGAATGGGTCAGCTCGCCCGGGATACTACCACCCGACCCACAGAAAACCGACGTGAAGTAACAGTGCTTGCATTTTTGCGTTTCGTTCGGTCAGTGAGAGCGCCGGAGGACCACTTTCCCTCCCTTCCCCCTCCCCCCTCCCCCCCAAAACACAGGATGGCAACGTACTTACGACTCCCCTGGTGTTGCAAGTGTCTATGGACGGTGGTGATCACTTAACATCAGGTGACCCACTTGTTCGTTTGAATGATATAAAGAAAAAAATGTATTCATATTCGTACAACACTGAAATTGTACAGTTAAATTTGATTTTACCTTCCTAACCTGTAGATAATATAATTAAAAAAATAGTATTATACCACACTTATTTAATGCATAAATCCACCCATACACAGTTTTCATACAATATTTCGATATGTATAAGAAAATGGTATGTTTATTATATAATAAGAAATATAATAGCAGAAGATTAAACAAAAAATATATTTGACATCCACAGAGACTGAAATGGGCCTATTAAGTTTTTCAGATAGTATAAGTTTTCATTATGGCACCTCGAATGTGCAAAGGCTTAGATGTGGACTTCTCCAAGCGAATGACCTTTCTTTATGCTACCTCCAGCCTGAGAATAGAAAAGTATTAGCTGTGAGATTCCCAGGCGAAAGACCCTCTTTTTTGGTGCTTGGATTTCAGTTTTTGCGTTAACGATATATCATCGCCATTTACGACACCCCTGGTCTTATGATAGTGCTTGATTGTACACTCGAAATACCCTAGGGACAACGCAATATGTGCATATAAACTACAGCATGTTTTAAATCAGGAAATATAATTAAAATTCATGGATAATTAGAAAATACTTCTATGTCTTCAAAATACTAGATAATCTTGAACACTAAGTATTCCTGGCTTGTTTAATATACTTCATTAATTTAAATCGGCAAGTTTATCTTCTAAAAGTTACGCTATTACTTTAAGAAGAGATTCAAAATGAAACGAGCTTTTAAGTATCGACCCAAATCCACTGACACCGATTTGAATACTTTCCATTCAGAGCATTCGCCTGATAACGGTTAAATTTATTCAATAATGCGTTCTCAATTCAAATTTCCAAATTTCGTCTTTTACGCAAAGCTTTCAAGAAACAATATCCGATATACTGCTATCTTCTAACTCTGTAACTTTGTAATTGCGTACCTATTAAAGAGGTCAAAGAAACTTACTAAGACCAGGAAGTATATTAATGGTTATTTCTTAGTATTTGGTACTTATATATCTGGGATAATGGAAAGAAATGAGAACAAATACTTATAGTTTTGTTTTCCGAAAACACAGTTTGCGATAGTTTTTCAAAGTCTTACCAATCTCTCCTTTAAAATTTCTTCTTCTTGGTTTTGCTACTTTAGTAACCAATGCTCTTTATTGCACAGTATCACTGCCATCATCAAAATGTTTTATGATGACTTGGATGTTATAAGATTATGGCGCTTTTCTTACATCTTTCTAGTGAATTATTTTGCTCAGTCAAAAAAATATATATCTTCTTATTATTTTTCACTTAATTCACTTATGCATTGTATTTTTTTTATGTCATAGGTGGCAAACGAACAGGTGGGTCACCTGATGCTAAGCGATCACCACCGCCCATGGACACTAACAACATCATAGGAGTCGCAAGTGCGTTGCCACCCTTGTGAGGAAGGGTTAGGGGAGGGAGAGGGAGAGGAGAGGGGACAGGAGGTGGGCCTCCGGCGCTTTCAGTGACCGAACTAAACGCAACAGTGCAAGCACTGTTACTTCACGTCGGTTTTATATTATTATTTTAAAATTATAACTTCTAATACGGTTATTCATACCCAAATTTATATTTGGTTTTTAGCTATGTATCCGAACAACAATATTTCAGTTTTAATCTCTTCTAGTGACCATTTCCCTTCGTCAATATACTCATTATTAGGGTAAATAAGGTTCGAACGTTTGAGATCACTGACTACACAACCAAGGCGGGATTGGGTAATTATAGAATCCAGAATCCCTTTGTTGTTATTAGGTATTCTTAATCCGACCCTTATAATCTAATACCACTGGAAACTGTCTTGGTATATTTTAAACTTTTAATTTGTAGTATTCGATATTTAACAATTTAACAAATAGATGAGGCGATAAAACAGCCAACAACTAATATGTTACATGAGTTATTTGACAAGAACGAATATATTTTGCGTCGTAGTACGAGGGTAAAGGACTTTGAGCTTGTTTGACTCGGGTAGGATGCAAGCAGATTGTTAGCATTTTGTATTGTTTGTGAAATAAACCAGTTTTCATTGTTTTGGATTAGTCGCCTTAGGTTTTAAAAAGTTTGCGCATAAAGCTATTAATCGTTTTGGTAAAAGAGTTCATATACCTACCGCGTAATTGAAAACTTCAATTTCCCATAAATCCGTGAAATGAATAGACATGAACCAAATATATTGGAAGAAATATAAACTATATTAGGAAGAAGAATGCAATATGACTCGTGGTAGGTTTATTATTTCAAAATACACGTCTACAATTTCTATACGTTGGGTCACCAAATGATTAAAAATATATTATACTAGTTGTTACCCGCGGCTCCGCACGCACTTTTTAAAAAATGTATTAAAGAAATGTAAAATTGTGAGTGGGTGTGTACATTACAGAAAAGCCATTTCAAAAACATTTGTAACTACGACACGCACGTCAACTGTTATATGTAACATGTACATTAGATATAAGAATGCAAATAGTATATCGAATGGGATGGGGTTTATCATCAGCAACATACCTGGAACTTCAACCTACTATATACCAAACTCAGTGCTCACTAACACTATATAAGAAAGTAATGCAAATTATAAGCTATACATTATGGAACAATATATCTTAAATCCTTTATTATAAAGATATCATATGTCCGTATTGTCGATATACTTAACTTATTCTTATACGTTGCTATAATCACAGAGTTATGTAGAAGCAAACGCGGTAAATAAAACAATATAGCTGCCAAATTGACCAAAAAGATGATATAATTCACATTAAATACAGATATATGACTTTCAATTATGTATATTTATTCTTAGAGTCCAGTAAGGTACACGTCTCACGCGGTTGTAATATATTTTTGATCAATTTCACACGGACGAATGCACAGGTAGCAGTTAACCACTACATAGTGTACCAATTCAAATAAAAAAAGAACCATTAAAATCGGTTCACAATTGACGAAAATATCGGTTAACATACATAAAAAAAATACATAAAATCGAACATAGTAACTTCCTCCTTTTTCGAAGTCGGTTAAAAAGAAAGTCCTCTGTCAGTTTATCTATTCACGATAAAGTAAAAAACGACCATTTTCATGCCATTTTCACCAGTAGACAGAATTATGCTTCATGGGGAATGTTTAGGTATAATTTGTCAA
>MU159408.1:96345-123014 GCA_015888305.1 Antheraea pernyi | reverse complement strand
ATAAACAAACAAACAGACAAAATATAATAATATAGACAAAGTATAAAAAAAGTTTTTTTTTGGTCATTTGTAGCCATATCCATTCATCAAAAAGTTGTTATTTTAATTGTACATACACAAACTTTATTTTTATAATACGTAATATAGAACAAATAAATAATTGGAAATAAAAGTAGTATAAACTTTTTGAATACGAAAACAAAATAAACTTTGAAAATGTTAGCGTTGATACTTACCACATAACTTCAGAATTGGCAGTATGGATTAATTCCTTCGCCTAAAAACTTATTTGAATAGGAAAAAAAAACTTTGAAAATGTTAGCTTTGATACTTACTACATAACTTCAGAATTGGCAGTATGGATTAATTCCTTCGCCTGTCCTATTGGACGAATATTATTACTACTACTTACTACGTTACCATGGCAACGTATATAATAATAACGTAATCGCTCAAAAGCAAAAAAAGTGCCCGATTTCGAAACATTCTTCATTGTTGCTTTGCTTCTATTGATCTTAGCGTGATGATATATAGCCTGTAGCCTTCCTCGATAAATGAACTATCTAAAACCGAAAGACTTTCTCAAATCAGACTGGTAGTTCCTGAGATCATAGCGTTCAACCAAACAAACAAACAAACAAATTCTCTTGTACGCGGTTCACTTTACCATCTCATGGTCACATTACGCTTTGGCATCTATATCTATCTATATCTATAGTAATATATAAAGCTGAAGAGTTTGTTTGTTTGTTTGTTTGGTTGACTATAGATATAGATAGATATAGATGCCAAAGCGTAATGTGACCATGAGATGGTAAAGTGAACCGCGTACAAGAGAAACTGGGCATATAACATACCATGTTCTTCACACGCTAGTAACACTTCAAATTTAGAAAGTATTCCAGCTATCCCACGTCACCACTTTTCCCTTTTTAGTTTCTAAATTCGTAGTTTATGTGTAATTCTATAAACCTTGTACTTGTACATAGACCTTGTAGTTCTATAAATCGACATTTATTTATTGCACGGTGATCCATCAAACACGATATTGTTGTAGTGTTCATAGTCGGCTAAAGAGAATAATGTGAGGCGGAATACACAAATTCACTCATCCATCACAATGATATACACATCGGCTAGGGTATAAACTGAGGGGAGATTTGTTTACTTTAGCTGTGTACTCTATACATACAAATAAAATTAAATTTTCTGCTGCCTATCCGGGCTATTCTCCAAAACGGTAGTACCGATTTTAACGAGATTATATGCAAATAAAGAATTTATCAAAATGTTACTTTAAAATTTAACATAGATAACTTAAAATCCATAAAAGGGTTGTAAAGAGAGAGTAGTACTGAGAAAATTACAATTAGAAATATAAAAGCCATTTAGCCCTGCTTAAATACGCTGTTCCAATAAAGAACAAAACAATTAGCAGGCAAAATCTAGTAAAGTAATGTCTTGTAAATAAAATACATGTAGTAAGTATTTATCGAGAAATTATTTTCTTAAATTTATACATATAGGTTATGTGCGGTTATACTGTATTCATTGTTAACAATTGATTATAGATTTGTTTCAGCTTAAATTTAAATTCATAATTATAATTAATAAGAAGTCCAATTATAATAGTATCACATGGGACAAAAATGTTTTTTTTTTTCGAACTGTCTAGCTATTGGACCTGGCAAGGTCTTCACAGCTTCACCGGACTACGGGGATAAAAATGTCAGGCACGTAAACATAGTGAGTAGTTAATAATTATTACAATCAAATTATAGCTTGCATAAATGGTTATATAGCAATAATTAACTAAGCTTTTATGTTAATCTACAATTATTGTTATTATATACTGTTGTTAGCTATTTTGCTGTTTTGTATCGTATTGAATTTTTTGGGCAGCGACACAATAAGGAAATGAATATATTTTATTTTTAGTATAAACAATTTTAAATAGGATGATCGTGATCTCATGTGATAACATGTTATGAAATTACCTATTGATTGTTGCTTAATGTTCCGCTATTCACATGTTGAAATAACATCCGCTGTCCATTGTCATTGTCAATAATAATAACGACCACCGTATAATTAACAGCAAAATTGTTGTTTTAATGACCACATTTAGTCACAATATTATTATAAACTAGCTCCTATCCGTGGCTTTACCTGTGTTTTTACGCAGTAATTCATTTCGAATTGTTGTTTTAACTTGTTATTAAAATATGAACGTATTTTACAATTTTTAAAATGATTAATTGTATTTTTTACGGGTTATCTATTTTGAAATAGCATACTTCCCGTATATAAAATTTCATGAAATTTTGTTGAGAATATAGCTTGTACCTTATCGATTAAAAAGAATTGAGCTTAATCAATTAATACTCTGAAATCTTTTGAACCATGACGGTAAATTTATGTTCTCAGCTTCGATCAACAATAACTAGATAAACGGGTCACGTACAAAACCGAAACTAAAAGCTGTCCGCGTAAATATATACTTATGTGTAGATATTTGTTTACTAAGAAAGGGAGAAAAAAGTTTTAAAAAAGTTCAACCTAATTACAACCATGACACCTTGTAATAAAGTCACAAATGTTGAAAATATTATCTAATACTTACGATAAAACGAGCAAAGCAATAAATTACTCCCCTCACAAATGAAAAGACAACATAAACAACATTTAGTGTGAATTCAACCTTAACACACAATGAATAAAGTACTTTTCCCCGTTACTGTGCGTGTTTGTGCGTTGTTGAAGAGCCTTGGTCAAACATTTGTACCACAGGTATAAAATCGGTAATTTACGTACTAGACGTATTTTTCGCGCCGACCCGTTATCTAGTTATTGTTGATCGAAGGTTCTCAGTTCTTTATCTTAATAATATCAAAAAAATAAAACTCGGATAGACATGTTCTATAACCTTTTGAATTATTATTATAACGAGCAAATAAGTAACTATTATAATTGTTTTTTTTATTTTTATATCATAGGATGCAAACAGACAAGTGGGTCACCTGACGTTAAGTGATCACCACAGTCCATAGACACTTGCAACACCAGGGGAGTCGCAAGTGCGTTGCCAACCTGTCTTGGGGAGAGGGGTAGTAAGGGAAGGGAGAAAGGGAGGGGAGGTGGGCTTCCGGCGCTCTCACTGACCGAACGAAACGCAACAATTCAAGCACTGTTACTTCACGTCGGTTTTCTATGAGAGGGTGGTATTACCCCGGTCGAGTCGGCCCATTCATGCTGAAACCATTAATAGCTTCAGCGTAGCTCTACCACCGTTTACTATACTAATATTATAAGGCTGGAGGGTTTGTTTGTTTGAACGCGCTAATCTCAGGTAATACTGGTCCGATTTGAAAAATTCTTTCAGTTTTAAATCAGTCGTTTATCGAAGAAGGCTATATCAGGCTTAGACCAATAGAAGCGGAGCACAAACGAAGAATGTTTCAAAATAGGGGTATTCTTTCCTTTGGAGAGCTTCCGTTGCGTGTTAGTGTTAGACTAAAGTAACTATTCCTCGCGGACGAAGTCGCGGGAAGAAGATAGCGTAATCATAATAGTCAAAGTAAAACTGTTATAGTAACAATTTTATTCGTAACTAGCGAGCCCGGCAGACGTTGTCCCGCCCTGATTATAAAGAAATCCTGGACAAATTATATACTAAAACGTTCCTCGTGAATCACTTTATCCACTGGTGAAAACCGCATAAAGATCCGTTCAGTCGTTTTTGAGTTTATCGCGAACAGACAGACAGACAGACGCAGTACGGGACTTTGTTATATACTATGTAATGAAAGTCACAGGCTGAAAGGAATCAGTAAATATTAAAATTTCCATCCAAAATACACCGGGTATTTTCCGATAGTGAATAACTGAGCCCGGCGGCCGGTCGGTCCGCGTCCGGACGACACGCCGTGTCGGACACTTGACACCGAACACCAGACGCAAACAACGTTCGCCCGTTAATTGCTGTCAACTGGCGCGGCATACACATCTACGAACGGATATTGATTTATTATCGTAATTGTATTTACCCAACTAGGATTGCTGTGTTTTTTTATTAAATGGAGAAATATTTTTTTAACGTAAGTTTAGCTGTTCGATGAAGTCTATCTGGATCCAAGAGAGTGTTGTTTGAGATAACACAACGAATAAACCCATTAATTTGCAAAACCGACTTCAAATCAGTATTTTTTTAAAGTGTAGTTAAAGTTTATAAGTGAAAAATTTTATAGCATGGTACCGAATAATTATCCTTACGTTTTAAACGTAAGGGAGGTAGGTATGTATTTGAATATATGTGCAAGAATGTATAAGTGACTGTCTGGGTTCAATAGTATACAAAAATGAGTAGACGTATGGTTAAATATTTATACTATGGTACTACGTATAGTATTTAGTTTGCGAGCATTCTCATATACATTATTTAATACATATAAGCCAAAGAAGTTTCACTCCTGCCGCGTGTACACACTGATACACACAATGTTTTTTTCAGTGTAGATTTTAACCCACCATCTACGATACTATTCGCTGAGATCAAGGACGGCCAGATGGACGTGGCCTCTGAGATTGAATCTCTTCCTGCCTGAGACGTAGATGTCTATATTATCAGCGTAACAACCTATCGCGACCTTGTGGGATCAAAAGAACAAGTTAAATAGTGAAGCTTGAGGATGAACCACCGGACACATCGAAGCGGATTTATTGTTAATTATTAACAACAAAACAAACAATACAATTTGAGCAATTATGTAAAAAATTATATTGTATATATGCAAACCATGTATAACAGGCTGCCGTTAACGATGCCGTCTTGAAACAGATTTGGCTTTAAGGATGTATCGTGATAAAGGCAATCTTGCCAATTTACATAATACCTATTTCACGAGTGGGTAAGGTGAAACGCTCCGCTTTATATGTACTCATATGTATATCTAATATGTACTTATATAAAAATTACGTATGTATTCAAAGTTCCGTGTCGAACGTCACATCTGTGAACTTTAAAAAAATATTGGTACCATGTTTATCTTTATTTGTAATCGGGATATTAATTTTAGCTGGAATTTCTTACCAACTATTAAAATGAATTGTTATTCGTACAATTTTTTAATTTTCAACAACGAATGAAAAATGATTTTTATATTGCCTGATAATTTCTCAGGAAAAACATTCATAAAGTGTATGTTAATTTATACAAAGATTCTTCTGAACTTCATGAATATTCAACACACTTTTTAACCTCTTAGGGGTTGAATTTCTAGTAGTGTTTTCTTATCTTGTTCTCGCTTGACTTGAATAACATCTTTGTAAAGTATAGAAATTGTAAACCCAACTGAATTATATCGGGATAAAGAATTAATTAGGAACTATTTTTATAATAGTCCCTTTGTGGTGTATATTGTATCTGAGACAGTCTAAAAGTTTAGGCTTCGGGGTTGTATACAAGATACAATGGAAAATATTAATTGTCAACTAGAAACAACATATAAAATTACTAAAAAAAATGTTCCACGTTTTTCTTTACGCCTAGTTTTAACTTCTTACTTCGTCTGAATACTCGTCATGCTTTATTCTCGTATTTAATCTAATTGCCTGTATTTGAATTATATTTTCTTCTCCTCTCATCTTTATCACTACATATTATAAAACAAAGTCCTCTGCCACGTCTGTCTGTTCGCGATAAACTCAAAACTACTGAACGGATTTTGATGCGGTTTTTACCCGTAGATAAAGAGATTCATGAGGAATGTTTAGGTATATAATTAGTCATGGTTTTTTTTTATTATAAGCGTGCTTACTAATGTTGTAAATGTGAATGTTAGATTGTTTGTTTGCGTACATGTTGTAAGGGGTACAGAAAACCCCCGAGAGAGACGTCAAATCTAAATTAATGCGAACGAAACCGCGAGCAAAACCTAGTGAATTAGATTAAAAAATTAAAGATTTAAAGATTATTAAAGGCCGTTTGACCGATAACCATGAAAGTTAAAAAACATGATTTTTCATAGGGATGGTTTCAATAGTATTCATTTTAATATAATTTGTCACTAAATAACCCTATTTAATTATTTATTATATATTTATCAAATATCTCTATAGTAATCGAATGCTGCCAAAGTAGGGGGCTGTTGCTTGTTATTCATCTATATACTATACTCGTAATGCTCGATTTTACTATCCAATTTGAAATTTTAAATATATTTATGTGAGAGACAGACGGAGATTCGTACCATAACGTTGAAAATATTTTTGCTATATCAACTTTTATAACTTTATTTTGCTCTGGATATTATTCCGCGGTATCCACGAATCCATTTCCATAGTTTGAGTAAATGGTTTATTTTCTTGAAGCACCCATCGCAGATTTGTTCATAAAATCAGATTTGTTTGTTCATAGTTTGCGAATCCAACATTGCTCGTGTTCGCTGAAAAAATATACGTGTGTATATACCATACAATTGATATACCAACATTTATAGCAGCTCTCATTACCCTTTACCTATGCATTATTAGTAGATTTAGTATTAGTATATTAGTATATTATATATAGATTAGTAGAGACTACAATATAAAAATTCTGATTATTTTAATATCTTAAATATAAGATATGTATTACATAATAAAATATATAGATAGATTATTATATTTTTATTATATATCCTACTTTTCCTGTCACAGTATGGTTTAAAAATAATGCCAAATTACAAAATTTACTACATTAACTCATTTATATACATATATTTATAAGTTAGTTAAATATACGAGCTAAAATGTTTTTAATATCTAAACTGGAAATAATTAATTTCTTTAAATTCAAAATCTCGAAATTATGAACGTTTCTTAATTGAAACTTCAATGATGCAATGATAGTTCATTTTTCTCCAGCAATATTAATACGTTCGATACATCGCCTGACATTAAACAATTTGTTACATTCCTCGTACAATATCATGAAACCTGTCATATAGGTATCATAATAAATCCATGTAACAAATGGTTTAACTGAATATACAACTGCGCCGCGTCCATTACTTATGGACTTATCATCAATCTATATCTATTCTATACATATAATAAAAATGAAGTGTCTGTATGTAATATCAAAATAACAGTTTTTTACTAATTGGGTGTGAAAGTATACACGCAACTGATAACAAAAATGCAATTATTAAAATTTTTGTCGGTCTGTCTGTTTGTTCCAGCTAATCTTCGAAACGGCTGGACCGATTTTGACGGGAATTTCACTTGCAAATAGCTGAAATTACAACGGGTTACTTGGGATACTCTAAATTAGACTAGATATGAACCGCGACTTTGTCTGCAATGCTATCTCCAAAACGGTTGGACCGATTTTCAGGGGACTTTCACCGACCGATAATGACATTATAAAAAGTAATTTAGTTTATTTTAATTTAGACTAGCTGTTAACCGTGGCTTCGCCCGCAGTACTATCTTCAAAACGGTTAGACCGATCTTTACGATATTTTTATTGACAGATATCTGACTTTATAAAAAGTAATTCAAGCAATTTTAGTTTATACTAGCTGTTAACCGTGGCTTCGCCCAAAGTACTTTCACCAAAACGGTTAGAACGATTTTCACGGGATTTTCACTGGCAGATAGCGGACCTTATAAAAATTAATTTAATTTAGTCTAGCTGTTAACCGTGGCTTTGCCCGCTGTGCTATCATAAAACGGTTAGACCGATTTTCACGCGACTTTCACTGGTAGATAGCGAACCTTAAAAAAAGTAATTTAAGCATTTTTAGTTTATACTAGCTGTTAACCGTGGCTTCGCCTACAGTGCTTTCTCCAAAACGGTTAAACCGATTTCACGGGACTTTCACTGGCAGATAGCGGACATTATAAAAAGTAATTGAAGCAATTTTAGTTTATACTAGCTGTTAACCGTGACGTCGTCCCGCAATGCTATCTCCAAAACGGTTCCATCGATCTTCACATAACTTTCACTGGCAGATAGTTAATCTTATAAAAAGTAATTCGAGCAACTTTAGTGTATACTACCTGTTAACCGTGGCTTCACCCGCTGTGCTATCATCAAAACGGTTACATAGATTTTCACGGGACTTTCACTGGTAGATAGCGAACCTAATAAAAAGTAACTGTGGTTATTCTATTTTATACTAGCTATCACCCGCGACTTTGTCTGCATAAAATTTAGCAAGATTTCAACTCATTCTTTATTTTTAATAAAATAAATAATTATCAGCTTATTGTTTACAATTCGATATTATAATTATTAATAACTTTAATAATATAGAGGTCTTCCTAATAAGATCTTAGATTATAAACGTATTACGTAAAGAGTTCCAAAATACAATTTCTTGCGGAACAGACAAGCGTTTATATTTTGTATAGTCACAAAATCTTAATTATAATAATGGTAATGTATATTAAATGTAAATTTTTATAATAATATTTTAAGTTACACTTTCATTAGTTCCTTATACAGTGTAAGTGAGCACTGAAGTAGTTATATTGTGGGTTAAGGTTCCAAATAAGTTAATGATGACAATACGATATGATGGCTATATCTAATGTACACGATACATGTTACTGTAAGTGGCGTGCGTGTCTTACTTACAATTGCTTTAAAAGAGCATTTCTATAATTGTACATAGTCTCACAATTTTATAATTCTTTAATACGAATAAAAACAAACGCATGCGGAGCTGCGGGTACAGCTAGTACTAAATATCATTCTTTATTCTAATCTTGTATCATAAAATAGGTAAATATAATGCAATAACAAAAAAAACACGTAAAAAAATTAATTCGTTTTTTTTATTATTTAACTTGTAATTTTGTTTGTCATTTAATGAAAGTAGATAATACAAAGAAGATAAGACTATATTAATGTTAGGAAAAAATACCCTAACACGACCTTCTCTGATCATTTGCCTCTCTCATTAAATTAGTCAAGAGTATACGGTATTTATTCTTACCGAACTGACGTAAAGTGGACAGAGTTAATAGAGCTTTGTTTATCTTTAGTAATATAATATTTATTATGCTGTTTCATGTTCATTAGGTCTTTCTTCGTAGATCCACGTCGATTTGAGACATGAATATTTTTTCACTGTGTATATTGAACGAAATTATTAAAATTCAACCGGCTATATAACAATTCTAGAGTTTATTTGCCGTTGATAGGGTTTGAAAGGTTTAACTATCCTAATAAACGATAAAAAGAAACACAATTAAATCCATTCCAAGGAATAAAACAAAGTGTACCCTGTCAAACTGGGATAAACTAACATTTCTGTAAATTACCTATCCAAAATTAATTGATCTGGTGCTTGTATATAAGTGTATAAGTGTTTGTGCACTTGTATGGTAACATTTGCATAATAATAATAATTTGTATGTAACATTATTATTAACTTATTAAAGCTGTTTTGTATAATTTGTAAATATTACTGTATAAATAATTCTTGTAAAATATGCAAAAATGTAAGTTATAATTATTGTAAATTACGTCATAGTAAATTAATAAAATAAATAAAAAATGAGTGTGTGTAAATAAAAAAAGTACTTATGTACACGCGTTAGAAGTTATACTTCTTTGGCGTAACAAGTTAAAAGTCTTCAAAATTTTTATCTTTCGCCTTATTCTACCTTTGTAGAGAAAACGACACTAACAATAGAAAAAAGATATTTAATACATTGAAAGTTTTAATACAAAGAAATACAAACAACAAATACAAAGAAACAAAATGTTGACTATAGCTAACTTCAGGGTGGCGGGTTTTCGTGACGGCGTGCGCGCGCGTCATAAAAATTTACTCTCATCATTTTTCCTTAACGCGCCAAAAGAAGTATAACTTCAATTAATTTTCATGTATCTAGGTACGAGGTGATAGTGTACACATCCTATTTTAATCAAAAATGTTATCTATAATTATATTATAAAGCTGGAGCGGTTGTTTAGTTGAACGCGCTAATCTCAGGAACTACTTGAAAGAACTTGAAAGATTCTTTCCGTGTTAGATAGCTCATTTATCAAGGAAGGTATCATAAGACCACTAGAAGTGGAGCATCAATGAAGAACGTTTCAAAATTGAGTTTTTTTTTACTTTTAGGAGTTTCCGCTGCGTTTTACCATTACTTCAAAGTAACTATTTCACGCGAACAAAAGCTAGTATAAGTTATCACGTTAAAGAAATCTCTCGTTACTTTCAGATAAGATTTAGTTGTCACTCCTTCGTCATGACTTTATACTTTAATTTTTTTCGCTCTTCGATGAGTACGGATTATTTTATTACATAGTCCTCTAATGAAAACTGTGAAGTGTTGTTTAACCATTTAAATCTTATGAAGAATGTATCTATTTTTACCAAGGTGATTATTTATAAATGTAGTTAGCAATACAGAGTATTTGATATATATATATATATCGTCTCTAATAATATTAAAACCAAGCTTTATGGAACTGTGCGAGTGACGTAAGAGTTACTGATCCTTGGATTTAGCTCGTTACTCAGTCCGATGCATCGGTCTTATTATATATAACGTATAATCTCAACATTCCTTCCCCAGCCCCAACACGGTACCATCCGCCTGTAAGGTTTAATTCCAAGAGATTTACTTAAGGTGGGTAATTCCCATCGTAGATACAACTCTGAGTAGAATTTCGAGCGTTTTGATATTAAAGTTTCAATTATGTAGCTAGTGATATTATTTCTAATATGTTATTATAAATATACTTGTATCATTTTGGGTCTTTGATTAAATACAATATATGAAATTATTCAAATATATACATCGCCGTTTAGTAATGTATAAGAAATAAAATATCTGTTAACGTCGCACTGGCTTATAGATGATAACCCACCCTCAGCAGCCCGACGGTGGGGGTATCCATGATGGATCTATTCATGTAAAAAAAACTACCACTTCAAACACAGTATAATTGGACAAATAGATTAATTTGGCGGATATATAACACACTGACTGAAAAGGCTTTTCACAATATCTATGGTGGTCAAAACTTCATTCTTATTTGGTCTAAGTTTAAGACTTCAATTGTTATCTGCACAATACATATCAGCATAGAATATAATACATAAATAAATATAAATAAAATGTAAAACTTTTAAATAGTGAAAGTTGGTATTAAATAAATATGATTTTATATTAAATAAATATGATTTTATATTAAATAAATATGATTTTATATTAAATAAATATGATTTTATGAGTTATCGTTCCTTGATGGAATTTTAATCAAATAGCATTCATATTTTTTTTATTAAGTAGCTACCCGACCCGTGCCCACTTCGTTGGGCGGTAATAGGCATTATCAAGCTACAACTTTTTTCTAGAACTCAATCATATATATCTCATAATTAAGTCAGCGTTCATAAGAAACGTTTTCGTTCGACCATTTTTCTCCGACTACCCAGATATTACCCCATTCTACCTCACAAATTTTACCTCTTTATAATATTAGTATAGATTATAGATAATATAATTAGTTAATAGCTTCTGCCCGCGGCTTCGCACGCGTGGAATAGTTATTTTGGGGTAAGATGCAACGGAAGCTCTCAAAAATACCCCGATTTTAAAACATTTTTCATTGTTGCTCCGCTCCTATTGGTCTTAGCGTGATGATATGTAGCGTATGACAGTCATAAATAACGTGGCTTTATATTGTAGGGGTTAAAGAATTTTCAAAATCGGTTTAGCAGTTCCTGAGATTACCCCCTATAACGTCACAAACTCACAAACTCTACCTCTTTATAATATTATTAGTATATACATTATAGCCCCTGCCCTGCCCCTGGGCTAACACTGACACACAGCAGAAACTCTCAAAAAGAAAAAAAACATCACGATTTTGAAACATTTTTCATCTGTGCTCAGCTCCTATTGGCCTTAGCGTGATGATATATAGCCTATAACCATTCTCGATGAATGAGCTATATAACACTGAAAGAATTATTCAAATCGGACCAGTAGTTCCTGAGATTACCTCTTACAACGTTACAAACTCACAAACTTTACCTCTTTATAATATTAGTATAAATATCATTCAAATTTTAATTACCATGGTATTATTAAAATAGTACATAGATTATTATAGACTGTTATCAAACGCTAAAATCTATTAAGTACGCAAAACGAGATTAAAGTAAATAACTCATGCTTATAGCTTATATGTTGCTTATAGAAAAAATGTATCGATTTGTTGCTATACTCGTCCGAATTTTACGTAAACTGAAATTTACATAACAGATTACCTCAAGGTGATAACATTTTCACGTTGGTTGCTTGGATTGATAAAGCTGAAGCAGCAAGTCAGTTTCTCAAATCACGTACCCTGTAATAGTGGTTACAGCGAGTTGAATCCATTTTCTCGTGTACCGAGCCCGTGGAATAAATATAGGGTCGGTACGCGTGTACCCAGAAATGGCTTCAAATGTAGTTATTGGGATCCCGGAGGCTAAATTGCGGCTGGTTCGGTGCTTCAGTCTAATATAAATTTCCCGATTCCATATTCCCTTAATTCACGAATTACAACGTTGGGATTTTGTGTAGTATATAAAACATATATTATACTACATAAACCTGTTAACTTTTGTTATGAGGGTTGCTGTTAGAGCGTGTTAATAACAACGATTCTGTAATGTTTCCGTTGTGTTTTGATATATTTAACTGAAATACGCAAATATGGTTTACCTTAATTAAATTTAAATAAAAAGAACACTTTATTGCTAAGACTTTTCTGTATTCTTTTCTTTTGTGTTCTTCATTATTTGACAGTTAATTTAATGGCCTAAATTCTTTAATGGCCTAAATTCTTTCAGTTAAAAAAAAGCATATGACATTGTATATTTTAACGCGCTAATCTTAAAAACTACCAGTCAAAGGCATTACGGTATCATCCTTAACAAATGTTACAGGGCTATTATCATACAAAATGTAGATCAGGAATACAATAGATAAAACGAAGAAGGAGCTGTAGGCATGTTGTCAGTGCAACAAAAACCGAAAACTATTGAGAACGATGTATGCCTATGTTAAGGAACAGCTATGATTCGCGGCCCAATCGTGTGGTCAGTGGTCGTACGCAAAATTTGTGGATTATGCTTTATACCTAATTTATTGATTTTTTTTTGTCCCCACTTTACCTAGGACGTAATCCGAGACCTTGTTTTTCTGTCTCTACTTCCCTGTATCTTTATTAGCGTATGTAGTACTTGTCGAGTGGTCAGTGGGTGTCGTTTTTGTTGGTGTGATTTCGTAGGTTTTATTTTATTATTCTATAGTTACATTTCCCAATTTTGATTTTATAGTAACGATAGTTATCGCCGTTATATTATATTTGCTTTATATATTTAAATGTGTTACTATCCTCTAATTTGCTGACATTAAATTTTCATTATATTTACATGTCTTACGTGTACATTCAATTGGAGTAGCTTTATGTACTTGTCTGCGTCTACAACTTAATAGTAACTTACGAAATGTATGGGTATTACGATTTTTTTTGCATGTTGTCCTTGCGTGTCATTCATAGTAATTTTCAGTTAATTTTTTTTGTTAGTACCTTACGTAGGTGTCGTTGTTCGCAGGTGTTAACACTTACAAGTGTTAAAAATTTATTGATATTTATTTAACTGTACTAGTAGTAGTTCAATAAAAATAAAAATTGGAATATATATCTATAGGATATAGCTAAATAAAAATATAAGGCGGATCTATCCTATTTATTAGATCCAGCAGTTCTAGAATTACATTAAATTAATCATAAATTATTTTATTCGTTTGTTTGTTTGTTTGATTGAAAGTTAATATAAGATGCATAATTCTAAAGAGTTTCATTACAAATTACCCACTTTCCTTTGATTTACTTTATTAGCACAAAACTTCGCAATTAGCAGGTTATCCTGCCGTAACAAATTAAGTTCAACAGACTAGAAGTTTACTATGTAACTATTCAAACTGGCTTGAAGATAAACAACCAATAAAGTATCGTAAGTAGCGGGCGGTGGGACAGCTAAATGGCATCACAAATATTGACTTGGTGGTTCTCGGAGTTTTCTCGCATCGCTCCACCCGCTGCGGGACTTTCTGGCTGTTCGCCAGATACTGTTTGTTTCCATGCAAGCACTAGCTTCGGTGTAGAAATTTAAAAGAACAATAGTGATATAGAACATTTTTAATGGCTCATGTATACAATTTTTCATATAATATTTGGCAAGCAATTTATGTAGAACAGAAATGGATTTCGTAAATTGGGTTTTGTTTAAAAATATATATAAAACCGGGTATTATTTGTTTCTGTAGGTTTTTTTGTTATGTGTTGACGGCGTAGGTAGACCATTGATTATAACGGTGAAGCACATTCGTCTTGTCAGGTGGTAGAGCCACGCTGAAGCTATTACTGGCTTCAGCATGAACAGGTCGGCTCGCCTGGGATAGTACCACTCTCTCACAGAAAACCGACGTGAAGTAACATTGCTTGCATTCTTGCGTTTCGTTCGGTCAGTGAGAGCGCCGGTAGACTACCTCCCCCCGCACTTCCCCCTCTTCCCCACTTGCCCAACCCCTTTCTCCCAAATACAGGCTGGCAACGCACTAGCGACAATCTTGGTGTTGCTAGTATCTATGGACGGCAGTGATCACTTACAATCAGGTGACCCGCCTGTTCGTTTGAAATTTTTTTAAAAGTATGGTACTTCAACACAACGAATTATGATATCATTGTAATATTTTTTTTATGTAATAGGTACAATATATACGGTGCGCATCGGTGCACATATAAATTTACAATACAATTTTATAATTTTTTTAAATGTTTTAATATACATTTTGTAGGTAAATGTTAAAGTATAAAAGTACAATGTGTTTTATTTTAGTTGTTAGATGATACTGAAAAGACATTTTTAAATATTTTTGAAATTATACTTCTTTTGGCGCGGTAGGGAAAAATGATGAGAGTAAATTTTAACGGCACGCGCGCGCACACCGTCACTGAAAACCGATACCCTGAAGTTAGCTATAGTCAACATTTTGTTTCTTTGTATTAAAACTTACAATGTTTTAAATACAAGAGGTATTCTATTGTTAGTGTCGTTTTTCCTACAAACGTAGAATAAAGCGAAAGATAAAAATTTTGAAAAGATTTTTATCTTTTTACACCAATCAAGTGTAACTTCTAACGCGTGTACATAAGTATACACACACTTTTTTATATTAGTTGTGCATTCTTTTTTAATTACAACATGTATTCTACATTGTGTTCCACTACATAACTCATTTATCTGCGAAATTTCACAAAACGGTGTAGTAATTTTAACATGATTAATGAAGAATAGACACATATTCGCACAAACAGACTTTCGCATTTACAATATTAGATTGTGTCACCGCTTTCATTTTTGCTAATTCTTCTTCTAATGCTAATTATATGATTAAGCACTTTGGGGGTAAATTATCCAAGTATTGAGAATACCGCACCAACCATAAATGCAGTTGTTTCTGATGGTAATAAACTCGTGGGGAATATAAATACTTTGTAATATTTTCACAAAATGTACATTTTTTGATTATCTGGTAACCATGTACATGGCAACGAAAAGATTTTTGTTGAAAAGCGGCTTACACAATATCGAATAACAATGAGAACGACTATTATTGGAGATGCCTACTCTGGTGTTTTGTGGGTACTATCGAAGAAAATGACATCAAATCTTCTCTTTACAGTACGACCATGTAATCATATAAAATGGCAACTGAACAACTACACGTTAATCTATCATCATTTTGGGAAATCTCCCTATTGTTCTGTCTTTCTTACTCACTCATTTTTTTAATATATTTATTTTTTTACACAATTTTTTTCACTTTTCCGTGCTCTTTTCCAAACATTTTCCTTCATAGGAAACTAGTCCTGAATATTACATAAAAAAACACACACAAGTGCAACCATTCTTAAGCGATGCGTTCACACACACATTTAGCAATCGATTTTTATTTTTATATAGATTGTGGTTATTATGTTTATATTTATTTGTTCAACTAATAATATATTTTATGATAACCTTTTATTAACTAAAGATCCTTTTCTGTAATCTAAACTGCCTTTTGAAGTGTTTAGATAATAGATAGAAATTACAATAGCTTTGCCAAAAGTTTAATAACAGAACCTTTGGAGGAGTATAAAATATGATGGGGATATTAATTAAAATACGTTTCTTATTCACGATGATAAATTACTTTCCGAGTAAAAAGAGGTTTCTCCGATGTATAATGCCACAATGTGTTATTACAGACCGAGTTAATCCGCTTTTGTTATGAGTTCTGAAAGGATTTACCGGGGCTTATTCATTTTTACTTCAGCTCGATATCGTTTCTATGGAATCAATGTGATTAGGTAGAAATAAACTAATATTTATCCATTTTTGTTATATATATTTCTATAACAATGAGTACCACTAACAATGTAAATTTAGAAGTATTTTAATTACAACAGTAAGTTAATATATACCCACATACATACGTGGTTATAGTTATGCGATAGACTTATGATTTTGGTAATTCGACCTTACCTGAATCATTTAAAGTTGATTTTACAATGACGCAAGCGATGCAACACTATTTGAAATGACTGCATAATACAAAATTATGCTTACTTTTTGTGTGCCGGCTGTGAGACATTAAGTGTGCATTTTGGGTTTTTGTATATCAATGTTTACTTTATTTTGCTTTCAAGAATGAAAATACTCAATCACAGGCTACTAAAAGGATACTACGTATTACTCAACTAAGCATCATGAAACTTTGTATACATGTTGTCACAACTACAGAAAAGGACGTAAAGTAAAAGCTAGTATAATAATAACAATAATAAATCCGGTTGTCGATGGTCCACAGCCCGATTTTTATATTTATAAATGTATAACACCAGGGGAGACGCAAGTGCGTTGCCAGTCTGTGTTTGGGGTAGAGGAGTGGAGAGGGGGAGGGGAGGTAGGTATCCAGAGCTCTTACTGCAAGCAATAATGCAAGCACTGTTACTTCACGTTGGTGTTTTGTGAGAGAGTGGTACTACCCCGGGCGAGCCGACCCATTCATGCTGAAACCAGAAATACCTTCAGCGTGGCTCTATCGTAAGGCATCGTAAGGCAAACTAATTAAATAAATATATTTATGGATGCCTTTTATTTTTACAAATGTATTATTGATTATAAATGTTATATTAAAACAGAGTATCATAACAACATGTCGAAGATATTAGTGTTGACAAAAAAGAATATAAGTATTTTAAAAATTATGATCAAATTTTAGTTACTTATTTGGTTTAAACCAATCATTCTAACTAATATTATAAACGCGAAAATGTTTGTTTGTTTTACTTTCAAGACCTAAATATTCAACCGATCATCACGATAATTTGCATACATACATCAAATATCTAAAAAAAATGAAATAAAGGAACCACAATAATAGTACTATTCCTGAGGTCCCAAGATTCTAATCAATACGCGAACTAAGCCGCGGACAGGAGCTTATAGAAAAATAAAACTAGATGGAATAAAATATTCTCACGTACTTTAAAGTATGATTTTGCTTGAAAATTGTACAATTAACATTTAGAAATTTACAAACATACTATACAAGTGTATTAAAATATATTACAACTTATAATTTATGTATTGTTTGTTTATTGTAACTAAGCTCGCTTCAGAGATAATACGGGGAGTTTTAAACGTATTTACTTACATACTTATAGGATTAGGCAAATCTTATTTGTGAAAACTTCCGTCTTAGCGGCATCGTGTACCAGACTTAATGACGTCAATTTAAATACGACCGACTTGTCGGTTTCACGCCCCTCCACGGTTATGTAAATTTCCCGTTCGCACCACCCACGAACAGCATAGTTTCTGCCAGCATAATTTGACATTTGAAACGGGTTCTCGATATGGAGAGCTATACCCACCTATTAGTGCTTACTTTATCCTAAGTTATACGTAGATATGATTTAAAATTACGAAAGTAATTAATATAATTTAAGAAAACCACTTTTCACACATTGGTAGTCTTAAGAAAAGACAAACACAATTGTAGCATTACAATACTTTATCGTAATTAATATTGTTTCTATTTCAATAATAAATATGTATTTGATTAACTCGTAAATATTTAATTATTACCGTAAATATTTTCTCCCTAATAAATTTCATACATCTCTATTTCAATTTAAAAATGTTTACAAATATGTTTCATGCCATTGCTATTGCCATATAATACCAATATTTTTATCTCACCACGTCACTAACTGATTTATCGTAATTAAATTTGTTATTTACGAACAATAAGCTGATGAAGTTGTTAATTTGAGTCATGCTTCGAAGTGTAGGTGTCTGCATTTGTATGCGGCGGTAGTTATAAAGCCGGTATTGCGTGAAATGAAAGCAAATAAGTTTACAAATTTCATTTTGGACGCTATGAAATACCTTTATAAATACAAGGTAATATTTGCATTATCAACTTATAATCAGACTATGTCGCAAATGAACGAAATAGAAAATTTTATAAAATAGACTTCTCCTTAGGGAAATTAGACTTTATGAAACTCTCATACTTCTGTTTTATATGTTTTTGAAGGTGGTGGAGCCACGCTGTATGTATTATTAGTTTCAGCACGAATGGGTCGACTCGCCCGGGGTACTACCCCGCTCTCACAGAACACCAACGTGAAGTAACAGTGCTTGCATTGTTGCGTTTCGTTCGGTCAGTGAGAGCGTCGGAGGCTCACCTCCTTTTCCCTTTCCCTTTCTCTACCCTTCCCCCATACACAGGTTGGCAACGTACTTGCAACTCCACTGGTATTGCTAGTGTCTATGGACGGTGGTGATTACTTAACATCACTTAACCTGTTCGTTTGCATCCCTTTGACATAAAATAATAATATGTATTGGTGAAAAAATTGTGACAATAGTTGAAAAGAAAACATAAGAAATATTATCATGGTCTTACCCTTATCCCATATGAAGTACAGTGTAAATTCTTTATAATGAATTTGTATTTGTTATAAAGAATTTCGTTGTACGAAAGAGAACAAATAAATGATAATGTGGTACACCAACAAATTGAACCAATATCTATAAAGTATTTCTTTATAACGAATGATATTATAAAGAGTTTTTTACACTGTAATTCAACACAACGTGTTATACCCTTTCACACTCTTCTACCAGCCGTTCTCTTAGTGTTCAAACATTTAATACAATCACACAATCCATTCATACATTCATGCTACCGTTCTATATATACTGGTGAAGAAAATGTAAGAGTGAATGAATAATAAAATACAAGACATATCATCATCATCATTATCTTACGCTTATCTCATCTGAAGTAAGATCAACGCTGCATGTTTTACTCTAATACACTCTTCTACTAGCTCTCATCTCGGTATACCTTTTCTCGCGATTCCCTCCGTGTGAATAGTTACTTTGGGCAAGTTTTTTGGGGCGTAAGGGGTGTCGAATAACATCTAAGACTTGAGACATCCAAGCCAACCTCACCTGCACGTGGTGCACCCTGCTGAATAACGAACGAGGTAATAGCGAAAGCGGGGTGTTAGGGTTTTACAGCCTGACTGGGTCGCAACCACCATGTATATGGCGAAAAAGCCCGTCATAGTGATTCGCTTCTGCGGGTCGCGTTTCGGGATCAGCCTGTGCATATCTAGCTATTCGCAGGCCGGCATGACAGCGGCGATCGAAGATGGATAGTGTGTCACTCGATGGTCGCCCTTGTTTTTGGATTGTACTGTGCTTACCATCAGGCACAGTGCAGTCATTTTGCCGTGATACAATAAAAAAAAAACCATAACACGCTCGCACGCGCGATAGCTCTGAAAAGGAAAAAGTCCCTTATTTTGAAACATTCTTCACTGGTGTTCTGCTTCTGTTGGTCTTGGCGTGATGACATATAGCCTTCCTCGATAAATGAGCTATCTAATACTGAAAGAATTTCAAATCGGATCAGTAGTTCCTGTGATTAGCGCGTTCTATCCAATCCTCCAGCTTTATAAAATTAGTATAGATTAAACGTTTTATTCATTTTGAATTCGGTCTTCATTTTCTCCCATATCCGTTCATCGTTATACTTTACACTCCTGTAGATATAAATCTTTTATCCTAATATATTTACTACTTACTCTTGTATGCGAATAAAACTTTTCGTTGAAGTTACTGTTAGTAGATGTTTGAAAGTAAACGAAAAGTTTGATTGAATTCAAAAACTCATACGAGACATGCAAGATTGAAATAGACTACAAAAGAACTTAGGTAACCTTTATGCTTACAGGTTTAGGTTGACGTATATTTTAAATACATTTTCACAACTAACAGATTTCCTTTTTTTTTAAATCCCGCCGTCCATAGACACTAGCAACACCGGGGGAGTCGCCAGTGCGTTGCCAGCCTGTGTTTGGGGGAGAGGGGTTGGGAAAGTGTAGAAAGGGGGGGGGGGGTCTTCCTGCGCTCTCATTGACCAAACGAAACACAACAATGAAAGCAATGTTACTTCACGTCGGTGTTTCTGTGGGTCAGGTGGTACTACCACGGGCGAGCCGACCTATTCATGCTGAAACCAGTAATAGCTTCAGCGTGGTTCTACCACCCTTTCCTGGTCCTAGTCAATGATATCATAATTAAAAAACTGTAGATACGTCATAAGCGCTTTAGCAGCGCCTTGTTAAAACTTGGCTTATTTTTGACGGCTACCCCGTCAATCTGCCCATGTCTAAGCAACGTATAACTATTACTTTTTCACCACCGATATTGAGAATATACCATCTTACTGCCACATTTTATCTAAGAAAGTGTGGCATTACAATATTACTTTACGTATGTGTGCGTTATCGTGCCATTTGTTTTGTCATAATATCATATAGGTATATCTACAGTTTTTTAGTTATAATATCATTAATCTCAATATTTTAAAGGAGCGTAAGTTTATTGGTAGCGAGTTCGAACACCGCGTCTATTAATGTATTTCTGAATATTACTATGAGCACAAAGACATGTTGCAAATATAGTAATGATCCGATACATTTTGTCATTCAATTCATATATAAGTAGCTGATGGTAATATTTATCACAATATTTATTCATGTGTTCTAGCATCTGTCTTCGAAACACAATCCCATTTGTACACTCATTGTATTGTTATGCTACATCTATGCTTATTGTATGATATGGTACTAAAACGATAAGCTCCAGAATTATTTATATAAAAATATACACTCACAAAGGAACGCGAGAAAGGTAGAACAACAGAGAATATTCTCTTATTTCAGGTTCTGGTTATACTTACCAGTATTATTATTATTATTTATTTATTCTTTTTTTTTTAAGGGTTTGGTCACAAAGCGACCATGCCACCCTTATTGGAAGGCATATATATTAGATACTACACACATATAATCACAATTTACCTCCTATTGATAGCAACATTGGCTAACCTGTACAGCATCCTGGCTTCATCCGACAAAGGTGAAGCCAAAATGCCGTTACAGACCCCAACGCAACGTAAATCCTTACCTACTGTTAGGCAGTACTCTCGCCTTTCTGCTTCATTACGGACACATTCCACAATTATATGATAAACATCTTCTACTCTGTTACACTCAGAGCACAGAGGTGATTGTATCTTATTCATTAAATTGGCAAATTTATTAAGAGGAATATGTCCGGAACGAAGTATCAAAGCGGTAACAATTTCAGTCCTAGACCAGTCACCTTTATCGATCCAAGGGAAACGAGGAGGATTAGGTTGGATCGTTTTGTACCAGATACCTTTGGTGAGAGATCTTTCGTCAAAATACTCCTTTTCCAAAAGAAAATTTTCAATTTTATTTTCTGTATTATCCTGTTCGGTATGTAGTGTATGAAATTCTGCAGGGTTTCGTTATTGTTAACAAATTTAATATTTTTTTGACATTTGATAACTTTGAGTAATAATGCCGGATCTGTGCATTGCTAGGTTGTCTAAAGCTGTAACTTTAGTTGAAAATTGTTACACTCACAATGAAGTGGTTAAGATTACATGTATCTTAGTTATAATCTAGTCAATTTTATTCTAGTGGACACTACAGCGCAGTACGACGCCGTAAGAGCCTACCTCAAAGAGCTAGACATCTCGAGCGCTGTATGGGTTGGCCTCATCCGTAGTAACCCTGATGGTGATTTCACATGGACGTAAGTTACCACTACATTTTTCCAAATACATTATCATGAGTAAACATGTGATATAAATTTGCACAATGAAATAATAATAATCAATTGAACGATGTACAATAGATGCTTTACGTTATCTGTTATAAGAGAGTTTCAAATAAAATAACTCACAATTATTCGAATAACAATCAAAGTAACGACATTCCCAAAATTGTCAATCAAGACAGAATTTTCAGTATGGAACAGTTAGAAAAATTAGAAGACGAGAAACTTATGCATCATAAAATGTTACATGAAGAGATCGCACGCCTTGGTAATTTAGACAACATTTTTACTCAACCGACTGATCACTTTGTGCCACCATTGGTAATGGCTAAAGCCAAAATAAGTAATGATATGATTGTTTTATCTTTAGCAGAAAAACATGCACAAAAAATTGCTGAACAACAGTTACCAAAACAAAATCTTGAAAATAAAGAAACTGTTAAATCAAATATTCAAGATATTAGTAGATTATTATCACAAACCCCAATATCAGAAAATACTGAATTACCATTGATAAGTTCTACAGGTTATAGCAAACGTATGCTAACCGAAAGTAAAGATAAATTTAAAAACAATCTACCTAAAAAATATAATGAAAAATATGACAAAAAGAATAGATTATTTAAAACTTTGGATAACAAATCTGGTGTAACACAGATTATAAATACGTACACCAAAGACTTACCTTTTTCCAAAGAAGTAGAAACTACGACTATAAAATATACAGTGCAGAATGATACTGGCTTAGAAAAAAGCGAGGAAGATCCGGATATAGATTTAACAGTGCTTATAAAAGAGGTACCAATGAAAATTGATAACAAGTTGATCGTCACTAATTATTCAGGCGATATATCTAACCTCGAAAACATGAATGAAAGTTTAATTGTTCATGAAACTTTAAATGATTTCCCAAAAATTGTCAGTTTAACACCAGTAACATTGCAAGAAAATTCAACTATTAACCAGAAATTTGAAAACGTTACATTTAATCACGAAATTGTAAAAATAACAATGATTGCTGATAATGATGAGAATAATACTCCAATTGTATTTGATGTAACCACTAAAATACCTGTTTTTGAGAATAATTCTGTTATTGAAAATAACACGAATTCTGTTGTTATGCAGAAGTTGCCTAATATTTCTACTTTTACAAATAATAATCAAACTGAGATGAAAACTAAAATATCTCCGACGCCTCATGATATGGAAAATTACACAGAAATTATAAAAACTCCCGATGATACATCCAAAGTGAAATTAAGCTTACCTCAAAAACAACACAGCGTTCTCAGTTTCGTTTACATTAATAGGAATAGGTGTAACATATGTTATATTTCCAGCTTCCGTAATTTCTTTATGTTCAACGCTGTGTTGTTTTTGAGGTAAGCTTAATTTCACTTTGGATGTATCATCGGGAGTTTTTATAATTTCTGTGTAATTTTCCATATCATGAGGCGTCGGAGATATTTTAGTTTTCATCTCAGTTTGATTATTATTTGTAAAAGTAGAAATATTAGGCAACTTCTGCATAACAACAGAATTCGTGTTATTTTCAATAACAGAATTATTCTCAAAAACAGGTATTTTAGTGGTTACATCAAATACAATTGGAGTATTATTCTCATCATTATCAGCAATCATTGTTATTTTTACAATTTCGTGATTAAATGTAACGTTTTCAAATTTCTGGTTAATAGTTGAATTTTCTTGCAATGTTACTGGTGTTAAACTGACAATTTTTGGGAAATCATTTAAAGTTTCATGAACAATTAAACTTTCATTCATGTTTTCGAGGTTAGATATATCGCCTGAATAATTAGTGACGATCAACTTGTTATCAATTTTCATTGGTACCTCTTTTATAAGCACTGTTAAATCTATATCCGGATCTTCCTCGCTTTTTTCTAAGCCAGTATCATTCTGCACTGTATATTTTATAGTCGTAGTTTCTACTTCTTTGGAAAAAGGTAAGTCTTTGGTGTACGTATTTATAATCTGTGTTACACCAGATTTGTTATCCAAAGTTTTAAATAATCTATTCTTTTTGTCATATTTTTCATTATATTTTTTAGGTAGATTGTTTTTAAATTTATCTTTACTTTCGGTTAGCATACGTTTGCTATAACCTGTAGAACTTATCAATGGTAATTCAGTATTTTCTGATATTGGGGTTTGTGATAATAATCTACTAATATCTTGAATATTTGATTTAACAGTTTCTTTATTTTCAAGATTTTGTTTTGGTAACTGTTGTTCAGCAATTTTTTGTGCATGTTTTTCTGCTAAAGATAAAACAATCATATCATTACTTATTTTGGCTTTAGCCATTACCAATGGTGGCACAAAGTGATCAGTCGGTTGAGTAAAAATGTTGTCTAAATTACCAAGGCGTGCGATCTCTTCATGTAACATTTTATGATGCATAAGTTTCTCGTCTTCTAATTTTTCTAACTGTTCCATACTGAAAATTCTGTCTTGATTGACAATTTTGGGAATGTCGTTACTTTGAAGATTATTGTTATGAATTATGTTTAAATTAATACTCTTGGTTACAACAACCTTATTTGGATTTTGAAGTTTAGTGGGCGTTTCACTAGTCACTTTGAAAACCTGTGCTAGAGAAGTATCGGTTATATTAATTGGCTGATTTATATCATCTTCATGTTCTGTTGTAATATTTTCTTCTGTAGTTATTTCTCTTGTTGTGTCTTCGTCGGTATACATGGCATCTGTAGATGCTGGTGAAGTTGAGATAGATATAAGACTCGGTATGCTCGATACGTCGTCTTCCTCAATACACGACAAATCTTGTAACAAGTCTTCACGTTTCTATAAAAAGAAATCGATTAAAGCTTTCACGTGTATATTCAAAATATTTATATTACTACTTTATTAACTTAAATAGGTTTCAGAAGTCATACCACATTGCCTGTGCATTCAATGCGCTTCACGCCGGCCAACCCGCAGTCTGCTGTCAATTGTACGGCAGCACTTTCAGGCAAATACAAAATCGTCAATGCGGGTAATGCCCGTACCATACATCCTTCGTTACCGAGAGCCCATTGAGGAACTGGGGAAAAATACAATATGCAAAGAAAATGCTTTATTTAAAATCATCCCGAAAGAACGAAATCTGAATTAGTCAAGAATTTTAAAACTGATTAATAAAATTATTTATATATGTTGAATACCTCGATATAATGTGGAATATATATGTTTTTATATTTGTAGGGAAGTCAATAACCGGATAAAGAAATTCATATGTAGTTTTGAAATTACTAACCTGGTAGTTCACATATAAATGACGCAACGGTAGGCCCTCCACATGCTCGTGCTTCCCAGCGGTAATCGGCCGTTGGATTTGCAGCAGCACACAGAGGTGCGGTGCGTTCGTCTGGTGCAGAACTCCAATATCCATCACCACTCATTCCTCGATAATCACTGTAAGAATTGTTATTATTATTCTTTGTTTGATATACTTACTTACTGTTATAGAGTTAGCACATCGATTAAAAGAATATTACGATAGTACTCGCTCTTGTATCTAGATGTTTTAGCTTTCATAGAAAAGGTTTGGATAATATTAAAACAAATAACAGATTATTGTTGTTATTCGAATAATTGTGAGTTATTTTATTTGAAACTCTCTTATAACAGATAACGTAAAGCATCTATTGTACATCGTTCAATTGATTATTATTATTTCATTGTGCAAATTTATATCACATGTTTACTCATGATAATGTATTTGGAAAAATGTAGTGGTAACTTACGTCCATGTGAAATCACCATCAGGGTTACTACGGATGAGGCCAACCCATACAGCGCTCGAGATGTCTAGCTCTTTGAGGTAGGCTCTTACGGCGTCGTACTGCGCTGTAGTGTCCACTAGAATAAAATTGACTAGATTATAACTAAGATACATGTAATCTTAACCACTTCATTGTGAGTGTAACAATTTTCAACTAAAGTTACAGCTTTAGACAACCTAGCAATGCACAGATCCGGCATTATTACTCAAACTTATCAAATGTCAAAAAATATTAAATTTGTTAACAATAACGAAACCCTGCAGAATTTCATACACTACATACCGAACAGGATAATACAGAAAATAAAATTGAAAATTTTCTTTTGGAAAAGGAGTATTTTGACGAAAGATCTCTCACCAAAGGTATCTGGTACAAAACGATCCAACCTAATCCTCCTCGTTTCCCTTGGATCGATAAAGGTGACTGGTCTAGGACTGAAATTGTTACCGCTTTGATACTTCGTTCCGGACATATTCCTCTTAATAAATTTGCCAATTTAATGAATAAGATACAATCACCTCTGTGCTCTGAGTGTAACAGAGTAGAAGATGTTTATCATATAATTGTG
>MU159408.1:77258-92536 GCA_015888305.1 Antheraea pernyi | reverse complement strand
TTTTTTTTTTTAAGGGTTTGGTCACAAAGCGACCATGCCACCCTTATTGGAAGGCATATATATTAGATACTACACACATATAATCACAATTTACCTCCTATTGATAGCAACATTAGCTAACCTGTATAGCAGCATCCTGGCTTCATCCGACAAAGGTGAAGCCAAAATGCCGTTACAGACCCCAACGCAACGTAAATCCTTACCTACTGTTAGGCAGTACTCTCGCCTTTCTGCTTCATTACGGACACATTCCACAATTATATGATAAACATCTTCTACTCTGTTACACTCAGTGCACAGAGGTGATTGTATCTTATTCATTAAATTGGCAAATTTATTAAGACGAATATGTCCGGAACGAAGTCTCAAAGCGGTAACAATTTCAGTCCTAAACCAGTCACCTTTATCGATCCAAGGGAAACGAGGAGGATTAGGTTGGATCGTTTTGTACCAGATACCTTTGGTGAGAGATCTTTCGTCAAAATACTCCTTTTCCAAAAGAAAATTTTCAATTTTATTTTCTGTATTATCCTGTTCGGTATGTAGTGTATGAAATTCTGCAGGGTTTCGTTATTGTTAACAAATTTAATATTTTTTTGACATTTGATAACTTTGAGTAATAATGCCGGATCTGTGCATTGCTAGGTTGTCTAAAGCTGTAACTTTAGTTGAAAATTGTTACACTCACAATGAAGTGGTTAAGATTACATGTATCTTAGTTATAATCTAGTCAATTTTATTCTAGTGGACACTACAGCGCAGTACGACGCCGTAAGAGCCTACCTCAAAGAGCTAGACATCTCGAGCGCTGTATGGGTTGGCCTCATCCGTAGTAACCCTGATGGTGATTTCACATGGACGTAAGTTAACACTACATTTTTCCAAATACATTATCATGAGTAAACATGTGATATAAATTTGCACAATGAAATAATAATAATCAATTGAACGATGTACAATAGATGCTTTACGTTATCTGTTATAAGAGAGTTTCAAATAAAATAACTCACAATTATTCGAATAACAACAATAATCTGTTATTTGTTTTAATATTATCCAAACCTTTTCTATGAAAGCTAAAACATCTAGATACAAGAGCGAGTACTATCGTAATATTCTTTTAATCGATGTGCTAACTCTATAACAGTAAGTAAGTATATCAAACAAAGAATAATAATAACAATTCTTACAGTGATTATCGAGGAATGAGTGGTGATGGATATTGGAGTTCTGCACCAGACGAACGCACCGCACCTCTGTGTGCTGCTGCAAATCCAACGGCCGATTACCGCTGGGAAGCACGAGCATGTGGAGGGCCTACCGTTGCGTCATTTATATGTGAACTACCAGGTTAGTAATTTCAAAACTACATATGAATTTCTTTATCCGGTTATTGACTTCCCTACAAATATAAAAACATATATATTCCACATTATATCGAGGTATTCAACATATATAAATAATTTTATTAATCAGTTTTAAAATTCTTGACTAATTCAGATTTCGTTCTTTCGGGATGATTTTAAATAAAGCATTTTCTTTGCATATTGTATTTTTCCCCAGTTCCTCAATGGGCTCTCGGTAACGAAGGATGTATGGTACGGGCATTACCCGCATTGACGATTTTGTATTTGCCTGAAAGTGCTGCCGTACAATTGACAGCAGACTGCGGGTTGGCCGGCGTGAAGCGCATTGAATGCACAGGCAATGTGGTATGACTTCTGAAACCTATTTAAGTTAATAAAGTAGTAATATAAATATTTTGAATATACACGTGAAAGCTTTAATCGATTTCTTTTTATAGAAACGTGAAGACTTGTTACAAGATTTGTCGTGTATTGAGGAAGACGACGTATCGAGCATACCGAGTCTTATATCTATCTCAACTTCACCAGCATCTACAGATGCCATGTATACCGACGAAGACACAACAAGAGAAATAACTACAGAAGAAAATATTACAACAGAACATGAAGATGATATAAATCAGCCAATTAATATAACCGATACTTCTCTAGCACAGGTTTTCAAAGTGACTAGTGAAACGCCCACTAAACTTCAAAATCCAAATAAGGTTGTTGTAACCAAGAGTATTAATTTAAACATAATTCATAACAATAATCTTCAAAGTAACGACATTCCCAAAATTGTCAATCAAGACAGAATTTTCAGTATGGAACAGTTAGAAAAATTAGAAGACGAGAAACTTATGCATCATAAAATGTTACATGAAGAGATCGCACGCCTTGGTAATTTAGACAACATTTTTACTCAACCGACTGATCACTTTGTGCCACCATTGGTAATGGCTAAAGCCAAAATAAGTAATGATATGATTGTTTTATCTTTAGCAGAAAAACATGCACAAAAAATTGCTGAACAACAGTTACCAAAACAAAATCTTGAAAATAAAGAAACTGTTAAATCAAATATTGAAGATATTAGTAGATTATTATCACAAACCCCAATATCAGAAAATACTGAATTACCATTGATAAGTTCTACAGGTTATAGCAAACTTGTCCTAACCGAAAGTAAAGATAAATTTAAAAACAATCTACCTAAAAAATATAATGAAAAATATGACAAAAAGAATAGATTATTTAAAACTTTGGATAACAAATCTGGTGTAACACAGATTATAAATACGTACACCAAAGACTTACCTTTTTCCAAAGAAGTAGAAACTACGACTATAAAATATACAGTGCAGAATGATACTGGCTTAGAAAAAAGCGAGGAAGATCCGGATATAGATTTAACAGTGCTTATAAAAGAGGTACCAATGAAAATTGATAACAAGTTGATCATCACTAATTATTCAGGCGATATATCTAACCTCGAAAACATGAATGAAAGTTTAATTGTTCATGAAACTTTAAATGATTTCCAAAAAATTGTCAGTTTAACACCAGTAACATTGCAAGAAAATTCAACTATTAACCAGAAATTTGAAAACGTTACATTTAATCACGAAATTGTAAAAATAACAATGATTGCTGATAATGATGAGAATAATACTCCAATTGTATTTGATGTAACCACTAAAATACCTGTTTTTGAGAATAATTCTGTTATTGAAAATAACACGAATTCTGTTGTTATGCAGAAGTTGCCTAATATTTCTACTTTTACAAATAATAATCAAACTGAGATGAAAACTAAAATATCTCCGACGCCTCATGATATGGAAAATTACACAGAAATTATAAAAACTCCCGATGATACATCCAAAGTGAAATTAAGCTTACCTCAAAAACAACACAGCGTTGAACATAAAGAAATTACGGAAGCTGGAAATATAACATATGTTACACCTATTCCTATTAATGTAAACGTAACTGAGGAGTCCAATGATTTGAATTGTACTACAACAGCTGCCATTGTAAATGTCAGCAGTCAAACAAACATTTATAGTACAACATTACATGAAGAACTCGAAAAGAATATAAATGAAACTACAGAACTAGACGATTTTCAATCACCATTACTGTCAGCGGCAAATGAACCTTTGCACCGGCCCAATCGATCTAGGAGACCACAGCCGTCACAAAATCGAAACAAGTTTAACCCATTTCGTATATTAGGTTAGAATGAATTAGCGGTTTACTAATACGATCATCAAGAAAGTTTAGTAACGACTGAAGAATATTTACAACATGTTCTAGATTAGGAATAGTTGATCATAAATACATATTATGTGATGGCACGGTGCACTTAGTATCCATTATTACTGAAGTCGAAACACAAGCATTAGAAGTTTTAGCGATTTTCTTCGCAAGCAGTAGATATAGGTAAATTATATGAATGCCGTAATTTTTTTTTCGCTTGTACTTAGACTACGGTAACATAGTCAATTCATCTTAAAATGTAAACTTAGCATAGCTATGAATCTTATAATAATTATATCATTTGGTTAAAATAGTATACGTCAATATATATTTGGCCAAATCTATAAAAATAGTTTAGTTCTTATTAGTTTATGATAATTAATGAATTACTTAGTATTACAAATTTAGCAACTATCACTTATCACTTACTATATTTTAAAGTAGATTTATCAACTATTTCTATCATATCATAAGTCAAATTTAGTGTTATAATGAGTTGATAATATTTTTCTTAAAAACTGATAGTTAATAATGAGGTATTATTTGGATTTCAAGTAAAAGACAATTTGAATATTTTTTTATGTTATTCGAAAAATCTATTAAAACTGGTGAAAACTTATTTATATTTTTGTTTGGTAATAATCTGGAGATGAGTAATTATTATTAATAACAGCAACATGATTTACGGATGGCTTATATTGTAATTCAAAGTAAATAATGTAAACATTTTTTTATGTTCATTATAATATTTAAAATGGAATGTTCAATTAGTTATTTTTTTTCTACTTTTCCAATTTTTTATAATTCATTGTTAATATCAAATTACATATTATTATTATATACGTGTATCGTAATTCACAAACCATATCATTTATGAATAAGGATGTAACTTAGTGAATGTAAGTTTATGATATAATTCAGTATGCACAAGTGAATTAACTTTAATTCTTAAGTAACTGTTATGGATAAAGTAAATTTTACTTTGCTTCATAAAATGAAATTGTTTAATTACTTTTTAAAAATAGGAAATATATTTTGTGTGATTTTTAAAATATTATTTATCACATATTGATGAATGTAACTACTTATTAAGTTAATATCTAAAATTATTTGAAATTATGTAATATCATTTTCTAATAAAGCTGAGTTAAAATTATGACGTGTATAATTTAATGGCTGTAAATCACACGATTTCTTTGAGGCAAAGGAGATTTAAAAAGTATTATGTACGATATATTACGAGAAATTCCGCCCCGTGTCCCCAATTGATGCTCACACTATAATAGTTCCATTTAACTGAGACGTAAGATTAGTTTGTGCACTTCGTTTGCATCAGAGTTTAAGTTGAACTCGAAATAAATAAAAAGCGAGGAAGATCCGGATATAGATTTAACGGTGCTTATAAAAGACGTACCAATGAAAATTGATAACAAGTTGATCATCACTAATTATTCAGGCGATATATCTAACCTCGAAAACATGAATGAAAGTTTAATTGTTCATGAAACTTTAAATGATTTCCAAAAAATTGTCAGTTTAACACCAGTAACATTGCAAGAAAATTCAACTATTAACCAGAAATTTGAAAACGTTACATTTAATCACGAAATTGTAAAAATAACAATGATTGCTGATAATGATGAGAATAATACTCCAATTGTATTTGATGTAACCACTAAAATACCTGTTTTTGAGAATAATTCTGTTATTGAAAATAACACGAATTCTGTTGTTATGCAGAAATTGCCTAATATTTCTACTTTTACAAATAATAATCAAATTGAGATGAACACTAAAATATCTCCGACGGCTCATGATATAGAAAATTACACAGAAATTATAAAGACTCCCGATGATAAATCCAAAGTGAAATTAAGTTTACCTCAAAAACAACCCAGCGTCGAACATAAAGAAATTACGGAAGCTGGAAATAAAAGATATGTTACACCTATTCCTATTAATGTAAACGTAACTGAGGAGTCCAATGATTTGAATTATACTACAACAGCTGCCATTGTAAATGTCAGCAGTCAAACAAACATTTATAGTACAACATTACATGAAGAACTCGAAAAGAATATAAATGAAACTACAGAACTAGACGATTTTCAATCACCATTACTGTCAGCGGCAAATGAACCTTTGCACCGGCCCAATCGATCTAGGAGACCACAGCCGTCACAAAATCGAAACAAGTTTAACCCATTTCGTATATTAGGTTAGAATGAATTAGCGGTTTACTAATACGATCATCAAGAAAGTTTAGTAACGACTGAAGAATATTTACAACATGTTCTAGATTAGGAATAGTTGATCATAAATACATATTATGTGATGGCACGGTGCACTTAGTATCCATTATTACTGAAGTCGAAACACAAGCATTAGAAGTTTTAGCGATTTTCTTCGCAAGCAGTAGATATAGGTAAATTATATGAATGCCGTAATTTTTTTTTCGCTTGTACTTAGACTACGGTAACATAGTCAATTCATCTTAAAATGTAAACTTAGCATAGCTATGAATCTTATAATAATTATATCATTTGGTTAAAATAGTATACGTCAATATATATTTGGCCAAATCTATAAAAATAGTTTAGTTCTTATTAGTTTATGATAATTAATGAATTACTTAGTATTACAAATTTAGCAACTATCACTTATCACTTACTATATTTTAAAGTAGATTTATCAACTATTTCTATCATATCATAAGTCAAATTTAGTGTTATAATGAGTTGATAATATTTTTCTTAAAAACTGATAGTTAATAATGAGGTATTATTTGGATTTCAAGTAAAAGACAATTTGAATATTTTTTTATGTTATTCGAAAAATCTATTAAAACTGGTGAAAACTTATTTATATTTTTGTTTGGTAATAATCTGGAGATGAGTAATTATTATTAATAACAGCAACATGATTTACGGATGGCTTATATTGTAATTCAAAGGAAATAATGTAAACATTTTTTTATGTTCATTATAATATTTAAAATGGAATGTTCAATTAGTTATTTTTTTTCTACTTTTCCAATTTTTTATAATTCATTGTTAATATCAAATTACATATTATTATTATATACGTGTATCGTAATTCACAAACCATATCATTTATGAATAAGGATGTAACTTAGTGAATGTAAGTTTATGATATAATTCAGTATGCACAAGTGAATTAACTTTAATTCTTAAGTAACTGTTATGGATAAAGTAAATTTTACTTTGCTTCATAAAATGAAATTGTTTAATTACTTTTTAAAAATAGGAAATATATTTTGTGTGATTTTTAAAATATTATTTATCACATATTGATGAATGTAACTACTTATTAAGTTAATATCTAAAATTATTTGAAATTATGTAATATCATTTTCTAATAAAGCTGAGTTAAAATTATGACGTGTATAATTTAATGGCTGTAAATCACACGATTTCTTTGAGGCAAAGGAGATTTAAAAAGTATTATGTACGATATATTACGAGAAATTCCGCCCCGTGTCCCCAATTGATGCTCACACTATAATAGTTCCATTTAACTGAGACGTAAGATTAGTTTGTGCACTTCGTTTGCATCAGAGTTTAAGTTGAACTCGAAATAAATACGACAAAATGAAGACACTGGATAAATTTCAGAATGCGTTCATAAAAAGCCAAGTTGTGTCATATTATCATAGGAAATAAAAATACAGGACTCATTTTAATTTTAAATATTGTAAAGGAATACTACAATATTTTTTTTTCAATTGGATAGGTTTATTCCACGTATTATTTATTGTAGTAATATTAAATTTTTGTTTATTTCATTTTATATAGTTGATAAATTTTCCTAATATACACGTTTCATACAAATTTCAGATCACAAAATATTAAAGTATTGTGCTCAGGCTTAATGTTTTAAGTAGCTTACTTATTTTGTATAATTACGATAAAACACCCAAACGAATATAATAATACTTATATCATATATACCAGGTGTTAGGTTAGTCGCTTACCGTATTCTAAGAGATCGTAATTCATGATCACATTTAACATATAAAATAATAATATCAAAACAAATTATAATAAACAACAACGATAATCTAAGTTAAAGTTTATTCTAACGCTTTTGAAAATATAGATACAAACTTAATAAACCTAAATGCAATGACCGGTGCCGAAAGCTGCAAGGGGCGACCCGGAGTTAATAACCTTCGATAGTAAAACGGACAATAAACCTATTTGTTTTGTTCATGCCGTTCCCACGTTCACTTTCATTTCACCCGATGGTCATTGATACTCTGTTTTAACATACACGCGTAGAGGATTGAGTATAATTTTTGTATTTTCTAGATAATTAGGTCAAAACACTTCTTTTTTAAATTGATATAGAACCAGAATCAAGTGTAGAGTATCCTCCATAAATATTGCTACTGTCTAAATTTTCAGTCTGTATATAGCAAGCATTACATGCTTTTGCTTGCGGCTTTCTTCGTGTTAATGTAGATTTGATCTATCCCTCGGGAATATTATATGTTTTCGGGTTGAAAGGTACCGTTTATCCTTTTCTGTACTCCTGCCATCGCATAAAAAGTTACATGATGATCTCTTCGGAAGTTAAGGTGTCAAAACGTAACAAACAAACAAATAAACTCCCATTTGCATCTATAATATATAAGGATAGTGCAATTAAAATTATTTTTTCATTCAAGTCTACATAAATTTACTTGTATGTGTAATGTAATATATGTACTTAATTTAGAAAAGATTTATTATACCTGTTCTCGTAATTTCTTGTTCATTAGAATGAAGATTCCGCCGCGAAGGTTTACGCGTTATTTTGTAAATTAATTGATCGTATTGTTAAAAAAAATAATGTCGATAGTGCAGACGTTTGGATAAAAGGAATGAAGAAAGAGCGCTGAAACCGTAAAATTTCTTGTTCATTAGAATGAAGATTCCGCCGCGAAGGTTTACGCGTTATTTTGTAAATTAATTGATCGTATTGTTAAAAAAAATAAGTCAATAGTGCAGACGTTTGGATAAAAGAAAGGAAGAAGGAGCGATAAAAACGTAAATTCTAAAAAATAAATTAAACAAGATATGCTTGTTTCTTAAATAAGAAAAAGAAACTATAAACAACAAGAACAGGTGTTAACTTTTTGTCATTTAAATGGCAAATACATGCCCAAAATCTAATTTCATGACACCACTTAACATATGAAATGTAAAAGAATGTGAAGAACAGTCGACGCGACTTTCTGTACTAGATTCCCAAAATAACACCTTTGATACCAGACCGTGAATTTATTGCCCTTTTGTGTGTCGATGGTGATCAACTTTTTATACGCCCGGGGGAGAGGGTGGGTTATGTCTGACTCGCACAGACTAAAACCCCACGGTGTACCGACAGACCGTTTTGTGGGGGCGATATACAGTGCAGAATGATACTGGCTTAGAAAAAAGCGAGGAAGATCCGGATATAGATTTAACGGTGCTTATAAAAGACGTACCAATGAAAATTGATAACAAGTTGATCATCACTAATTATTCAGGCGATATATCTAACCTCGAAAACATGAATGAAAGTTTAATTGTTCATGAAACTTTAAATGATTTCCAAAAAATTGTCAGTTTAACACCAGTAACATTGCAAGAAAATTCAACTATTAACCAGAAATTTGAAAACGTTACATTTAATCACGAAATTGTAAAAATAACAATGATTGCTGATAATGATGAGAATAATACTCCAATTGTATTTGATGTAACCACTAAAATACCTGTTTTTGAGAATAATTCTGTTATTGAAAATAACACGAATTCTGTTGTTATGCAGAAATTGCCTAATATTTCTACTTTTACAAATAATAATCAAATTGAGATGAACACTAAAATATCTCCGACGGCTCATGATATAGAAAATTACACAGAAATTATAAAGACTCCCGATGATAAATCCAAAGTGAAATTAAGTTTACCTCAAAAACAACCCAGCGTCGACGTTTGGATAAAAGGAATGAAGAAAGAGCGCTGAAACCGTAAATTCTAAAAAATAAATTAAACAGGACAAGCTTGTTTCTTAAATAAAAAAAAGAACCTATAAACAACAAGAACAGGTGTTAACTTTTTGTCATCTAAATGGCAAACAAGTGCCCAAAATCTAATTTCATAACACCACTTAACATATGAAATGTAAAAGAATGTGAAGAACAGTCGACGTGGCTTTATGTACTAGATGCCCAAAATAACACCTTTGATACCAGACCGCGAATTTATTGCGCTTTTGTGTGTCGATGGTGTTCAACTTGCGTAATGTGTTCTAAGAATTTATGAGCACAAAATCCAAAGAATTCGATTTCACAAATAATAAAGATATTAGCAATTGGCTTGGCCGAGAAGCCTCTGGGGAATAATGTTACTGCAATAATAATAATAGTACTGAATTTAGCAATACATTTATACATTTCTTACACAAAATGCCTGCGTATATAAAATAGTCATACCACGAGTTTCCAAATTCTGGGCCTCCTGGTTATACAGTAAAGTTCGAAAATGTGACTCCGGGGATATAGCTAGTTTATATAAAGTTTTACTCTTCAGAAAGGCATTAATATAGAAGTAATATAGATATAAGACAGCAGCAAATTCGCAAGTTTCAAGGCACTCAACCGCAGTCAATATTTGAGGAGAACGTTTCGCCGCCACCTCCCCCGTAACTGGTGTACGGTAACCCCAACTCAATTTTCTCTTCAAAATTGCTTATCAATATTATTCTATCGACTTTCATAAAATAGGATGTGTTCTAGAAAATAGAAGTGAGTGAATACATCGTACTATAACTTAAAAGTGTAATCTATACTTACTAATATTATAAATGCGAATATATTGATTATTTGTTACGCTTTCACGTCTTAAATACTTAACTGCCATGAAATTTTGGGTACAAAAATGGACATAAGGAACTTATCATACAAGAAAATGTACTTTTTTCGAGGAATAAACCAGATGTATATATCCACGAGCGAAGCCGCGAATAAAAGCTAGTTATTTATATTTTGTTATTACATTGTGATTAAAGAATATAGTTTTTATTGTTACTATGTATTATATAATATTACGTTGAATAAATACTATTTTGAAGTTATAATATTATCTATATTGCATTATTAATTTCAATCATTACTTGACACTAGCTCTGCTTGCGGCTACACATGTGTTTTTTAATATTATAATTTAGAGAGTGATCTGTGTGTTATCGACCTCAGACATACCGATATTATTTTTTGTATATAAAGACAGAATATTTTCACTAACTGATTACAAAATATATGTCGGAAGGATTAATATTCACTTTTTTTTATGTCATAGGTGGCAAACGAACAGGTGGGTCATCTGATGTTAAGTGATCACCACCGTCCATGGACACTAACAACACCAGAGGAGTCGCAAGTGCGTTGCCACCCTTGGGGGGAAGGGTTAGGGGAGGGAGAGGGGAGAAGAGAGGGGAGGGGAGGTGGGCCTCCGGCGCTCTCACTGACCGAACGAAACGCAACAGTGCAAGCACTGTTACTTCACGTCAGTTTTTTGTGAGAGGGTGGTACTACCCCTGGCGAGCCGACCCATTCATGCTGAAACCAGTAATAGTTTCAGTGTGACTCTATCATCATCACATAAAAAAAAAAATTTCACCTGCGTTCATACTATTGTCCCATTCTGAAATAGTATTGAGTCGAGGTAGCCAGTTATAAGTATCATGAATATTAACGGCTGTCTGCTTTGGGTTAATACTTTAAAAGGCAGACGGCAACTGAACATTCTAATATTAGCCAATTATATGTACCTCGATTATTAACGGCTGACTGCTTTGTCTCAATGTTTTAAAAAACGGACGGCATCTGAGCATTCTCGCTTGGACCGTTGGGTTGTTCATGTTTACGAATAATTTCTAAGTACATTCATCATGGCATACTTGGCTGGTCTTGGTTGATGTATCAATCAATCAATCATAAATATGACGTCATTGCACTTTTACATAGGAGTCCCCATAACGTCACCTCGACATAATACTAAAATTGTTCAACTGCACGGTTCAATAAAAAAACAACAAAATGTCGCTACCCTTATTCGTAGAATTTAATCCTCATAAATACAGATAATAATATACGGTCCTTATTTAACGCGCGGATACATACATGGAAAGCCCATAAACCTAATGGCGCGAAGGGCGGACATCGCCACAAAAAAATCACACCCGCCAGGGAATACGAGTAATGTGTCAAAGAGACCTCGAAAGGGGCAAATAATTTTATGAAGTTATTTTTAATTATTCAATTTATTTATTTACAATTGTCCGAAGAATAATATAACAATAACACGTAGGAGCATAGTAGACTGAAAACCTACAACGATTTATCATATCGATACAACTTCGATTATTAATAATATTGAAAAATGAAACATTAAATATTGATAAATATGTGACAAAGAAAAAAAAGGAACAAGAATTTGAAAAGTGAATATTGAATATTGAAATATAACTGTATACTGTTTAAATAGTCATGGATATTGTCCTTTTCAATTTAAAAGCTCTATGGTCAAATACTATATGTGTAATGTACTTTAATGCGAGCTCATTATACAAACGAGTCAAATGACCTTACTAAATTAAATAAATATATAGTCTAATAATTCAGTTATCATATTAATAGTACATTTAATACAAAGTTTGCAATTGCGATATGTTTTTAGCAAAAGCGCGTGAAAAATTCAAAAACGAACCGACGTTTATAATTTATGTCGATTTTCATAAAACTCAATAATTCAAAGTGTACGCAGATATAAATAGGCATACTATTTATTATATAGGTTTAAAATATATCGATCGATACGTCTTATACAGTTAATCCAAAAACTCTATTCTAGCTAAAAGATTTAAAAAGGAAAAGAGTATTGGTTCACTTTGAATATGTAAATGTAGATCATTTCTTTCTTAGAGACAAAAAGGTCGGCATTTTTCGTGAGATCACAACACGATGTCGACATGCCACATATGTCGGATATTCGACAACCAAAATATAGAACAGGAGGTCACAATCGAGTTTGGCTCGTCTTATACATTATTCAGAGTTATCGGTCTTGTTACCGCCGACCGAATCGATTCGCTTAATGGAGATTAAGTGTTTATTGGCATTTCCTGTTTTCTGGGAGCGTTAAAACCATAGTTATCGTAGCAGAGTATCCATCTGAATAATTAAAATGGAATGAAAGCTTTTATCTGCCTTTTATATTCAGTTGACAGGTTATTTCGCGAACGCGGGACGCTAATTAGTGACGGTATACGTTATATCGAGATGTCTATTTGTGTTAAAATACTCGGTTCGTTGTTCAATATTAATAACAGTTATTTTATAATATTATCTCTTTGTAATATGAAAAGAAAACTCAAAAAATGAAATAAATGTGTACTTTTTTGAATGTTCATATAACTTATAGTGTGAATGACAATTTTTAAATTTCAGAATTTGTTTATTGAAATTATTAACATTAGTATGGTTTTCATATCTATTGGCACCCTGAGTATAAAGTTGTATTTGTGTATTTGTATAAAGTTTATAAATCAATCAAATGTATGTTGAGCTGCAAAATATCCATACTACACGTCGCTAGTCTGACGTCAGTCGCGTAACCACAATATGGCCGGTGATGCAGACGTAGCATGTCATAACGCGAAATTATAAATTTTATATCCTGCCAAAAATACCGATTAAACCAACTAAAGAAGTGTTGACTTAAAAAAACCTGGTTCTTTAAAGCTTATTCACAGTCATCGGACTAATAAGACGCAGCCTTATATAAAACCAAAATATACAAAATAATAAATGGACGAACAAGCAATAGTGCATTTTTTAATAACAAATATATATTAAAAATGACAAGGAATTTTCAACTATTCACTATACAATACTAGAGAAAATATACATGCATGTGTAATGTAATACACACATATTAAAACGATGATGGCTCAGCGTGTTTGGTCACCGCGTCGATAAACGTAGGTTCGAATCAATGCTAATGTTTCGGTGAAGGAAAATACCGTCATTAACCATATTATAGTGATAGGGATTTTTCTAAACCTGTCTGGATAGCTATCATCCTTAGGTTCAAAATCAGTCGTATGAGTGTATTCCGGCAGATGCAATTAAGAGCCAGCTCTTCTAGGCTTAACGTGTTTACCACCTTGGATTACATCAGTTGAGGTAAATCACTAAAACACATATACATATACAGTACTTGACAACTAGCTCTGCTTGCGGTTACACATGTACATTACGGCTACATTATAGACTCGTAGACAAGTGGCTGATGTAATTAATGTTTATATACAAATTGATACACGGTTTCCTAGAATCTCAGATTTTTTTCAAAAAATACCCTTGTGTGTCCCACGTATAGGCAGTCGTTTACTTAACAGACAAACTTTTCATCTACCATTAGCAAGAACTAACGCAAGCCATCATTGCCCTTTATATCGCATGCTTTCTTTTTGTAATAGTTTTACGTTTCAAATTTGATATATTTTTTTGTATTTCTTTGGCCACAACTAGAAAAAAAAATTGTTTAATATAATTTAATTTTTTTTTGTATTAATACTATGACTTTGTCTTCTTGTATTATGCATGCTGTGTACACATATAAAAGGGTTCGTGTCCATTTTTGTTCATAGAGCTCAGTTTTGTGGACCTTAAATAAATAAATAGTATAAAAAACACATTTGATACATTCACAGTTCTATGCCGAAGATATTTACTAGCATATCATATAAAGTAAATAATTTCAACAATATACCAACAGTTTACTTGCAGTGAACTGACCCGTGTTGACACAAATCGCTACAGACTACATGCACCAGGCTATCGTATCTCGAATTTAATCAACTAAATCTTAATATACGCTTAATACCTTCGGGTTAGAAATGTCAATATTCTGAACATTACTCAAAAGTACCCCGAAATACTTTGCATTATTTCATGAAATGTAGGGAATTACTTTTACTAAAACAAGATTTATAATACATTTTTGATTTCCAATATAATTCTTGGAATTCTGCAAAATGCTTATTAAAATTTGCGTTATTAAATTAGATAGAAGCAAAAAGGTCAATTTGAAAATATTAAGAATATTATTAAAAAGATTGGCTTTAACTGCTGATTGATTATTATTACTGGAATGAATTGGCTGATTTTGAAAATTCATTAACCCTTACACGTTAAAAAGAAAATCGTTTACACTTAGAAAAACGATTGAGCCCTGCATTTTTCTCGCCAGTCGAGAAAAACCTATGTGAATAGTTAATAATAGGTCTTTACCTATGAAATTGGCATTCTTGCAGTACTGGCCATTTCAAATCAAAATAATTTTTGATTGGCTAAGAAATCTAATTTCAAATTAATTGTATTTTAAAAAGGAAATCTTTTTCCAAAAGTAGTCATTTGTTTATTGATTAGTGTTACATTTTCATCGCATTTCAATTTTTTTTGTCATCATGGATACGTTAAAAGTTCGAGTAATTATGGAATATGAGTACCCGTCGTGGCAGCAACGCGGCACAAGCGGCACGCAACATCAACGACGTTTACGGAGCTAACACTACAAACCAACGCACCACCTGTTATTGGTTTGCCCGCTT
>MU159408.1:55820-77207 GCA_015888305.1 Antheraea pernyi | reverse complement strand
ATTTGTCAAGCTTTTTTACTTTGCCAATTTGACGCAAATGGACCAATATTGTTTTGACGCTAACGTCAACGTCGACTGCTAATTCAGCCGTAGATTGTGTATCATCAGCTTCCACAATCGCCTTTAATTTGTCATTGTCGACCAAAGTCTTCGGACGACTGCGAGGTTCATTTTTCAGGTCGAAATTCCCGCAGTGCAAGGCACGTCTCGACGCGTACTTCGCGCTGGCGATCATTGAGTTCGTGAGGCACCCATTTGTCAAGCTTTTTTACCTTGCCAATTTGACGCAAATGAACCAATATTGTTTTGACGCTAACGTCGACTGCTAATTCAGCCGTAGATTGTGTATCATGATAACCGCAAGCGCTCAGCAAGTTGGTTGGATCCTGGTTCAGCACCTAAACAATGCCCTAAACAAAAACTTACCTCTAGAAAAGTGATGGTCACTGTTTGGTGGTCTAGCGCCGGCGGCTAACTATCAAATGCCAAATAAAAATAAATATAAGTAAAAGAAATAATTGAAATATAATAATAATAACTACCTCATATACAGAAATAATTACCTTCTAAAAATCTTAAATTGTTAAAATGTTACAGAGTATTTCGTATAAAGTATTTACAATCCATGCAGCTTTTGTACCAATGCCACTCTGGACAATGGATCGGGTTGTGGAATGCGCAGAATAAGTGGCCCAAATTGTGTTAGCTCGGATCGAGTCCAATCCCACTGCGCCCGTGTATCCGACCGTGCCTATCTATATTGAACTGAGTAGATGCCGGCTGTGGTACACGATTCCAAATTGAATAAAAGATAGATTTTGAAATTGAATTAGAAACTAAATTATACGACATCTCACGGAGTAATGTTGATATCATATTAGTTTTTACTGCGTATAATACAAAATCAAGAGCTTCAGCATTTATATTTATACTTTGAATGTGATACTTAGTACTGTAATTTAGGAAAGCGATTCTCAATCACATTGTCACGACATCTTGGTGTGTCGTAATCACCTGTCAAGTGTGTCTCGAGATTTATAATGACTTTGTCTTCTTGTATTATGCATGCTGTGTACACATATAAAAGGGTTCGTGTCCATTTTTGTTCATAGAGCTCAGTTTTGTGGACCTTAAATAAATAAATAGTATAAAAAACACATTTGATACATTCACAGTTCTATGCCGAAGATATTTACTAGCATATCATATAAAGTAAATAATTTCAACAATATACCAACAGTTTACTTGCAGTGAACTGACCCGTGTTGACACAAATCGCTACAGACTACATGCACAATGTTAGGTATTTGCTATTTTCATTAAGAAATATGGCGGTACGATGGTACTTGATCGACTGAGCTTCGTTAAATGATTTTATAAACAAGTTTGTTACTTAAAATAGATAATTTAGGAAAATGAAAAATTATCTAAAACACAAAATTTCATTCATATTCTTAGAGCTTTTACGAGAAATCCGTTTTACTCACGTAATGCTATCTAAACTACGTATTCTTCTTCTATATTATATTATACTTATATTATATATTCTATTCTTCTTCTTTATTACATGCTAGTGTCATATACACAGTCATAAAGTGTACCTATACACAAGGACATACGAAATAAGCGATCTATCTCATATACATATATATCAATTGAATATTAAAGAGTTTTGTTAGTATTACTATCTGATATACGCAAGTTTATTTGTCTCGTATAATTTTTCTCGCCAGTCGAGAAAAACCTATGTGAATAGTTAATAATAGGTCTTTACCTATGAAATTGGCATTCTTGCAGTACTGGCCATTTCAAATCAAAATAATTTTTGATTGGCTAAGAAATCTAATTTCAAATTAATTGTATTTTAAAAAGGAAATCTTTTTCCAAAAGTAGTCATTTGTTTATTGATTAGTGTTACATTTCCATCGCATTTCAATTTTTTTTTTCATCATGGATACGTTAAAATTTCGAGTAATTATGGAATGGTACTCACCCGTCGTGGCAGCAACGCGGCACAAGCGGCACGCAACATCAACGACGTTTACGGAGCTAACACTAACAACCAACGCACCACCTATTATTGGTTAGCTCACTTCCGTACTGGGAATTTCGACCTGAAAAATGAACCTCGCAGTCGTCCGAAGACTTTGGTCGACAATGACAAATTAAAGGCGATTGTGGAAGCTGATGATACACAATCTACGGCTGAATTAGCAGTCGACGTTAGCGTCAAAACAATATTGGTCCATTTGCGTCAAATTGGCAAGGTAAAAAAGCTTGACAAATGGGTGCCTCACGAACTCAATGATCGCCAGCGCGAAGTACGCGTCGAGACGTGCCTTGCACTGCTCAACAGACACACAAATGAAAGAATTAAAAGAAAGAAAGAAAAGAATGAACCGCATTGTTACCTGCGATGAAAAATGGATTCGGTTTTATAACCGCAAGCGCTCAGCAAGTTGGTTGGATCCTGGTTCAGCACCTAAACAATGCCCTAAACAAAAACTTACCTCTAGAAAAGTGATGGTCACTGTTTGGTGGTCTAGCGCCGGCGGCTAACTATCAAATGCCAAATAAAAATAAATATAAGTAAAAGAAATAATTGAAATATAATAATAATAACTACCTCATATACAGAAATAATTACCTTCTAAAAATCTTAAATTGTTAAAATGTTACAGAGTATTTCGTATAAAGTATTTACAATCCATGCAGCTTTTGTACCAATGCCACTCTGGACAATGGATCGGGTTGTGGAATGCGCAGAATAAGTGGCCCAAATTGTGTTAGCTCGGATCGAGTCCAATCCCACTGCGCCCGTGTATCCGACCGTGCCTATCTATATTGAACTGAGTAGATGCCGGCTGTGGTAACGATCCCAAATTGAATAAAAGATAGATTTTGAAATTGAATTAGAAACTAAATTATACCACATCTCACGGAGTAATGTTGATATCATATTAGTTTTTACTGCGTATAATACAAAATCAAGAGCTTCAGCATTTATATTTATACTTTGAATGTGATACTTAGTACTGTAATTTAGGAAAGCGATTCTCAATCACATTGTCGCGACATCTTGGTGTGTCGTAATCACCTGTCAAGTGTGTCTCGAGATTTACAATCTCTCACTTTCGTTCACTTTGTACTATCAAAAAATTTGCATATAAGTATGTAAGGGTGTCGCTAATTTGTAAAGAGTGTGTTAGTGCGTCGCTGAGTAAAAAAAGTTGAGAACCGTTTAGAGTTGGTTTAGAGTATACTAAATATAACTGGAACTCAAAAATATTATCTAATAAAAGAAAACTTAGCAAAATGCATCTTTAAATTATTTTAACATCGATGTGTCTGTTTGACATCTCAACACAAATCCAATGTTAGGTATTTGCTATTTTCATTAAGAAATATGGCGGTACAATGGTACTTGATCGACCGAGCTTCGTTAAACGATTTTATAAAAAAGTTTGTTACTTAAAATAGATAATGTAGGAAAATGAAAAATTATCTAAAACACAAAATTTCATTCATATTCTTAGAGCTTTTACGAGAAATCCGTTTTACTCACGTAATGCTATCTAAACTACGTATTCTTCTTCTATATTATATTATACTTATATTATATATTCTATTCTTCTTCTTTATTACATGCTAGTGTCATATACACAGTCATAAAGTGTGGTATAGGTACACAAGGACTTACGAAATAAGCGATCTATCTCACATACATATATATCAATTGAATATTTAAGAGTTTTACTAACAGTATTAAATTACTATCTGGTATACGCAAGTTTATCTGTCTCGTATATTATTTTAACAATATGTTTTATGTACAGAGGAAAAACATAGGTAGCTACACCATTTAGCTTACCGCACTTCTCCGTGTCAAGAAAACACACATTGTTAACGCATTTTGCTTATAACAATTATAATTTCTTAAAACTCTAATAACTTTTTACAGATAAGGATAGATGTCTGTGAGGTAAAATTAAAACAATGATCGAAATATGCCCAGTAATTTTTTGGTGATGCGCGCACAACTGCAAACCTTTACCATATTAATTATGTAGATTACTACAATTTTAGATTTATCTGCTTGTACATAGTCGTTTTATGTATAACCCTTTCATAAAACAAATACGTGTCCTAAAAAGAGATAATGACCCTTATTTGGTGCATTAAACAGTACAAGTGTTAACAAGGAACACCGCAAACATGTTGAGTGAAAACAAATGACTCACTCGCCACTTTCAGCGCAACTAAAATTTACTACGCTTTCTCAGACCAGTTTTCACTGACAAAAATTAACCCAAATTACGTAGGTAATACGATAGTATATTGTCCTAGTAGTTCCATTCCTTATGATCCCGCAGAGAATGACAACATTCGCTAAAAAAGGTTATGTAAAATCTATAACCATTCAAAACACAATGTGTGTTCTGAACTAGATATAAAATATAGATAAAGTGTATATATTATGCAGAAAGAGAGCATTGCAATATATTCCTAATACAATATTCAATCTAGATAAAAGGATCAATATCCATCGATGTATAAAATCTTGTGGATGCTCGCCGCATGCAAGCCGCTGAGCCACGCTCGAGAATTTATCGAGTTGTGGAATGCATAGGGTAAGTGAGCCAATAATTGGGTTTGCTCCGTCCGTGCATCTTCGAACCGTTCATACGATGATATTGATACCTAGGTGTACTATACTCCGCTCCGAAACGTGAGCTACATTAAGAAAATTTAAATTTTTATTTATTTATAGGAAATTGGACATAAAAAATCGATTAGGTATGAAATAAAACTTAAATTGTAAGTGATATTATTACTGGGATTATTTCAATTTCACATATTTATAAAAAATATAAGCTTGGTCCGAGATTTCGTCTACGTTAAAATAGTTTTGTATTTTCAAAGGAACTAGAGTATGCGTGAACGAATCACAGTTATGTCAGAGCCTCATAATCAGTAATTTATTTAGAAGTAAAAAAAAAAAATATGTTGAATGTGTGTTTAAAAGAATGCTAAAAAGTGTAATTATTTACAACGTAACTAAAAAACTTTTAGAAAATAACAAACAACCACCTGTATCTCCGTCCACGTCTAATTATAATATAAAATTTAACAAAAATTGACTATTCAAGTGTAGCCTAGCCCCACTCAGTGGCAAGTCATATTAAAATGGATAGAATAAAAACCTTCTCCATGAAAAAACACAAGTTTCGATCGCAGATTTACACACATTCTCTTTCGTATACCTATATATATAGGGCTCAGCAGACGTTGTCCTGTTCAGAAAGTAATAAAACCTGGAAACTTATCACAGTTACCTACTGAGTCCAATTGTCAATCTAAAGCATTCTTAAATCCTCCTAAATACACACACAAAAAAATTCATCAAAATCGGTATAGCGATTTATGAAGAGTCCGGCAACATACACACGTACAGAAAAATTATATATATATCTGCGATATAGCGATATAATTCCGGAATTATTATTTTTTTCTAACGAGAACAACGTCTGCCAGGCCCCATATATACATATACATACATTTTATATTATAATTTAACACGAACAAAGACGCGGGCGGTTGCTTTTTATTATGTAAAAGTATATATAAATCAAAATAAAGTATATATAAATATATATATAATGGTCATATATACATATACATATACATACATTTTATATAATAATTTAACACGAACAAAGACGCGGGCGGTTGCTTTTTATTATGTAAAAGTATATATAAATCAAAATAAAGTATATATATATATATAATGGTATATAAATTAAGATAATTTATCAATGCCAAAAGTTTATAAATTTAATAAGTAAAAGTTTTCAAACGCTTCCTTCTGATTGATCCGTTACGTAATTGGAACTCTAATAAAAAACGATTCAGCCCGGTGAAGATTGAATGTAAAAAGGAAGTATTTAATTAAGCCCGCGCTACCAATTTTTTGATTGGAAATATCATTATAGAGTAACGTTCGCAGTCCACGAGAACGAGCTACTGAATACAATTAAATTGTTAATTTTCCTTTTTGTTTTCCTCAATTATTTTCGCTTCGACTAATAAAGTGAGAAATCTTCCCTTTACTTTTAGATTCCAATAATAATACTGTAACTTTGTTTTGTCTTGAATTCTTGTATGACAATGTAAGTATCTATTAAACGCAAGCCCAAACTTACCGCTATATTCAGAGTGATCTAAAAAGATTGACAAAAACTGTATCTGAATTTTTTTATTGAATAAAGTCAATTTTATTTTATTTTACTTTTGGCAACCAATCTTTTAGATTATTACTGCTGTTGTCGAATAGGTAAATAGTATTACAAGTGTCTTCAAGTGTCAAGTGATTTCAATACTCTAACAATATGGTGGCATGTTAGAACTTTTCAAGGAGTCTTTATGGCATTTTAAAATTCATGCTCCGTTGTATTATTTTCCATCAACTTCACTTATGCACAATAACGGAAACATGTTACGTAAAAAGGTACCGTATGTTACAAAATATAGAGTCAAATAAAATAACATAAGAATAAGATTATGAAAAAAAACACAAAAAAACCACTACATGACAGATTAAGATCGCTAAAAACTCCGATGAAAGTCAATATTCCATTGGTATATCTGTTATCAATTAGTTAGTCAAATAAGGAGGTATGTCTCAAGAAATGTAAACATTTTAATTCTCAATGATTGTACATATGAGAATCAAAACAAATCGATTTCTAAAATAAGATTATATCGATAAACTCGTGGAAAACTTTACAGCCGTAAACGAAGTATTTATTTTCCTTGTTTATGTTTTATTTACATTAAACTCTGAAGAGGTTATTCGTTTCATCATAAAATTTACACTCAACAAAGGCCGGCTTAGATCTTTTATGGGAAAAATTAGACATTTTTTAATATTTTTAATTTTGTTCAGAATCCGTGTATTGTTCTGGCCGGTTAGGGTCGGGAGGATGCCGAAAGCAGATCTTATAATACTCAACGTTTACAACATAATGTTTTATTAAACCTTCGCTGTGGTTTATGAATTCATCAGCTCTTTTACTAAATTGTATAAAAAGGAAACAATGTTATTGTTTTGTTGCAATGTCATTATTTAATTGAATTTCACAGGCAATATTTGTCGTCTTTTTATTGTAAAACTAGCTGCTCGCCCCAGCTTGGTACAGGTGTATTGACGAACTAGCGGGCACGGCGGACGTTGTCCCGCCCTAATAATAAAAAAAACCTTAAAGTTATACATATTCTGTTGGTGACTTTTTGTAGGCATTATCAAGCTCTACAACTTTTCTCTAGAACTCAATCATATATCTGTCATTGATAAGACAGCGTTCGTATCAATATTTATGTATTTTTTTATAATATATCGTAATATAGATGATACGTATAAATTACTTAAATCAATCGACTGGCATTCGTAAGAAAGGTTTTCGTTCGACCGTTTTTTTCCAACTTATTTTGCAAATCCGATTACCACAAAAAAGTCTTTTCATTTTTCGAGTTAATATATAGCCTATAACACTCATAAATAACGTGGATTTCTATTGGTAAAATATTTTTCAAAATCGGTTTTGTAGATCCAGATATTACCCCCTACAACATCACAAACTTTACCTCTTTATAATATTAAGTACAGAAAAAATGGGAAATCTTCCCTTGACATTACGACCATGTAATGAAGTAAAATGACAAATAACAATTGAACGTCAAGCTATGAAATCTGTTTGTCAATATTTGTGAAAGTATGACAACTAAACAATTGAACGTTAAACTATCAACTCTGTCTGTCAATACTTTTGAAAGTCTCCCTAATATTTCACTCACCCACTCACCTTTTTATATGGAGATTTATAACATAAATTTATCACTTTTTGGCATAGTTTTCTTTCATACATCCTTGTTCTAACAATTACAAAATCTCAACAAAAAACGATTACCTAGCCAAATAGGTGCCGCCGTTTTGAAGCCGCTTACGTACATTCGACAATTGATAATTATTTATGTAGATATACTAGTGAATAGAAACACGAAGATCTGTTAATATAAACTGAGTCCAGTTACCGACGTCACTGACGTATCAAGCTTTTACATACCTTTTTATTACATTAATAAAATAAAGATGAGTGTCAATCCAAATAAATCACTTAACTCCGATGAAACAATAAAATCATGTTCAGCGCAATGGAGTTCACGTAGAGTTTAATAAATAACATTCTTAACAGGATATTATAACCGAATTAAATTTATAGTAATTTTAAGAGTTCTTGGTAAAAGTTTGCTCATAATTAATAGCAAATCTAATGTTGAAGCTCTAGTATACTACTTTTTGCTCGTAATAGCGTTTGCTTTAAAGTAGCTTTGAACAACTCGGAAACAGCAATTTTTTTCTGGATGGAAAATACATATACGAGTATACATGGAAAAAATACATGCAATCCTATACGTTTTTCTGTATCCCTATACCTAGGTGTATGTGTAGCTATTACTAGTTTCAGCATGAATGGGTCAGCTCACCTGGGGTAGTACCACCTACTCACAGAACACCGACATGAAGTAACAGTGCTTGCATTGTTGCGTTTCGTTCGGTCAGTGAGAGCGCCGGAGGCCCTTCCCCCTTCCCTATACACAGGCTGGCAACGCACTTGCGACTCCTCTGGTGTTGCTAGTGTCTATGGACGATGGTGATCACTTAACACCAGGTGACCAACCTGTTCATTTGCCTTCTTTTTAAATAAAAAAGAAAAACCAAGTGTACGCAACATTTCATGATAACCCGTCGAATAGTTAAGGCGAGAAAGCGCAACAAACAAACGAACTCATTTTATCATTTATAATATTGAGGAGCTGATGTTAGTCACGTCCGCAGGAAGTGTACCATTCGTTGACTACACGTGCTCTTCGGTGGTGCTAAAGAGCTACAATGTATTGGCCACTACACTGTTCCAAATAGTTTAAAACTCGAAGCGACAAAAACAGTAATCAATGAATCGACGATAATGAAAGATGGATACTCTATTTAGCCATAAGTTTGATAAATTTATAATATTGCTAGCCGATTCTCGTAACTTCGTCTGCATATCACAATTGTTTTCTTATACCTCAAAGGGGATAATTAGGCAGCGTTTCCTACGACAGCTCCCAGACGGCTTGATTTTGCGATACTTCCAACAATTATCGTTACATTTCAAACAATTTACTAAATACTTGACTAGTTATATACTTAAACTTTCCTCGTGAATCACTCTATCTATTAATGAAAACCTCATGAAAATTCGCTCAGTAGTTTTTCACTTTATCGCAAACAGATAGATATACAGACGCGACGGAGGATTTTGTTTTATAATACCTATGTAGTGATGTTAGGATAATAATTATTAGTTAGATTTGACTGATTGGGTATCCTGAAACTTGGTACACGTAAATGTTTTTTTATGTTCTGAAATGTACTATAACTCGAAACTATATCACACCATAAGCTATATCTCACTATTACTCATAATTTCATTTAACGCTGATGAAGTCGCGAAGGGTTGACTCTCGATATAAACATGAAGAAAATTACAAATCCTGAGCGAAGTATCTGTATACTATAATCAATATTTATGTACATCTTTTGTATATATCGTAATATAGTTAATATATATAAATTGCTTAAATCGCTCGACTGGCTGTAAATTGTACGAGATCGGCCACGTTCACATCCCTTTCAAATTACTCAAGGTTCAATGGATTAACGAAAGCTTGTACCGAGAAAGTAAATTGATCGTAAACTAGATCTATTACAATCGTTATAAATAATGAAAAACATTTAGTAAATTACAAAAATATGGTACAATACTTTATTTCCAATATCGTGATGCGTAAAATGAAGTACTACATGCTGTAACTATACTGAATCTCTATAATATTATGGATAGTCTAAAAGCGAATTAGAAAAAAAGAACTGATAAGTGTTTTGGTTATGATTAAAAAATAAGATTACAAAAATTGAAAAGTCAATACAGAGATAGTCAATTAGTCAATTATCACTAATTTTTCACATTTTATTGACACGCGTTTAAGTTATTCGAGAAATTGGTTTATTTTTCAACACAGCTTTACATATCTTTTAAAAATGAAGTTTAATTCAATTTCTATTCCCATCACTTCATCTGTCACTGAAAGAGGTTTTTTGGAAATGGATCTGAAACCATCAAAGACAACATATAATTGTTAGCATGTTTTACAAGCACGCAGCAATATGTTATTAAGCATAGAATTATGAAACCGCTTATTTTTGACTACTCGCAGGTTCGTTACTCTATGTTATTAAGGAATAAAAATTAAAAAAAAATCCTTTTTGATGTTATATAATTTTTACGATTCCCGCGCACACCGTCACGAAAACCGACACCCTGAAGTTAGTTATAGTCAACATTTTGTTTTTTTCTTCGAAATATTTTTTCCTTATTTCGAAATTTGATACATTATTTTTCTCAAAAAAACGTTGGTCACCCTAAGTGTAGTAGAAAATTTTACACTGGCTTGAGAACGAACGACTACAACTTTTTAAGACTGATGAATTACCTACTCCTAATGTATTTTCCCCTCTACTTTTTCCAGTATTAAAAGAAGATAGCAGTGACTTTTTAAATTAAGTAGCTCCGACTTAATTTTGGTTTGGAACTGTTTTACCTCCGACTTAATTACTATCTGCAAATGCGCAACGAGGGGAAACGACCAGAGTTTCTTACCCTCTTTAAAATCAAATCACGTTCTGTTGTATCTCGAAATAATACAACGGGAAATTCGTAAACTTTAATGAATTTTGATATTAATCCTACTGTGAATTATATTGCTTACTAGCTGATAACAACGACCTCGTCTGGCCCATTTATTATCTTAATAACATGTTTTATGTACAGAGGAAAAAGATAAACATCACACCGCTTACCCCATTTCTATTCGGCAAGAAAACACATATTGCAGGACGCGTAGTTCTAATTTAAAAAAATGGTTGTCTGTAAAGACACATGATAGAAGTGAAACTTTTTTATTACAAGGAAAAGTTTAAACTTTAAAAACACAACAAAACACGATCGTTACGTCATATTCTCAGGTGGACACCCATCCATGTACTGACCACGACCGACGTTGCTTAACTTTGATGATTGGGCGAGAACAGGAGTTTTGAACACACTACCCGACACAATGTTTACTCCCATCACGTTTCGTCACATAAAAAGGTAATCCATTAAAATTTCAAAGCCTTTCCATAAGAAAGTTTAAAAATTTAGACGTTATATAATAGTTGTCAGTTAAAGTTTGTAACTTTTTAAATGAATAACAAAGTCCCTGATTATGTTAAAGGTGACAGAAAACCATAGAAAGTGCATTTAAAAATTGTAGGACCAAGCACGGAAACGGCAGGATAGATCAAATCTATATTAACGCACGCTAACGCAGACTAGGCCCCCGTCGGCAGCGGCCCAAGCCTAGGTCCGTTCCCTCGGCATGGAGCCCTTGAGTACGCTGCCCACACGATACAGTGACACATAATCTTACATCACTGCAATAACATTACACATATCACCTCCACACACGTGCACGCACACATGCTTACACATGAAAGTGGAAGGGTTTTATTTTTTTTCTTAATCAAACTTAAATTTGAAAAAATTATCCGACAAAAAATACATATAGGAGTTGTTGAGGTATGTATGCTTGGTACACATATATGTTTCAATAACTCTAATTATGAATGTTTAGCTTAACTCAGATAGGTCGCGAATTGCATGAGTCAGACAACAGCCCAAGCCGAGGTGTGCCGTGCACCCTTGAGCTGGTTGTCAAATAAAATCGGCCGACTGCCTTAAGCGCTCGCCTTAGTATTCCGGTGAAGCTGTTAAGACCTTGCTAGGTCAATAGCGTTATCAGTTCGAGAAAAAAAAATAACGCAGGTGAAACCGCGAGAAAAACCTAATAGTTAATAATGGGAAGTTGGGAAGGTGCGTTTACGGACGATATTTCATAATGAATCTACTTACGCGAGCAATGGCGCACCTTAGACGGCTAATAATCATTCCGCTTGTCAGATCCTTAAACAACGATGGTGTTAATGTTCCCAATCTAATAATTGTAAAGGTTGCTATTTGGTGGGCATAAAAAGACTCTGTAGTATTCCTTTTAGTCGCCGTATCAAACGATGAGCTTTCAAATTATAGACTTAATTTTGCTCGAATTGGAAACTACTACCTTCAGGTTGACTCTACGTATTTATACGAGTCAGCAGCTGCACTTAAAATCGACTTCTAGGACCTTTCTGCAATACATGATGCAATCGAAACTATTGTCTTTGTGATTCTTTAAGAATCACAAATTATTGAAGCTATATTTCTTTTGGGGCGTTAGGGAAAAATGATGAGAGTAAAATTTTACGATGCGCGCGTACACCGTCACGAAAAACCGACACCCTGAAGTTATTACGATGCACGCGCACACCGTCACGAAAAACCGACACCCTGAAGTTAGCTATAGTCAACTTTTTCTATTGTTAGTGTCGTTTTTTCTACGAACGTAGAATAAGGCGAAAGATAAAAATTTTGAAAAGATTTTTATCTTGTTACGCCAAAGAAGTATAACTTCTAACGCGTGTCCATAAGTACACACACACACAGTTTTTTTTTAAATACATTCAAAACTACAATAATTAATACTCAAACAAGTACAATAATTTCAACATAACATGTATGAATAGCTAATTTACGTAAAGCCTGTAAAAGCGTGGTCACATTAGCACTAACAGTATCATTTGCATTTTAGTATTTCTGTTGCGAGAAATTATATGAATATGCGGTAATTCTAAACGCGATTATCATCATTTACATAACACATTTCAATACTGTGTCGGTGTTTTCATATACATCTGTAATTATTACTGTTTGTCGTAATAACTATTTGTTGTGTAAATATTCTCCTTAATGATCTACTATATATGCATAACGTATTTAATGACGAGCTGGGACATTTTAGGTAGTCATAAGGACTGCCGACAGATGTTAAAACTCAAAGCAATATAATTTAAACTGTGTTCCCTTTTGATTTTTTAAATTATTCATAGTGTGAATTATTTAAATTTAATAATTTGTACATTGTAATTATTATTGTTAGCCTCTCTTTCACGTCTATTGGTACTCCGAATAGTAATTTTAAACTTTTTTATACAGTTCGTTAATTCATCAAACGTATTATGGGCTGCACAATCTCAATACGTGTCGCTAGTCTGACGCAAGCTGTGCAAGTGCAAGACAACCGGTCACGCTTACTAGCATGTCATGAGGCGAAATTGTAAATTTATTTCCTGCCAAAAAATATCGCTCAGCGTGCCTAAGGCAGTTTTCACTTAAATAATAGAAAAGTTGATGTGCGACACCGCCAACTAGTGGCTAAGTATAGTAAAATAGATATATTATTTTTTTATTACTGTAAAACATATAAGTGTGCAAACTGTCATAGTAAACGGTGTCGGAGTATAAATACTAAAAAATCTATATCTTCTTCTATACATATAATGAAAATGAAGCAATTTTTAAAATTTTTGTCAGTCTGTCCGTCCGTCTGTCTGTCTGTTTGTTTGTTCCGGGTAATCTCCAAAACGGCTGAACCGATTTTGAACAAAATTTCACTGGCAGATAGCTGAATTTACAGCGGATTACTTAGAGTGCTCTAAATTAGACTAGTTCTTAACCGCGGCTTCATCCCCATTGCTATCTCCAAAACGGGTCGACCGATTTTCACGGAACTTTCACCAACAGATAGCGGATATCATAAGAAGTAATTTAATCTATTTTAATTTAAACTAGATGCTAACCGTGGCTTCACCTTTTTTTTTTAACTTGGGGAAATCCCTTATGGATACGCCACCCTGCCGGGGGAGAGGGTGGGTTATGTCCGAGTCGCACGGACTAAAACCCCACGGTGTACCGACAGACCGTTTTGTGGGGGCGGCAAGGAATCGTTCAAGCTACTCAACCTTGTAGAGCCGGTCCGCCCGGCGGAAGGTGGCCGCCGAACTCCTACCTATAGAGGGACAGACCGGATATACACCGGCTGCCCCCCCTCGTCCGCCGGACCTGTGCAATGAGGAATTGGGCCCCCCGGCCCATCCCCTCAGGTCCGGCTACGGTGGCGGGAGGAGTTGGGCAACGCGCCGCCTCCTCCCGCCAACCGTGGCTTCGCCTGCAGTACTATCTTCAAAACGGTTAGACTGATCTTCACGAAACTTTCATTGACTATATATTATCATTGACTATAGATATATCTATCGTTATAAAAAATTGAAGCAATTTTAGTTTATACTAGCTGTTTACCGTGGCTTTGCCCGTAGTGTTATCTCCAAAACGTTATCTAATCAGTATCTCTAGGTTTATTCGAGACCTGTGAGGAGTAGATTAAATATTCATATTAAGATTTTAAGTCCTGGCGTGCATTGCGGTGCGATGAATTGCCGTACATTTTTTAATTAGTACCTATAGGGAAAAATAACGCAAGATTTGGTACCCGTACTGCGGTAGAAGTTTCGTGAGATTTATAACGCATATCGCAACCTTCGTAGTAGAAGCATTGTCTAGGAAATTTAAGTCCCAATTTGATTATATATTTTAAAAGTACACAAATAATATCAGTACTGAGCAGTACATCCATTACTAGTACCGAAATCCTTTTTTTATTTTTAAAGTTTGCGAACTGTCGGTGAAAATAACATATTTGACACACATAATGTTGATATTTATATATAAACTAGCGGGCCCGGCGGACCTTTTCTCGCCCTGACAATAAATCTCATGAATCAATTTATCTACTGGTGAAAACCGCATGAAAAACCGTTCAGTTCATCGGTTTTTGAGTTTATCGTGAACAAACAGACAGACGCGGTAGGGGACTTTGTTTTATAATATGTAAAAATAATGTTAACGTATATATTTATATATATATTTAAGTAATTGTATCATTAGTTCCTTATACAGTGTAAGTGAGCACTGAGGTAGTTATATGGTGGGTTAAGGTTCTAAATATGTTGGTGATGCCAAACCTCATTGGGCATGCTGTTAGTATTTATATATCTAATGTACACGTTACATGTTACTTTTAGTGGCGTGCGTGTCGTACTTACAATTCTTTTTAACGAGCATTTCTATAAATTTACGTGGTCTCACAATTTTATATTTCTTTAATACAATTTTAAAAAACGCGTGCGGAGCTGCGGTTCAGGTAGTATTAAATAATTATGTAGCTGCAGCTAAAAATAAGGAATTGTTAAGAGGTAAATGGATTTAAGCTTTAAGCCATTCATCTTAGTTTCTGACAGAGTGAGCGTTCGTGCAAGCGCCCCCTCGGTTTTCACCTCACCTGTCTCTTGAAAGCTTCGTGATTGAATTACTTGGATAATTTAACAGGCTTACCCACTAATTGTGTACCTGTTTACATAAATTTAGCATACATTTTAATTATACAATATTCACATATTAAATACACGTTAATTAAGATTAGGTACAGCCCGAAATAACAGTATCATGTTTCTTTATAACGTTGTTGTATGTTGATAAAGTTTTTAAAATTAACGATACGAGCGTTTCAAAGATTATGATCTGTTTATATAATTAACTAGTTGGTCGCGGTTTCGTCTCTGTTGTTGTAAAGTTAACTTATACCTTGGGTCCAGTACTTTTTTCTGTTCGATTCAGTAGTGTAAGCGTGAAAGCGTAACAATCAAACAAACTTATCGTTTTATAATATACCGCGTGGAATAGTTACTTTGGGTTAACGCTAACAAGCAATGGAAGCTCTCAAGAGGAAAAAATACCCCAATTTTGAAACATTCTTCATTGGTGTTCCGCTCCTATGGGTCTTAGCGTAATGATATATAGCCTATAACTTTCCTCGATAAATGAGCTATATAACACTGAAATAATTTTTCAAGTCAGACTGGTACTTCCTGAGATTACCCCCAACAATTTCACAACGTCACAAACTCACAAACTTTACCTCTTTATAATATTAGTATAAATTAAGGAATATTATTCGACAATAGGCAAAATTAGAAATATAATTTATTTATTATTCTTATTATAATACTTAACTGATAAGGCAAAAGGGAATATTATATAGTAAAATAATGTAAAATTTAGAATATGTAATTGTTAGAATGTGGATATATATTTTAGATAATAAACCTATCAAATAAACACCGGTAAATGTTATCGAGCATTCTCAGTAAGTTCCGTTTCGTGAGTTATAATGTCCGATCTAAAATGGTTAGAGAAGCAAATTTACTGGTTTTCCTTTCAATAAAGGTATTTAAAACGTATAATACACTGTATATGAAACTTTGCCTGAAGACTCGAAAGCTAAAGTTGTTGCAGAGTTGTTGGTTTCAGAGTGGACGTGTACGCTAAAGCGTTTGTATGCGCTTTGCAAAACTCACTTTGCTCACTTTACTACAAGAAAATGGATTATATTTTATTGTTAATGTTACATTTAAACTACACGTAATTTTTATATTTATTTAATCACTACACCGCTTGCCCCACTTTTCTACGGCAAGAAAACACACAGTGTACAATTCATAGCGTTTAAAATATCGATTTTTTTTTATATTATAGGGGGCAAACGAACAGTCAGTTCACCTGATAGTAAGTGGTCACCACCGTCCATAACACCAGGGCAGCCGACAGTGCGTTGCCAGCCTGTGTTGTGGGAGAGGGGTTGGGAAAGTGGGGGGGAGGCGGTCCTCCGGCGCTCTCAGTGACCGAATGAAACGCACCAATGCAAATAATGTTACTTCACGTAGGTTTTCTATGAGAGGGTGGTAATACCCCGGGCGCGCCGACCTATTCATGCTGAAACCAGTAATAATTTCAGCGTGGCTCTACCACCCTTTAGTGCTTTGTTTAGGTGCTGAACCAGGATCCAACCTACTTGCTGAGCGCTTGCGGTTATCAAACAGAATCCACAGCGTAGCTCTACCATCTTCAAAACTTGTATTAAATGAAGCTAACGTGACTTTTTAATAATAGTAATAGTAATGTTAAAGCATAGTAGAGCTCCACCTTCCCAGTCCATTAAGTGATATAGAGACTGCTTTATTTATTATTATTATTCATGGAGATAGATATAATATGCCACACACTCGAAGTATTTGAATTTAATCAGTGGAAGATTCCTGTGGTAATATTTCAGCTCTATCATAATTATATCATAACTTAACATACCGTCACATCCGCAATGCGTATCGAAATGATTTTCCGTCGTCACTGAAAATATACCCACTTATAAATACCGTTATTTCCATTATTTTGTTCGATTACTTTCTTCTTAATTTTTTGTAAGGGGTGTCGAATAACATGTAAGACTTGAGACATCCAAGCCAACCTCACCTGCACGTGGTGCACCCTGCTGAATAACGAACGAGGCAATGGCGAAAGCGGGGTGGTAGGGTTTTACAGCCTGACTGGGTCGCAACCACCATGTATATGGCGAAAAAGCTCGTCATAGTGATTCGCTTCTGCGCTAAAAGCGAATTAGAAAAAAAGAACTGATAAGTGTTTTGGTTATGATTAAAAAATAAGATTACAAAAATTGAAAAGTCAATACAGAGATAGTCAATTAGTCAATTATCACTAATTTTTCACATTTTATTGACACGCGTTTAAGTTATTCGAGAAATTGGTTTATTTTTCAACACAGCTTTACAACATATCTTTTAAAAATGAAGTTGAATTCAATTTCTATTTCCGTCACTTCATCTGTCACTGAAAGAGGTTTTTTGGAAATGGATCTGAAACCATCAAAGACAACATATAATTGTTAGCATGTTTTACAAGCACGCAGCAATATGTTATTAAGCATAGAATTATGAAACCGCTTATTTTTGACTACTCGCAGGTTCGTTACTCTATGTTATTAAGGAATAAAAATTAAAAAAAAATCCTTTTTGATGTTATATAATTTTTACGATTCCCGCGCACACCGTCACGAAAACCGACACCCTGAAGTTAGTTATAGTCAACATTTTGTTTTTTTCTTCGAAATATTTTTTCCTTATTTCGAAATTTGATACATTATTTTTCTCAAAAAAACGTTGGTCACCCTAAGTGTAGTAGAAAATTTTACACTGGCTTGAGAACGAACGACTACAACTTTTTAAGACTGATGAATTACCTACTCCTAATGTATTTTCCCCTCTACTTTTTCCAGTATTAAAAGTAGATAGCAGTGACTTTTTAAATTAAGTAGCTCCGACTTAATTTTGGTTTGGAACTGTTTTACCTCCGACTTAATTACTATCTGCAAATGCGCAACGAGGGGAAACGACCAGAGTTTCTTACCCTCTTTAAAATCAAATCACGTTCTGTTGTATCTCGAAATAATACAACGGGAAATTCGTAAACTTTAATGAATTTTGATATTAATCCTACTGTGAATTATATTTCTTACTAGCTGATAACAACGACCTCGTCTGGCCCGTTTATTATCTTAACAACATGTTTTATGTACAGAGGAAAAAAATAAGCATCACACCGCTTACCCTACTTCTATTCGGGTGTAAGGGGTGTCAAGTAACATCATAAGACTTGAGACACCCAAGCCAACCTCACCTGCACGTGGGGCACCCTGCTGAATAACGAACGAGGCAATGGCGAAAGCGGGGTGGTAGGGCTTTACAGTCTGACTGAGTCGCAACCACCATGTATATGTCGAAAAAGCCCGTTATAGTGATTCGCTTCTTCGGGTTGCATTTCGGGATCAGCCTATACATATCCAGCTTTTCGCAGGCCGGCATGACAGCGGTGACTGGCGATGAATAGTGTGTCACTCGGTGGTCGCCATTGTATTTAGGTTGTTACTGTGCTTACCATCAGGCATATTTCAGTCATTTTACCGTGCTACAATAAAAATAAAAAACATATATAGCAGGACGCGTAGTTCTAATTAAAAAATGGCTGTCTGTAAAGACACATGATAGAAGTGAAACTTTATTATTAAAAGGAAAAGTTTAAACTTCCAAACCAAAAAAAAAACGATCGTTACGCCATGTTCTCAGGTGCTTAACTTTGATGATTGGGCGAGAACAGGTGTTTTGAACACACTACGTCGGGTTGATCTTGAATAACTTTTGACTGAGTTGATTTATCAAAAATTGACTTCAAACCTTTTATGTAGAACGTTAAATTCTCTACAAAAATAATGAATGGGCATTGCAATACGATATATCGTTAATTAGGTATATAAATCAAAAGAAAAAAAACTGTTTTCCTGTGTGGAAAACAGTTAACTTATGGGAAATCGAAAAGTGTAAATATTAATATTAAGGGCTCATACTTTCAGAGGCCAATAGTTATATTTAAATACTTAAATAGTTTAAAAAAATGTAGTACAATTCACTTTTTTATTGATATCGATCATCAAATGGAAATAATTCCTACTACCATAAGAAAAGATTTGTGGTGTTTTGTTTGCAATGGATAAACTCAATATTTTTTATAGGTTTTTAAAATTCTTTCACCTACAGAAAGTAAATTATCAGTTACTAATATGGTCTGTATTTCATTTTCAAAATCTACATAAACATAGTTTTAACATTAGTTAGGTAGAACTCCCATCACGTTTCGTCACATAAAAAGGTTATCCATTAAAATTTCAAAGCCTTCCCATAAGAACGTTTAGACGTTTTATAATAGTTGTCAGTAACAGTTTGTAACTTTTTAAAGGAATAACAAAGTCCCCGATTATGTTAAATGTTAAATGACATAAAACCATAGTAAGTGCATTTAATAATATAGAACCAAGCACGGAAACGGAACGATAGATAAAATCTATATTAACGCACGCTAACGCAGACTAGGCCCCCGTCGGCAGCGGCTCAAGCCTAGGTCCGTTCCCTCGGCGTGGAGCCATTAAGTGCGCTGCTCGCGCGATACAGTGACACGAAATCTTACATCACTGCAATAACATTACACATATCACCTCCACACAGTTGCACGCACACATGCTTACACATGAAAATGGAAGGGTTTTTTTTTTAAGAAAAATTCGCTTGATTGAAGGCAATAGCATATGTTGTTAGTAAACAATTATTATTTGCTGTCCTTAAGGTATAGCTGCTATATCATACTTACCTGTTTATGGTGATGACTCTCAACTTACACCGATATCAATCGATGCCTTATGTATGCAAATGCCTTAGCGTTTTGTTCAAGCTGTTATACTTTTTTTTCTTCTTTTCTGCAGTGTTGGTCCGCGCCTTTTTTTTGCTTTCATATTATTTAACGTGTAAATTAAAAATCGTATCTGTGAGCCACTATGTGGTGGTTTTTATTTATTTTTTTATTATTTATTTATTATTTTTTTAATTATCCGACAGAAAATACATATAGGAGTTGTTGAGGTATGTATGCTTGGTACACATATATGTTTCAATAACTCATATAAGTATGAATGATTAGCTTAGCTCAGATAGGTCGCGAATTGCACGAGTCAGGCAACAGCCCAAGCCGAGGTGTGCCGTGTACCCTTGAGCTGGTTGTCAAATAAAATCGGCTGAGTGCCTTAAGCGCTCGCCTTAGTAGTCCGGTGAAGCTGTTAAGACCTTGCTAGGTCAATAGCGTAATCAGTTCGAGAAAAAAAAACGCAGGTGAAAGCGCGAGAAAAACCTAGTAGTTCATAATGGGAAGTTGGGAAGGTGCGTTTACGGACGATATTTCATAATTAATCTACTTACGCGAGCAATGGTGCACCCTAGACGGCTAATAATCGTTCCGCTTGTCTGATCCTTACACAACGATGGTGTTAATGTTCATAATCTAGTAATTGTAAAGGTTGCTATTTGATGGACATAAAGAGACTCTGTAGCATTCCTTTTAGTCGCCGTATCAAACGATGAACTTTAAAATTATAGACTTAATTTTGCTCGACTTGGAAACTACTACCTTCAGGTTGACTCTACGTATTTATACGAGTCAGCAGCTGCACTTAAAATCGACTTCTAGGACCTTTCTGCAATACATGATGCAATCGAAACGATTGTCTTTAAAGAATCACAAATTATTGAAGATATATTTCTTTTGGCGCGTTAGGGAAAAATGATGAGAGTAAATTTTTACGATGCGCGCGTACACCGTCACGAAAAACCGACACCCTGAAGTTATTACGATGCGCGCGCACACCGTCACGAAAAACCGACACCCTGAAGTTAGCTATAGTCAACTTTTTCTATTGTTAGTGTCGTTTTTTCTACGAACGTAGAATAAGGCGAAAGATAAAAATTTTGAAAAGATTTTTATCTTGTTACGCCAAAGAAGTATAACTTCTAACGCGTGT
>MU159408.1:8492-52580 GCA_015888305.1 Antheraea pernyi | reverse complement strand
CTAATTGTGAAAAGTAAGTTCACGAATACGATGTGATAAAATTTTCATTGAAATTTTGCACTCAAAAAACTTATATTATTCCTCATACTAGAGTACCGATAAAGTACTAATTGTGAAAAGTAAGTTTCCAAATAATAACAGAAAAACATTACTTTTCATTATCAAGCGATTACGATGAAACTGTCTAGACGGGTAGTATATGTTACTTAAAAATGATAAGGCATTAATATTAATAACATTAATCTTTGATTTTGTAAAAAAAAATTGAATAATTGTTTTCTCTGACACGATATAAATATAATCAGTTTTGATCAAATATTAATCACGGAAAGTATGTATTTTTAAAATTGATAGGCGATAAAAAAGGTTAGTAAAAGAGTATAACAATTTATATAATTCCAAGCAATATTAATGAAATTTTGTACTATGTTCATATTCTGAAATTGAAAAGCTATAAAACTTATCACGAATACTTTGAGGAATCGTAAAAAAAAACAATTAAAAAGGAAGACAGAACAAGAAAGATATTCTGATCTTTGATAGCCTATAAAAGTTATCAGCAATAGTCTTAATAAAATACCATTAAAAGATAATTATTGTTTTTAAAATGCGCCACATTAAAATCGAGCCAGAGTCAGCTGCTACTTTATATACAAAAAAGGATTTTGTTATATGTATTAACCAGTATCATGTTTCTTTATAACGTTGTTGTAAGTTGATGAAGTCTTTAAAATTAACGAGACGAGCGCTTCAAAGATTACGATCTGTTTATGTAATTAACTAGTTGCTAGTCGCGGTTTCGTCTCCGTTGTTGTAAATTTAACTTATACCTTGGGTCCATTACTTTTTTCTGTTCGGTTCAGTAGTTTAAGCGTGAAAGCGTAACAAGCAAACTTGTCGTTTTATAATATAACTAGCCTCTGCCCGCGACTTCGTCCTCGTGGAATTGGAAGCTCTCAAGAGGAAAAAATACCCCGATTTTCAAACATTCTTCATTGGTGCTCCGCTCCTATGGGTCTTAGCGTGATGATATATAGCCTATAACCTTCCCCGATAAATGAGCTATATAACATTAATTATATATAGCAATAATTTTTCAAATCAGACCGGTAGTTCCCCAACAACGTCACAACATCACAAACTTTACCTCTTTATAATATTAGTATAGATTAAGGATTATTATTTGACAATAGGCAAAATTAGAAATATAATTTATTTATTATTCTTATTATAATACTTAACTGATAAGGCAAAAGGGAATATTATATAGTAAAATAATGTAAAATTTAGAATATGTAATTGTTAGAATGTGGATATATATTTTAGATAATAAACCTATCAAATAAACACCGGTAAATGTTATCGAGCATTCTCAGTAAGTTCCGTTTCGTGAGTTATAATGTCCGATCTAAAATGGTTAGAGAAGCAAATTTACTGGTTTTCCTTTCAATAAAGGTATTTAAAACGTATAATACACTGTATATGAAACTTTGCCTGAAGACTCGAAAGCTAAAGTTGTTGCAGAGTTGTTGGTTTCAGAGTGGACGTGTACGCTAAAGCGTCTGTATGCGCTTTGCAAAACTCACTTTTCTCACTTTACTACAGGAAAATGGATTATATTTTATTGTTAATATTACATTTAAACTACATGTAATTTTTATATTTATTTAATCACTACACCGCTTGCCCCACTTTTCTACGGCAAGAAAACACACAGTGTACAATTCATAGCGTTTAAAATATCGATTTTTTTTTATATTATAGGGGGCAAACGAACAGTCAGTTCACCTGATGATAAGTGGTCACCGCCGTCCATAACACCAGGGTAGCCGACAGTGCGTTGCCAGCCTGTGTTTGTGGGAGAGGGTTTGGGAAAGTGGGGGGGAGGCGGTCCTCCGGCGCTCTCAGTGACCGAATGAAACGCACCAATGCAAATAATGTTACTTCACGTAGGTTTTCTATGAGAGGGTGGTAATACCCCGGGCGCGCCGACCTATTCATGCTGAAACCAGTAATAATTTCAGCGTGGCTCTACCACCCTTTAGTGCTTTGTTTAGGTGCTGAACCAGGATCCAACCTACTTGCTGAGCGCTTGCGGTTATCAAACAGAATCCACAGCGTAGCTCTACCATCTTCAAAACTTGTATTAAATGAAGCTAACGTGACTTTTTAATTTATGTTAAAGCATAGTAGAGCTCCACCTTCCCAGTCCATTAAGTGATATAGAGACTGCTTTATTTATTATTATTATTCATGGAGATAGATATAATATGCCACACACTCGAAGTATTTGAATTTAATCAGTGGAAGATTCCTGTGGTAATATTTCAGCTCTATCATAATTATATCATAACTTAACATACCGTCACATCCGCAATGCGTATCGAAATGATTTTCCGTCGTCACTGAAAATATACCCACTTATAAATACCGTTATTTCCATTATTTTGTTCGATTACTTTCTTCTTAATTTTTTGTAAGGGGTGTCGAATAACATGTAAGACTTGAGACATCCAAGCCAACCTCACCTGCACGTGGTGCACCCTGCTGAATAACGAACGAGGCAATGGCGAAAGCGGGGTGGTAGGGTTTTACAGCCTGACTGGGTCGCAACCACCACGAATATGGCGAAAAAGCCCGTAACAGTGATTCACTTCTGCGAGCCGCGTTTCGGGATCAGCCTGTGCATATCCAGCTTTTCGCAGGCCGGCATGACAGCGGCGACCGGCGATGGATAGTATATCACTCGGTGGTCGCCGTTGCTTTTGGATTGTACTGTGCTTACCATCAGGCACAGTGCAGTCATATTGCCGTGCTACAATTAAAAAAAGAACCTAACTTGACAAATATTGGACCCCTAATTTACAATATATAGATGCAGATCTAATATTTCTCTTTAGAATCAACAATATTATATTACACGGTACATTTCAGGGTCCAATAAGAGCCGAGGACCTTCAAGCAGTTGCTTTGTATATCGGAGCTCAACTAACAAGGTACAGCTATGATCTATCTTCGTGGTATCTTTATATTCAGTATAATAACGGTGCATGTCCAAAAATTCTCTGATCATTGTTGCTTTTCCTTATAACCAGTTGAGTAACAAACTTGTTTAAAAAATTATGTAATATCACCAAGCCTATACAAGTTTTAAGGAATACCAACGTTTAACGATACACGGATGACACACGGACTATAAAAAAATATGCATATTATGTTATTAATCTACTGTCATGCCGGCCTGCGAAAAGCTGGATATGCACAGGCTGATCCCGAAACGCGACCCGCAGAAGCGAATCACTATGACGAGCTTTTTCGCCATATACATGGTGGTTGCGACCCAGCCAGGCTGTAAAACCCTACCACCCCGCTTTCGCCATTGCCTCGTTCGTTATTCAGCAGGGTGCACCACGTGCAGGTGAGGTTGGCTTGGATGTCTCAAGTCTTACATGTTATTCGACACCCCTTACAGCGGCGATCGGCGATGGACAGTGTGTCACTCGGTGGTCGCCATTGTTTTTGGATTGTACTGTGCTTACCATCAGGCATACTGCAGTCATTTTGACGCAGTTTTGAGTAACTTGGTATCGCCAACCGGCACACTGATACAGCTGATATGAGTGTACGCACACTAGCTTAGTAAATTTTCCATGGTATTGATGGTACTTATAACAAGGTGACGCCATATCTAATCATTATTTGTAATCATAGGTAAAATACAAAAATGGCTACTCGGGCTACGGATATACTATTGTGGACTCTTAATTTAGTCAACTTTTAGCACACGATAGCAATGTACGCGTCCGAAATATATTTTTTGCGATTTCATTTCAATACGTTAATTTTTCTATACGTTCTACATTTATAATATTCCTGTATATACATATAATGTTAGTGAAAACCGTATCAAAATCCATTGAGTGGTGTAGAAAAACTGAGGGAATACATACATAGATACAAGGAGCTATTTTCTTGTATAATATTTAAGATTTTTTTTTTATAATAAACTGTGCGACGCTTGACCTCAGTCACACCTGATGTAAAGTGAGGACGAGGCCTAGGATATAACGCGTTCACGCAGTAAATGCACATTCACTCTTCTTTTGAAGATTGCTACATCATATGCTTCAGGAAAAACAGACGCAGGCAGCGCATTCCACTCCCTCGCGGTTCGCATAATAAATGACGAAGCGAAGCACTTCGTCCGGATGAAGGGTATGTCAACCGCGAATGAATGGAGGTCTGTACGGCGTCTGGTAGTCCTGAGATGAAATGGAGACGGTGATATTAGTTGGTGCAGATCTTGTGCACATTCCCCAAAGTGTAGCCGATAAAATACCACAAGACAGGCGACTCTACGTCGATGTTCAAGTGGTTGCAGTTTGGCTGTTATTAGTGGGTCATTACCGACAAATCTTCGAGCTCTGTGATCGACGGAGTCTAGCAAGGTCAACTGGTATTTGGCAGACCCGTCCCAAAGGTGGCAGCAATACTCCACACACGGCCTTATCTGCGACTTAAATAGTTATATTTAAATACTTAAATATTAATAGTTTAAAAAAATGTAGTCCTTACTGTACAATTCACTTTTTTATAGATATCGATCATAAAATGTAAATAATTCCTACTACCATAAGAAAAGATTTGGTGTTTTGTTTGTAATAGATAAACTAAATATTTTTTATCGGTTTTTAAAATATTTTCACCTACAGAAAGTAAATTATCAGTTAGTAATATGGTCTGTATTTCATTTTCAAAATCTACATAAACATAGTTTTAACATTGGTTAGCTATATTCACGAATACGATGTGATAAAATTTTCATTGAAATTTTGCACTCAAAAAACTTATATTATTCCTCATACTAGAGTACCGATAGAGTACTAATTGTGAAAAGTAAGTTTCCAAATAATAACAGAAAAACATTACTTTTCATTATCAAGCGATTACAATGAAACTGTCTAGACGGGTAGTATATGTTACTTAAAAATGATAAGGCATAAATATAAATAATATTAATCTTAGATTTTGTAAAAAAAAAAGAATAAATGTTTTCTCTGACATGATATAAATATAATCAGTTTTAATCAAATATTAATCACGGAAAGTATGTATTTTTAAAATTGATACGTGATAAAAAAGGTTAGTAAAAGAGTATAACAATTTATATAATTCCAAGCAATCTTAATGAAATTTTGTACTATGTTCATATTCTGAAATTGAAAAGCTATAAAACTTATCACGAATACTTTGAGGAATCGTAAAAAAAAAAAACAATTAAAAAGAAAGACAGAACAAGAAAGATATTCTGATCTTTGATAGCCTATAAAAGTTACCAGCAATAGTTTTAGAGATCATAACTCAGTATTTTAATAAAATACCATTAAACGATAATTATTGCTTTTAAAATGAACCACATTAAAATGGACCCACAGTCAGCTGCTAGTTTATATACAAAAATGGATTTTGTTATATGTATTTGTGATTAATAAAATTCGAAACCCTTTGACCAATGTTCAAAAAAGTTTACACAGCTAAGTGTCTTTCCTAATGAAAATATTGATGTCAATCATTTTGTAATAAATCGCCACTAGATGGCGTCATAGCGAACCAACTTTTACACCATTCGATCGAATATTGGTATACGTAGAAATTTAAACCCTGAGAGTAAAATAAATAAATAATAACAAACACGTGCGAAGCCGCAGGCACAGGTTGTATAACATTAACAAATACGGACTTATTACAAAAATGAAATGGACACGAGTTTTACTAAAATGTCTACAATAATACAAAGTGCCTAAAATTTTAAACCTAGTTGAACACACGTTTAAAATACTTTATGACAAAAGCGTGTCCCAGTGGTCTTTAGCCAAACATTTTAATTTTATATACAAGTAACTCTGAATAGCATTCGTTCAATTCAGTCTCATCATTCAGAAACGTTCCATTATATATAGAAATTTTGTAAACAACTTCACTTTATGAATAATTTTTTATTCAGACTTTCATTAAAGAAATCTTATTTATTTTAAGTTAAATGGGTTGTCACTATTGTAACATTTTAGTTAAAAGAAAATGATGGATTTGTTAAAATAAGCAATTTATAAGATTTATATATTAAGCCAAAGTGCGTAAGGTGGAACAGTAGTATACATTAAATATATACATAGTATAGATTAAATACATTGTCAAATATCAGTAGTGTCATATAGTAGTAGTTGTGGTTACTTCTTTCATTGTTTATTTCTAGACAAGTGTTAGAGAATATTTATATTTAAATAGTGCCCATTTGTAAACAATAGTAAGACGCTCTTTTGTGATCAAACTTGTTTTAAGTAAGAGGTCAATATTTATTTAATTTTTTTGTAATAACACGGATAATGTCTAAAATATAAAGGTCCAAACTTTGGACCCTTTTATGGTTTTAGGATGTTTGTTCCTTTGGTTAAAATGTTACAATTAGTGGTCGTCCAGTGCGACTATAATCTTTAGTATTAAAGATTATATATATTACATCTATAATCCTTTTTTATCAGATGTTAATATACAGATATTACTATTTGTATTAAATACTAGCCGACCAATGCCCACTTCGTTGGGCGGTAATAGGCATTATCACGCAACAACTTTTTTCTAGAACTCAATCATATATCTCTCATAGTTAAGGCAGCGTTGGTAAGAAACGGTTTACCATTTTTTCTCCAACTCTCCAGATATTACCCCCTACAACTTCACAAACTTTACCTCTTCATTATATTAGTATAGATGATATAATTATTTAATAGCTTCTGCCCGTGACTTCGTACGCGTGAAATGGTTATTTTGCGCTAAAACGCAGCGGAAGCTCTGAAAAAGAAAAATACCCCGATTTTGCAATATTCTTCATTGCTCCTCCGCTCCTATGGGTCTTAGCGTGATGATATATAGCCTATAACCTTCCCTGGTAAATGAGCTATATAACACTGAAAGAATTTTCCAAATTGGACCAGTAGTTCCTGAGATTACCCCATACAAATTCTCAACGTCACAACTCGCAAACTTTTCCTCTTTTTAATATTAATATAGATTATAGCACCGTGAAGTGTGATGAAACTTATAAATAATCAATTTGATCCGTCGATGGTATAAAATAAAACTATTTCCAATAACAATAAAGCTCGTCAATAGCTTTGAAATAAAAAAATGATGAATAGAGAAAATCGGTCAACAAACAGAGGAGAGAAACGTTCTGAACTATTTTGTCTTCGCCTATATATATAGACGACATATCATGAATATAATAAAACAGACATTAAATGGTACCAAAACCTTAACAAGACGAACAAGAGTTTAAGCTGAAAATATAGTCTATAGAATCTTGGATCGAAATTCGTTCGTTGAGCCATTTGAAACTATCCTATTACTGCATGTCGATCTATACTCAGGTATTTGTATTTAGTTGATCTGTTGAGGTCATTCCAAAATTATGTCACAAACGTACAATAAATATTCACTTATATAGTAGTACTTGCCTCTGCCCGCGACTTCGTTCGCGTCGAATAGTTACTTTACGGAAGCTCTCAAGAGGAAAACGAACCCCGATTTTGAAACATTATTCATTGGTGTTCCGCTCCTATTGGTCTTAGCATGATGATATATAGCCTATAACCTTACTCGATGGATGAGCTATATAACACAGGAAGAATTTTTAAAATCGGACCAGTTGTTCCTGAGATTACCCCGTACAAATTCACAAACTCACAACGTCACAAACTTTACCTCTTTATAATATTAGTATAGATTAGTAATTATCCTTTGAAACAAGGGTAAATGAGAAAAACGATTAGTACAAAAGAAACCTTAAAGATCATAACTCTCTCGATCTAATGGTTTATTAAAAGGGGGTAAAGCTGGCCCCACGAAGAGAGTAATACACAAGTAGCATTAACTACACTCTCTCGAAATATTGTCTAGTGGCCGTACTCAGTACATCAGCAGCTTCAGACATGTTTAGTCGTTGCGAGCAATTTAGCGAAGCACTTAGCCCGCGCTACTCCGTCACGCCACGTTAACGCCGACGATGCCCTTTCTACCGTGAACCTGAATATTATATATACCTAGTATCTACACATAGCCCCTCCTTGCATATTAGATAAACCCGTCCTCGATTTAAGTTTGTTTATGTATGTCTTATAAAATATATTCTATGTGATACGTCTATATATTTTGAGTCAATTGTATATATTTATATTTTACTAGCGGGTCGGGCGGACGTTGTCCTGCCTTGATAATAAAAAAATATCTAAAATTCAACCGCAGCGCCACCTACTGGATCCAATTAAACCAATCTCTAAATCATTCTCGTATCTACTGGAGCACGCACACAAAATTTCATCAAAATCGGTAAAGCCGTTTAGGAGTTCAGTGACATACACACGTACAGAAGAAACTCATATATAAAGATATGTATCGTATACATGGAATTGTAATGGATTTTAATGATTGTAATTACAATTTATTATCATCTGGATATTATAATATTTTAAATTTATTAAAGGAAACATATTATAGGCTAATAAATAGCTAACCTGTCGCCTTGAAAATATTTTGTGTATCCCAGTTTAATAATAAAAAAAGAGAGGTGTGCAGTAGAACAGTAAAAGTCGAATGGAGTAGAAGTGAAACCGTTAAAAATGTATAAAATATTCATATAAACAATATATATGAACCTAAAACTACGCTAGTTTTGAAACCTTTTCCCAAGGTTTCGTACTTGAACTAGTACAAGTACTTGAACCGTACTGGAACCAGAGCAAGAACATTGTATAAGAAACACTGTATAATGTATTCTATCTCATTCTCTCGCACGTTAAATGCTATAAATGTATGTATTTCTCTTTTTAATGTCGCTTTTTCGTTTTATCGAATTTCAAACCACAACTGGCCTAAAGAAGTTTCGTCTTGAAAAATAGAACCCATGCATATTACTTTACGACAAATGTATAAAACAAAAAACGAACGCATTACATACATTACATAACTCTTTGGACCCTAAATGTCCAAATAATAAAGAACAATGTGTCTTGGTAACGAAGCTATCTGCAAGTCTTCGATCCTATATCTAAAGAGTGCAGAGCAAACATACCAAGAAAAAACACTATTAAAGGCTAACGCTTCATCAATATTCAAACCCAAAAAGGAGGTATTCTCTAAAGGCTTCGCTACTAAAGTTGCCCTGTCGTATTTTCGATACTTTGAAGTGAAATACAAAATCTCTCTCATACGGCTATATCACGTTTTAAAGTAGAACTTTTGCTTATTATTTTAAGTGCTCTTGTTATGTCCTCGAAGACAAGTCTAATAAGTAAAAATGTATATTAACAAAAGAGTGCTTCTTAAGGTGTGCCACACTAGCATTACGTAATTGAGTGTACCCATAAGCTATGTTAGGAGCCGTGTTTGTCCCTGGCTTGGCTTGTTTGCTCAATCGTGGTAAATATTGACCCAAACAAAGACTTGTTGGCCGGAATCGTATTCGCGTTACAAGTAACATTTTCGATATCTTTATGGTTATGTTAGTTTCAGATAGAGTGTTTAGAAAGTTGTATAAAATATGTTAAAATCTGTGAGGATATACAAATATTACAGCTTAGGAAAGAATAACGTTTTAAAAACCGGAAGAATATATGACTACTAAATTAAAATGTCATAAAAATTAGCAGTAACGCTCATATGATTTATAAACAAATATTAAAAAAATGACAAGACGAAAATAATCTCTGTATATAAATGTGAGCAGAGGTAATATAAGCCAATAAATATATATACTATAATATTTCCTACATTGCGAAAGATATATTTTAAAAACGAACATACACCTAAATGCGGAAATTAAAGTTTATAATTTAATTTACAGTCTCAACTATTTTCCTCTACAAATAACTTTCATGTATTATGTTGATAATTTAACTAAGAGTATTTTACCTTTGAAATGGTTTGAAAATAATCTTTGTATAATGATGTGAGCAGAGGTAATGTAAGCCTTTACTACTACTATTTCTTGAAATAGTAGCACATTATTTATATATATATATATATATATACTATGATATTTCCTACATTGCGAAAGATATGTTTTAAAAACGAATATACACCTAAATGCGAAAATTAAAGTTTATAATTGAATTTACAGTCTCAACTATTTTCCTCTACAAATAACTTTCATGTATTATGTTGATATTTAGCTAAGAGTATTTTACCTTTGAAATGGTTTCACGAAATTAAAATTGACGTGCCCTTGGGAACTGAATTCAACTGTCGGAAACAAGAGCCCGGCACACCACACCCACATAAGTAAACACACGGACCGACGGCACTGTCAGCATAAAGGTAGGATTTTTTTCGTTTTTATTTACTCAGAATGCATACTATTTGCCAATTTGAAAAATAAATAATTTTTCATTCGTCGCCGAAAGGAAGTTTTACTATTTTACAAGAATTTTCAAATAAAAAACAAACAGAAATATTTTTCTTTGAAAGCAGCTACTGATTTTGCCAATGTTTGTATAATGACATCTCGGACAAATAACAACATCGACATATTTTTTTATCTATTTGGATCACTTAAGCAACGCTTGCTTAAAAATATAATTTGATGATGCACTTGTACAAATAAATTTTTGATTCTGTCTGTACAGTTCCTAAATAGAATTAATTTGTCATGTACTAAATGACATAAAATGCATGCCTGTAATCGTACTTATTACACTATAACTTTATGTTGTAATTGACTACATGTGATTTTATCTGTGTGCAATATTTATGTTTGTTTGCTAAATATATTAAATAAAATAAACCATACGAAACTTATAAAAATATACACGTTTATACAAGCAATGAAAATAAAAACATTTTCTCAGTAAATATTATATATCATCAGACACATCTGATTCACTTTCAGACTAATCCACTCGAGTAAAATAAAATATATCTTTAAAATATCTAGTCAATTGATCACGTAGAGCCTCTCCAGTTTCCATTATCGTCTATAATGAGATGAAAATTCGATTAGACGTCATGCGAAATTATATACTTGGAGAACGTTCACCCTTGTTACAATGTTTAAAAGATTACGTAAACTTATCTGAAATCTTGATACTTCATATAATATTTGCAACGGTTTTTGCAAATTTCAAAAACTAATTTATCTTGCACTATCTATTTTACATAAGCTTTGCCCGTGATTTCGCTCGCGTTTATGTAAATTTAATTTTTCCTTCGGGAACAATACATTTGTTCTGTACACTTGCAAACGTGTATACAACATTTTGTTATAATCGGTTGAGTAGTTAATTAAAACAAATCAAAAATACTGTATTCAGTTTAGGCTCTAATAAGGCGCTTATGAAACGGTTACGGTTCGGAAAACAACACAATCGTCGAGAAGAACCGACAAGAAACTCGGCCGGCTACTTCTTTTTAACATTATTATTATTATTATAGCCTTTATTGCTGAAACTATATTCAATATATACATTTTTTTCTTACTTAAGCCTAACACATCAGGTTATCTATTGTAGTAATCAGCGTGCCACTTGACACGTAGACCTCTTCCAGCTGTTTCCAACTTTTTCTATCATTAGCTTTTCTTTGCCCGATCGAACCACCCACTTTCTTTATATCGCCTGTCCATCTTTTAATTTGTCTCCCTCTTTTCCTTTTACCATCTCGTGGGTACCATTCCGTAATCATTTTTGTCCATTTTATCTTGCTATCTCTTGTCATATGCCCTGTCCATTGCCACTTTAGCTGCTTTTTAACATATATTCTTTTTAATATATATATTTTGAATACATTATACGTTACAATACCGTTTTTAGTGGATGCACAGAGAGGAGTCAATCCCAGACGTCACCATCGTGCATGTATTGATCCACTCTATAATAGTCTTTCGACAGTAAAAACCGGCTGGCCATTGCGTGAAAGCGTATAAAACACATTCTCATCATCATCTTCTTACCCTTATCTCACCTATGTAGGGACGTCACAACATATTTTCTTCTACACTCTCGCCTATCAGACGTCATCTCAGTATTCATACCTTTTACACGTATATCATTTTTCACACAATCCATCCATACCTTTTCGGTCTTCCTCTACTCCTATATCCATCCACCATCATACTCAACACTTTTCTAGTTACATGTTGTTTATCTCTCCTCATGACGGGCCCATACCATGCTAACCTATTATTCCTCAACTTCTCTGTCACTAGTGCTATTTTGAAACTTCCTCTGATATATTCACTATTAATCTTGTCCATTATAGTTACACCACACATCCACCTTAACATTGGCATCTTTGCCAAACGTAGTTTTCTCTCATCCGCCTCTTTCGTCGCCCAGCATCCAGATGCATACAACATAAACAAACGAATTCTCATTTATAATAGTATAAGTAAGACCACCAAAATAATAGATGCTCTGTCCCTCGCTCGCAGTCTAAAGTGGAAATAGGCGGGACATGTGGCTCGAATCCCAGATAACAGTGGACAATATAACAGACATTCAAAGTTAATTATTTTAAAGATCTAATTTGACATTTGTTTCGTGTTATATCAATGATATTATAACTAAAAAGATGTAGCTACGTTACCTACATGATACTTCGACGAAACAAATGTCACGATAACGAACACATACGTAAAGTAATATTGTAACGCCACACTGTCTTAGATAAAATGTGGAAGTAAGATGATATATTCTCGATATCGGTGGTGTAAAAGATATAGTTATATGTTGCTTAGACATGGGCGGATTGTCGTCAAAAATAAGGTAACTAGTCAAGTTCTAAAAAGGCGTTGTCGAAGCGCTTATGACGTATGTACAGTTTTTTAGTTATGATTTCATTGATTGAGAACAGGAAACCTGTTATTTGTGAAAATTAATTTAAATTACACGACAACCTACACCTAGAAGTATAAATGTTACCTACGTTCTTTTGTAGTCTATTTCAATCTTGCATGTCTCGTATGAGTTTTTTTTAATTCTATAAATTCTATAAAAAATGTTTTAATATTCACACGGTGAAACTGTTATAGTATTGATCCAGCATCTTAAGGGTAAAGCGAAAGTTCATGACACGTCGCCCGACGTGCCATTCTCCAATTGTAAATTAACACATCGTCTATATTTGCCTAACCTTTGTTAACACTCGTTCTATGCAGAAGGTTCACGTCCGTGCCATAAATAGACGGCTTACGTCGTCAACTCTACGCTAATGACGCTGAACGTTCCACTTGTGTCCCTTATATAGCGCTCTTCTACATAAATTCACGTGCATTCATAATAGCAGACTCTCTAACATAGCGCTATATAAGGGACACAAGTGGAACGTTCAGCGTCATTAGCGTAGAGTTGACGACGTAAGCCGTCTATTTATGGCACGGACGTGAACCTTCTGCATAGAACGAGTGTTAACAAAGGTTAGGCAAATATAGACGATGTGTTAATTTACAATTGGAGAATGGCACGTCGGGCGACGTGTCATGAACTTTCGCTTTACCCTTAAGATGCTGTATTCAAGAAATAAATTCCACTATGTGCCTTACTAAGATCCCGCCACAAACTTATTTCTTTCTGTTTGATTCAAGCAACTTGTTTTTAGATCATTCCGTTAGGTACCAGAAAAGGCAGATTACGCTATCCCTCGTGCCTTGCAAGATTTATCATTTGAAATGATTTTCGTAGATTATCGTTTTTGCCTGAGATATTTACCGATATCACGTATCAAAATATACGTCACATAAACAATAATTCCCCATACATTATAGCGAACACTAAATATAAATGTAGGTGTGAGTCTTAAAGAAGTGAACGTAGCTTGCTTAAAAGTTAAAAGTATACATAAAAAATTTCAACAAACCATGCTTAGTAATAGGTTTCTAGCTTTGATTGAAATTATCGCAAGGAGTAACTAAATATACATAGTGATCTATGCCGTGGTATCTGGGAAACATACGATATAAAAATGTGTTAACCAATATTCGTTCTGCAGTGTGGTGTCATGAGTTTTCCTGTTAATATTACTTTTTTTTAAGCCAAATGGCAGTAAACAACAAATGGACAACTGTAACACCAGGGGCATCACTGTTGTGTTGTCGACCTTGAAAATCGTATTTCAATCCCTTGTTTGAAGAGCCTCATGTCATAACCCTGGGGAGGATTGTACCAGGTAACTCGGGATGACAACCAGGACGTGGTATTATAATCTTTACTCGTTGAAGTAAACGAAGTAACTTATACAGCAACATTATATTACGTCTATAGGATAAGGTTTTCATTTTGTAATGTAAACCTTAGCTTCATGAGATGTTAGAGATCCACATTTTTATTATAATAATTTATAATATACAAAGCGCTTTTGTACACATTCAATTCTTTTTGTGTGTATATCATAGCACGGATTCCACACTTGGCTATAGTATTTTAGAATACTTCGAGTTATGCTATTATATACAGGTATACCTGTAAGTAATCCCAGAGTCTCCAAGTTATCCTAGTTGTCTTGCAATAAAACCGGAAAGATGAGTTGCTTTAGATTTAAAATAATTATTCCGAAATAAGAAACGTGTCTTCTCGATAATCGTACTCTTTTGTTAAAACGGTTATACATGCAACAATAAAAACCAGCCAAATGTCTTTAGGCGTGCGCTAAAAAAACAAAGCGAGCCTTACAGTAGTCGCATAATGTGTAACATCTGACCTGTTATCCTACTATGAAATTGTTTTTCAATAATAAAATGTTTAGTAGGTGGTAGAGCCACGCTGAAGCTATTAATGATTTCTGCATGAATGGGCCAGCTCGCCCGGGGTAGTACCACCCTCTCACAGAAAATTGACGTGAAGTAACAGTGCTTGCTTTGTTGCGTTTCGTTCGGTCAGTGAGAGCGCCCTCTCGAGGTCGACGATTACGGGGGCGCAGAGTCAACGATGACCTGAGGCCGCCGTAAAAAGCGCCTGTGGGTGGCGTATGCGGGCACGTCCGTCGTTTTGGCAGAACTTCTGCACAGGCCGGTGTAGTTGAGGCGCATTGTGCCGATGCACTTCCCACGATCGACGGGGAGGGGAATTCTCTCCCTCCCCTGAGGAGTATACGATTCTGATCCCTCGACCGCGACGAGGCCCCTGGCTAGGGGCCGACACCGGCTGGGGAGTAGACGTAGTACCAGTTCGGCAGCTCGTGCTCCCCGGCCTATAGGGGATTTAGTCCGTGCAAGTCGGACATACCCTACCCTCAGCTGCCCGGCTAGGGTGGGAATCCGTAGGGATGCCCCCATGTTAAAAAAAAGCGTTGTATGATATAATATTTAAACTATTATAGCGTCACGTTTTAGTCCGATGAATAGCTTGGTGAAGCTGTGAAGACCTTGCCAGGTAAATAGCATAGACAGTTCGAGAAAAAAAGACTTATGAAACGTAGCCCGGTGAAGTTGTTAGGGCCTTGCAAAAAAGTCCAGTGAAACTGTAAAGGCCGTGTCAGGCTAATAGTGTAGTTAGTTAAAAAAAAAGAAAAAAATAAACTTTCACAGAATAATAATACTCTTAGTAAAGCATTCGACCTATTACGTGTTTCCTTTGACCATCGCCATAAACACCAGCATAAGAATTGACCGTTTTTGGAATACTATAATAAAATTGTACACATAATTATATTTGTTGGTTTCAATTAAGAATATTGCGTACACGTCAACTCCAGTAGAGTTTACATTTTGTAACTAATGAGAAAGTTAATTTTCATAATGGTCTGAGCTAAAGTTTAGCTATTTTAATTGAATTTCCATTCAAATTATTCACGATAAGTAATTTTTGTTATCTAATTACAAAAACATGTATATTTAGTAGATAATTTTATCTATAGAAACAGCATAATAACTTTTATAATATATAGATGTGAATATGATAAATGATGGAAAATTGACCTATGGGGAATAATTCATGTTGGAGGGAAATGCGGCGAGAGGAACCATGAAATCTGGGTCGAATGACCATAAATGTGGATGGAAACGTGGTCCACTCACTTGATTCCTTTCACCTCCATTGATTGCGGGTTTCTTAAGGTGAGAAGTGGACTGTATTTTAGCGGTTTGCGAGGGCAAGGGGATTACGGGAAAAACGCGCAATCGTAGGATCCAAGAGTGTGTAATTCGATTGAGTCAGGATATAATATAAATATATACGCTTACTTGGCAGAGGCTGATCACTGGTTTCGGCAGGTTTTATCCGTATCCAATCAGTAGGCGGGATCATAAATCCCATCTCATTCGATATAGCTACTATTAGTATTCACATATCTAATGTACACGTTACATGTTACAGTAGATGGCGTGCGTGTCGTAGTTACAATTCTTTATGAAAAAGCATTTCTGTAATGTACACACCTACTCACAATTTTACATTGCTTTAATACATTTTAAAAAAGCGCGTGCGGAGCCGCGTGTAACAGCTAGGTATATATATATATATATATATATAATTATTAATATTTACTAGCTAATATTTGCCCGCTTTGCTGTGCACTAAATAAACTTTTCATAAAAAAGAAAAAAGTGCGTGTATCAGTGTGTACCGAGTGAGGAAGTGTAACTTCTTTGACTTATATGTATTAAATCACATATACTAGTATATAAGAATGCTCATAAACTATATTCTATACGAAATCTCGTAGATAAAGACAGACACTTAGGTATACATACTTACACATACATATAAAAAATACCTACCTTCCGTTTAATGCGTAATGCGTAACGGGAGTTTTTCCTTACCGTGCAATAAGAAGTTCCATTTCAAAATCAACAGGAAAGTAATAAATAGAGATAAAGTTTATAATTAGAATTAAGAGTGTACGAATATTCGAATTAACGAATTATTTGTTAGCGAATCGAACCGAATAATTCGGTACGAAATCCGATTCCAGCATTCGATTTATTCATATAATTAGTTAAAATCATTAAAATAGTCGGAATTATCCGAATAGTTTGTTCATATGGTTGGAATAGTTATTCGAAAATCGAATCAAATCTCATTATTCAATTCGCATCGATTCGAGGATTATTCGCACACAACTTATTAAAATCATTTAATTTGTACTAGAAAAAAGTATACTTAACCTATTTAACACCATCAAAATTAATTGACATGGCTATTCTTCGGTCCAGCCGTTTAGGAGTTCAGTGACATACACACGTACAGAAGAAACTCATATATAAAGATATGTATCGTATACATGGAATTGTAATGGATTTTAATGATTGTAATTACAATTTATTATCATCTGGATATTATAATATTTTAAATTTATTAAAGGAAACATATTATAGGCTAATAAATAGCTAACCTGTCGCCTTGAAAATATTTTGTGTATCCCAGTTTAATAATAAAAAAAGAGAGGTGTGCAGTAGAACAGTAAAAGTCGAATGGAGTAGAAGTGAAACCGTTAAAAATGTATAAAATATTCATATAAACAATATATATGAACCTAAAACTACGCTAGTTTTGAAACCTTTTCCCAAGGTTTCGTACTTGAACTAGTACAAGTACTTGAACCGTACTGGAACCAGAGCAAGAACATTGTATAAGAAACACTGTATAATGTATTCTATCTCATTCTCTCGCACGTTAAATGCTATAAATGTATGTATTTCTCTTTTTAATGTCGCTTTTTCGTTTTATCGAATTTCAAACCACAACTGGCCTAAAGAAGTTTCGTCTTGAAAAATAGAACCCATGCATATTACTTTACGATAAATGTATAAAACAAAAAACGAACGCATTACATACATTACATAACTCTTTGGACCCTAAATGTCCAAATAATAAAGAACAATGTGTCTTGGTAATAACGAAGCTATCTGCAAGTCTTCGATCCTATATCTAAAGAGTGCAGAGCAAACATACCAAGAAAAAACACTATTAAAGGCTAACGCTTCATCAATATTCAAACCCAAAAAGGAGGTATTCTCTAAAGGCTTCGCTACTAAAGTTGCCCTGTCGTATTTTCGATACTTTGAAGTGAAATACAAAATCTCTCTCATACGGCTATATCACGTTTTAAAGTAGAACTTTTGCTTATTATTTTAAGTGCTCTTGTTATGTCCTCGAAGACAAGTCTAATAAGTAAAAATGTATATTAACAAAAGAGTGCTTCTTAAGGTGTGCCACACTAGCATTACGTAATTGAGTGTACCCATAAGCTATGTTAGGAGCCGTGTTTGTCCCTGGCTTGGCTTGTTTGCTCAATCGTGGTAAATATTGACCCAAACAAAGACTTGTTGGCCGGAATCGTATTCGCGTTACAAGTAACATTTTCGATATCTTTATGGTTATGTTAGTTTCAGATAGAGTGTTTAGAAAGTTGTATAAAATATGTTAAAATCTGTGAGGATATACAAATATTACAGCTTAGGAAAGAATAACGTTTTAAAAACCGGAAGAATATATGACTACTAAATTAAAATGTCATAAAAATTAGCAGTAACGCTCATATGATTTATAAACAAATATTAAAAAAATGACAAGACGAAAATAATCTCTGTATATAAATGTGAGCAGAGGTAATATAAGCCAATAAATATATATACTATAATATTTCCTACATTGCGAAAGATATATTTTAAAAACGAACATACACCTAAATGCGGAAATTAAAGTTTATAATTTAATTTACAGTCTCAACTATTTTCCTCTACAAATAACTTTCATGTATTATGTTGATAATTTAACTAAGAGTATTTTACCTTTGAAATGGTTTCACGAAATTAAAATTGACGTGCCCTTGGGAACTGAATTCAACTGTCGGAAACAAGAGCCCGGCACACCGCACCCACATAAGCAAACACACGGACCGACGGCACTGTCAGCATAAAGGTAGGATTTTTTTCGTTTTTATTTACTCAGAATGCATACTATTTGCCAACTTGAAAAATAAATATTTTTTCATTCGTCGCCGAAAGGAGGTTTTACTATTTTACAAGAATTTTCAAATAAAAAACAAACAGAAATATTTTTCTTTGAAAGCATAGTAACTACTGATTTTGCCAATGTTTGTATAATGACATCTCGGACAAATAACAACATCGACATATTTTTTGATGCATTTTGATCGTTCAAGCAACGCTTGCTTAAAAATATAATTTGATGATGCACTTGTACAAATAAATTTTTGATTCTATCTGTATAGTTCCTAAATAGAATTAGTTTGTCATGTACTAATGCCATGCATGCCTGTAATCGTACTTATTACACTATAATTTTATGTTATAATTGACTACATGTGATTATATCTGTGTGCAATATTTATATTTGTTTGCTAAATATATTAAATAAAATAAACCATACGAAACTTGTAAAAATATACATGTTTATACAAGCAATGAAAATAAAATCATTTTCTCAGTAAATATTATATATCATCAGACACATCTGATTCACTTTCAGACTAATCCACTCGAGTAAAATAAAATATATCTTTAAAATATCTAGTCAATTGATCACGTAGAGCCTCTCCAGATTCCATTATCGTCTATAATGAGATGAAAATTCGATTAGACGTCATGCGAAATTATATACTTGGAGAACGTTCACCCTTGTTACAATGTTTAAAAGATTACGTAAACTTGTCTGAAATCTTGATACTTCATATAATATTTGCAACGGTTTTTGCAAATTTCAAAAACTAATTTATCTTGCACTATCTATTTTACATAAGCTTTGCCCGTGATTTCGCTCGCGTTTATGTAAATTTAATTTTTCCTTCGGGAACAATACATTTGTTCTGTACACTTGCAAACGTGTATACAACATTTTGTTATAATCGGTTAAGTAGTTCATCAAATCAAATCAAAAATACTGTATTCAGTTTAGGCCCTAATAAGGCGCTTATGAACGTCATAACTACCACCGGTTCGGAAAACAACCCAGTCATCGAGAAGAACCGGCAAGAAACTCGACTGGCTACTTCTTTTTAATATATATATTTCGAATACATTATACGTTACAATACCGTTTTTAGTGAATGCACAGAGAGGATTCAATCCCAGACGTCACCATCGTTTACGTATTGATCCACTCTATAATAGTTTTTCGACAGTAAAACCCGCTTGACATTGCGTGAAAGCGTAATAAACACATTCTCATCATTATCTTCTTACCCTTATCTCACCTATGTAGGGTCGTCACAACATATTTTCTTCTACACTCTCACCTATCAGACGTCATCTCAGTATTCATACCTTTTACACATATATCATTTTTGACACAATCCATCCATACCTTTTCGGTCTTCCTCTACTCCTATATCCATCCACCATCATACTCAACACTTTTCTAGTTACATGGTGTTCATCTCTCCTCATGACGGGCCCATACCATGCTAACCTATTATTCCTCAACTTCTCTGTCACTAGTGCTATTTTGAAACCTCCTCTGATATATTCACTATTAATCTTGTCCTTTCTAGTTACACCACACATCCACCTTAACATTTGCATCTTTGCCATACGTAGTTTCCTCTCATCCGCCTCTTTTGTCGCCCAGCACTCAGATGCATACAACATAAACAAACACATTCTCATTTATAATATTATAAGTAAGACCACCAAAATAATAGATGATCTGTCCCTCGCTCGCAGTCTAAATTGGAAATGGGCGGGACATCTGGCTCGAATCCCAGATAACAGTGGACAAATACCATGACTCTTTGAAACGGGTCTCACGGATATATTACGTCTTTACCTATTAAATTGCCGTTTTGTATGAAAAAATTGAAACGAATTTTTTTCATGTATTTTTTATTTGTATTAATCGAAGTAATCACCCATGCAATCAATGCATCTTTGCCAACGCAGTGGCAGTTTATTGATGCCCTTCTTAAAGAAATCAGCTGGACGGGAGGCAACAAATTCTTCAAAGGCATTTTGTACTGCCTCTCGGGTATTGAATTTTTTTCCCGCCAAGGAGTTATCCAAATTCTGGAAAAAGTAGTAGTCTGTAGGCGCAAGGTCTGGTGAGTAGGGCGGATGACGGAGAACTTCCAACCCCAGTTCTTGCAACTTGGAGACCGTCTGCTGTGCAGTATGAGGTCGCGCGTTGTCGTGCAGGAGCAGCGGAGACGAGCGATTGACCAATGCTGGTTGGAGATGTGCCAGCTTCTCCATCATTGTGTTCAGTTCTTCACAGTACACATCTGCAGTAATGCTCACCCCGTTTGGTAAGAAGCTGTGATGAATCACACCGGCGCTAGACCACCAAACAGTGACCATCACTTTTCTAGGGGTAAGTTTTCGTTTAGGGCATTGTTTAGGTGCTGAACCAGGATCCAACCAACTTGCTGAGCTCTTGCGGTTACCAAACAGAATCCATTTTTCATCGCAGGTAACAATGCGGTTCAAAATTCCTTCATTTGTGTGTCTGTTGAGCAATGCAAGGCACGTCTCAACGCGTACTTCGCGCTGGCGATCATTGAGTTCGTGGTGGGGCAACCATTTGTCAAGCTTTTTTACCTTGCCAATTTGACGCAAATGGACCAATATTCTTTTGACGCTAACGTCGAAAGCTGCTGCTAATTCAGCCGTAGATTGTGTGATTCAGCTTCCACAATCGCCTTTAATTCGTCATTGTCGACCAAAGTCTTCGGACGACCGCGAGGTTCATTTTTCAGGTCGAAATTCCCAGAACGGAAGCGAGCAAACCAATAACAGATTGTGCGTTGGTTTATAGTGTTAGCTCCGTAAACGTCGTTGATGTTGCGTGCCGCTTGTGCCGCGTTGCTGCCACGAAACAGTAAAACAGTTTGCTAAAATTATTTAAAAATTATATACTTATGCTTATTTTCGGTAACTTTTTTAAAATAAAAATATTTAGGATTTTTAATTGGAAACACGACCAAAGCGGCTAATGTCCGTTCTCTTTTTTTAATTGTACCTTCTCTTCAATTCTAATTAAAATAATTTTCCCTTATTAAAAAAAAAAATCTCTAAAAAATAAGGAGTTTGTGCTATCTTAATTTGAGAACAATAGTATTTTATATTATTTCTAATGTTTTCTAGAAACCTTCAAAGAAACTAGTTTTATACAAAATTTAAACAATAAAAATATAATAGTTTTTTTTTATGCCATAACTGGCAAACGAACTTGTGGTTCACCTGATTTTAAGTGATCACCATCGTCCATAGACACTAACAGCACCGGGGGAGTCTAAAGTGCGTTACCAGCCTGTGTTTGAGGGAAAGGGAGTGAGGGGTGAGAGGAGAGGTTAAGGAAGGTGGGCCTCTGGCGCTCTCACTGTCCGAACGAAACGCAACAATGCAAGCACTGTTACTTCACGTCGGTTTTCTATGAGAGGGTGGTCCCCCCCCAGACGAGCCGACCTATTCATGCTAAAACCAATAATAGCTTCAGCGTGGCTCTACCACTCTTACAAAGTTATCAAAATCAAAATTATATCAAAGTTAATCACTTTGAAGATCTAATTTAACATTTGTGTCGTGTTATTATCAATGATATCTATATCTTCTATAGATATAATAAAATGAAGTGTCTGTATGTAATATCAAAATATTTTTTTTACTGATAGAGTACGAATGTACACGCTACTGATAACAAAAATGTAATTTTTAAAAGTTTTCGGTCTGTCTGTCTGTTTGTTCCGGGTAATCTCCGAAATGGCTGGACCGATTTCGACGGGAATTTATACTTTAGTTTATACTAGCTGTTAACCGTGACTTCGCCGGCAGTGCTATCTCCAAAACGGTTCGACTGGTCTTCACGAAATTTTCACTGGCAGATAGCTGACCTTATAAAAAGTAATTTAAGCTATTTTAGGTTATACTAGCTGTTAACCGTGGCTTCGCCCACAGTGCTTTCTCCAAAACGGTTAGACCGATTTTCACGGGACTTTCACTAGCAGACAACAGACCTTATAAAAAGTAATTTAATTTAGACTAGCTGTTAACCGTGGCTTTGCCCACAGTGCTATTACCAAAACGGTTAGACCGATTTTCACGGGACTTTCACTGGTAGATAGCAAACCTTATAAAAAGTAATTGAGGTAGTTCTATTTTAGACTAGCTGTTACCCGCGACTTTGTCTGCATGAAATTTAGCAAGATTTCAAGTCATTCTTTATTGTTAATAAGAGAAATAATTATCAGCTTATTGTCTACAATTCGACATTATAATTATTAATAACTTTAATGATATAGAGGTCTTCCTAATAGGATCTTTGATTGCGGAACAGACAAGTGTTTATTTTTTGTATAATCACTAAATCTTAATTGTAATGGCAATATAGGTATATTGAATGTAATGTAAACGTAAATCTTTATAATAATATTTTAAGTTATTGTTTCATTAGTTCCTTATACAGTGTAAGTGAGCACTGAGGTAGTTATATTGTATTGATATATATAACACCTTGATATATCTTTTAATTCTATGAACAAGTTTTAATATTCACACAGTGAAACTGTTATAGTATTGATCCAGCATCTTAAGGGTAAAGCGAAAGTTCATGACACGTCGCCCGACGTGCCATTCTCCAATTGTAAATTAACACATCGTCTATATTTGCCTAACCTTTGTTAACACTCGTTCTATGCAGAAGGTTCACGTCCGTGCCATAAATAGACGGCTTACGTCGTCAACTTTACGCTAATGACGCTGAACGTATGTTAGAGAGTCTGCTATTATGAATGCACGTGAATTTATGTAGATGAATTTCTTTGTTTTGAACCAGAATGATGTATGAAACTAATTATTCCTCTACTCTCATATACTATTAACCAAATGCGGTCATTTAACCGAAGATTATTATACACTTTGTTTGGTGGTATAGTTTTTTGTTTACTGTAGTGTTAAAACGAATTATCTGTATCTCTTCTTACTGAAAGAGGCAAAAACAGGGTAATTACTTCTGAGTGTACGTTTTTATCACGCTTTGAAACCACAACGGCTTAATGGTTTTCTACATATAAAGAATCGTTAGATTAGTTTTTAGCAGTGACGTAGGATATATTTAGAGATAATAAGAGACAAATTTGACAACTCGTTTCTTAGTGTAACTAAAAAAATCAACGTTCTCGGAGTCGTTTTTTTTGTTTTCCCTTCAATCAATGAGAATAGCAATATTTTTAAGCAATTAAAGTAACATTAACACTTTGACTGCCACGTTGTAATCGTGTTTCTTTTAGGACACTGCGGATGAGTTTTTACAATTGTAAAAAGATAAAGCGCTCCGGTCACCGATGACCACAAACGTGGCAGTCAACGTGTTAAGCACAAATATATATATATGAATACACAGGTAATACTAGTATCTTGCATAATAATTTATATACCAAAAGCGGTTCCATGAGCGTGTTCCATTATTACCTAGTAAATATTTATAAACAGAGGTTTCTGAAAAAATCTTGCACGAACAAACAAAAAGGAAACTGAGAACCTTCCTTTTTGAAAGTCGATTATTAAATAAGAGACGGTACTATCTTTTAGTATATTCAGATAAGTATTAATTTGTATGGTTACACTTCAGTTTTCCCAGACCAATTCTAAAATAAATATAAGAACTAAAAAATAATTTTTAACCAAGACTGCTCTAAAAGTCCAAGATTAAACAAACACAGGCACTTTAAATTAAATTGTACACATATCGTATACTCGAAGTGACATTTTAAAATTAACTTGACTGCTTTATATATATAATTCTTCTGTACGTTTATCTGTCACTGAACTTCTCTTAAACAATTAAACGCCTTCATCGATCAAATACGGTTAAGCGGGTTTTCATGGAACCTTTTTTGTTTTTCAGCGAGTCTCCTGATGATTAAAATTCAAGATTCGATCCAGTAGGTGGCGCTACGATTTAATTGCAGATAATTTTGTCTTTGCTAGTATTCTAAATATTATTAAGGAGGTGAATATGAATTTGTTTACTTTTTGACGTGATAACGTCTTATAAATCGAAGAACGCCGGCTACACGCGCAAAAAAACAAGACTCATTGTCACGTTCCGCCTGAGCCGAGCGTGCAACCGAGAGCGCGGAATAAGCGGTAGAAAGTCACGATCAGACTAAGCGTTCGGCTTGTGACGCATCTATCTCTTCCACTCCCTCAGCCAAGGCGCCCGAGCCGTTATCAGGTAAAATTATCGTTCGTAAACCGACTTTATAGACTGCCAATTTTTTTTTTGTGTGTTTCTTACACTATGTTATTTTAACTGCTCAATCGAACATTATAAGTTGTTGCATAGCCATTATCTCGTTACCAGAGTAAAAGCACATAGGGTACCTTTTAGTCACAAAAAAGTACTACCCCCAAGGAATAGGTAAAATCCTGAGGGGACTGAAGCCGCAGTAAAAAGCTAGTAATATATAATAATAGTTGCAACGATCATACATACTGACATAATATATGTTATTATTAAATTCAACATGTTTTATCTTCCATAGTCAGAGTTCAAAGTACAAGACTCGCAACAAGCATCAGTCTGTACAACAGTCGCGAGAAGTTATAAGCTTAGTTAGTTCCTGAGAGAAATTGCCATGAAAATAACAGATAAATACCACGGACTAATGTTTTTGCGTAGATATAAAATACTTCATGATTCTGTTGATCTGTTGACTGGTGAAAACGGCATGAAAATCCGTTCTGTAGTTTTTTAATTTATCGCGAACAGATAAGCGCACAGACCAGAGGATTTTGTTTTAAAATATGTAGTGATATGTGGTGATGAACTGTTATCTGTGTTATCTATCTATTATTCGTCCATGTGAAATTGATCAAAAATATCACAAGCGCGTGATACCTGCGCTGTATTGGACTCCAAGAGTAAATATACATAATTGAAAGTCATTATTTTTATGTAATTTGTATCATGTTATCTTTTTGGTTAATTTGGCGGCCTTTTTGTTTTATTTACCGCGCTTGCGTATACATAACTCAGTGATTATAGCAACGTATAAGAATAACTTAATTATATCAACAATATATTAATATACAATAATATATAGTATGTCTATATACTAAAAGATTTAACACATATTGTTCGATAATGTATAGCTTAAAATTTTCATTATTTTCTTATATAGTGTTAGTGAGCACTAAGGGTGGTATATAGTAGGTTAAAGTTCTAGGTATTTTGCTGATCATAAATCCCATCTCATTCGATATAGCTACTATTAGTATTCACATATCTAATGTACACGTTACATGTTACAGTAGATGGCGTGCGTGTCGTAGTTACAATTCTTTATGAAAAAGCATTTCTGTAATGTACACACCTACTCACAATTTTACATTGCTTTAATACATTTTAAAAAAGCGCGTGCGGAGCCGCGTGTAACAGCTAGGTATATATATATATATATATATATAATTATTAATATTTACTAGCTAATATTTGCCCGCTTTGCTGTGCACTAAATAAACTTTTCATAAAAAAGAAAAAAGTGCGTGTATCAGTGTGTACCGAGTGAGGAAGTGTAACTTCTTTGACTTATATGTATTAAATCACATATACTAGTATATAAGAATGCTCATAAACTATATTCTATACGAAATCTCGTAGATAAAGACAGACACTTAGGTATACATACTTACACATACATATAAAAAATACCTACCTTCCGTTTAATGCGTAATGCGTAACGGGAGTTTTTCCTTACCGTGCAATAAGAAGTTCCATTTCAAAATCAACAGGAAAGTAATAAATAGAGATAAAGTTTATAATTAGAATTAAGAGTGTACGAATATTCGAATTAACGAATTATTTGTTAGCGAATCAAACCGAATAATTCGATTCGAAATCCGAATCGAGCATTCGATTTATTCGTATAATTAGTTAAAATCATTAAAATAGTTGGAATTATCCGAATAGTTTGAATAGTTCATATGGTTCGAATAGTTATTCGAAAATCGAATCGAACGTCATTATTCGATTCACATCGATTGGAGGATTATTCGCACACAACTTATTAAAATCATTTAATTTATACTAGAAAAAAGTATACTTAACCTATTTAACACCTTCAAAATTAATTGACATGGCTATTCTATAAAGGCATTATGAATCCCAATTTATTGTTTATTAAATCAGAGTTGTTTCATGGCTGTCACTCTTATTAGCCCGTTTGCCCAAGAGGCACGTCTTTTGTCTTTGTCGGTAACCTCTCGGGCCCCCTTTCTGCTGGCTATCAAGAGTTGACATGAGCAAATTGAAATGTCAGCTTCACGTAAATTGACTGCAAACTATAATCATAATAAATAACGTATATATTTTAATTCATTGCTCTAAGTATTATGATAACTGATAACCCACCCTCTCCCCCAGGAGGGTGGCGTATCCATAAGGGATTTCCCCACGCTAAAAAAAAAAGATAGGTCACGAATTGCATGTATCAGGCAACAGCCCAAGCCGAGGTGTACCGTGCACCCTTGAGCTAGTTGTCAAATAAAACCGGCTGAGTGCCTTAAGCGCTCGCCTTAGTAGTCCGGTGAAGCTGTTAAGATCTTGCTAGATCAATAGAATAGTCAGTTCGAAAAAAGAAAAAAAAAATTGTGAGTTTGTGAGGTTGTAGCGGGTAATCTCAGAAACTACTGAACCGACTTTGAAAATTCTTTTACCAATAGAAATCCACATTATTGTTGAGTGCCATAGACTATATATTAACCGGAAAAATAAAAAACTTTTTTGTGGTAGTCGGATTTGCAAAGTAAGTCGGAGAAAAAATGGTCGAACGAAAACGTTTCTTACGAACGCAGCCTTAACGATGAGAGATATATGATTGAGTTCTAAAGAAAAGTTCTAGAGCTTGATAATGCCTACAGTCAGCGACAGCATATCTCTAACTTTTATATTTAAGTCACAAAAGTAGTTTTTTATAAAACAAAAATTATTAAAATCTTTAAGTGCTGTTTATAGGTCATATTATCAAGAAAAATTATGAATTCTTATCAATATGTAATGATATAATAACTGAGCCACAACAACGCGTCGCCGTGTCAGCTAGTTGTAGATAAATAGTATACTATTGACATACTATGAAAGTCTAAAATAAATATTCTGCTTTCAGTGAAATAAATAAGGATACCTCGTATGATTTCTTTTTCAGGAAAGATTTTCTTGGATACATTGAAAAAGTGTAACGGAATCAACGGTTTAGGATAAGTCACTAATCTAAAATTTATACCTAATGTTAGTTTTAAATATGTTAACTGTTTCAATAACAATTGAATTCAATTGTTAAAAAATAATTAAATTTAATAACTATTATACTAGTTTCGATGCTATAATCGATGTCATTTTTATTACCATTGTATAAAAAGAGACAAAAAGGGATTCGGTGTTAAATGAATTAACTCAAACAATATTTTACCAACCGATTGAAAAAAATATTTATCTATGGACGGCTCCATTACTAGCAAGTAACATGAGTTGTATTTTATTTACAAAATCTACATTAACGCTAGCGAAGCCGCGAGAAATAGTTAGTGTTATGTGAAATGTTTACTATACGTCTGATGCCCGGTTTCTGAGGTACTTTAATTGTACTTTATCTGTTTAATAGCGTTATCGGTTCGACAATTTGTCAAATTGCGTTTCTGAACATCTTCGATCAACAATAACTAGATAAAGGGTCACGTACAAGATCGAAGCTAAAAGCTGTCCGCGTAAATATATACTTATGTGTAGCTATTTGTTTACTAAGAAAGGGAGAAAAAAAAGTTGTAAAACAGTTTTAAGTTCAACCTAATTACAACCATAACACCTTGTAATAAAGTCACAAATGTTCAAAATATTATCTAATACTTACGATAAAACGAGCAAAGCAATAATTTACTCCCATCACAAATGAAAAGACAACATAAACAACATTTAGTGTGAAATCAACCTTAACACTTAAAGAACAAAGTACGCTCTCCCGTTATTGTTCGTGTTTGTGCGTGGTTGGAGAGAATAGGTCAAAAATTTGATATTATTTGTTAGTTTAAAGCTTAAAATATAACTTATTCAACATGTAATTAGTGAAAATAAGTAGTTAGTAAAGTACTCCGGCCGTTAAATTGCTTTTTCGGGTATTATTTTTGCATCTTTTGAATACACTGCGGCATGTGAAACGTGCTTGCATTGACTGTATTTCAAACAAACTAAACAAAATAAGGGCTCACATTTCAAGTGAGCTGTTATTTACGGAGACGTATTTTTCGCGCCAACCCTTTATCTAGTTATTGTTGATCGAAGCTGATCACACAATAATACAATAAATGTTAGTAAAATTCAACGGGCCATTTGACAGTTTATGTTATGGATAACTTTGTTGAGTTAATAACTATTGGTAGTTTAACCGTGTATCTCAGAAACCGGGCATTAATAGGGCAAAAAAGATTACGCATATATATATATATAAGATTAATATTGGAACAAAGAATAAAACTTGTATGTGTTGCTCTGTAAACATAGAAAGTTTATTTATTGCATAATAAATTACATAAAACTATGCTAATTTACATAATTATCTACATAAATACCCACCTGTAAACATAGAAACGACATTACAAGTTTATCTTTTAAAATTTTAGTTTCTACAATTTTTCTTTAATATTTTATCAATTACTTTGACATGACATTACATTTATTTTTAATATACTAAATTTATTAGAGAGTTTGTAACTGGAAGATGATGAAACTCCATGTAATACTTAAGAAATGCATTTTCTTTACATCTCCCCCCTTTAGGAAGAAAATTTTCTGCAAAATTTTCGTCAAATGTACATCATGTTATGTTTATTCTGTTTCTTCGTCGCCTATTATTAAAACTGGAACAAGTTTTGTAACGTGGAATATATTTGACTCCATCTTTTTGTGACCTGTATTTATTCCATATATCGTGCTTGAAATTTTCTCAATAACCTCGTAAGGTCCAATTCTCAATTCGTCTAATTTCTTCCTATTAAGTTTATTTCCGTTTTCCACGTATACCATGTCTCCAACTTTAAATTCGTAGAATTTTCGATTTTTGTCAAAAATCTTTTTATTGCAATCATGCGACTTTATTGTATTTTCAAGTGCTATTTTTTTATCTCTGGTCCAATTATCATTCGATTTTACTTGTTTTAATTCATAGTTGTCAAATAAAATCGGCTGAGTGCCTTAAGCGCTCGCCTTAGTAGTCCGGTGAAGCTGTTAAGACCATACTAGGTCAATAGCATAGTAAGTTCGAAAAAAAAAATCTAATGTTCTTTGCTGTACTTATGACAACGTGTATGGAAAATTTCATGATCATTGCTTGAGTAGTTAAAACGTGAAAGCCTAACAAACAAACTCACTTTCGTATTTATAATATTAGTTAAAATTTGAATTAGTTCATTGCAGCGCCTGTAATAGTTTCATATATTTGAATTACTTGTAATATAAATATAAAATTGTTATTTAATTAGTAATTAATTATAAAAAATAGTGCGTGGAGTCCATTCGTGCGGATGAAGTGAAACTTCGTAATGTGGAAATGAAAATACGAAGATTTAGAAATTGATTTTTAGTGAAATTATATTGTTTCTTTAAGACGAACTTTATTGACATTGCTTACAATTCACAATTGATCGCATCTTTTAATTATCATTTTCGAGTAGAGAAATATCCAAATCTATAACATTTACAATGGGATTATGATAACTAAAGTAAGATACGAAATGTTTGATTATTTTTATCGCTCTGTCTCTTTGTATTCCCCCTCCCCAGGGGCGTTAAGCGTTTAACGCAACCTTGTTGGAAGTCGCATTAGAAGTTTCACTTCAAAAATAGAAATTATGATGCAATTAATTTTCTTCCTAGACTGATTTTTAAAACAAATATGTGTATTAAATCAAATCATTGTAAAAGTATATATAATTTCTTAAATTATAAAATTTCAAATACTTTAACACTAGTAAAATGTAATGTTTCTTTCTTTTCAACTTTTTTTTTTTAATTAACTTTCTTTCCAATATGCCAGTACATCTATACTATGCCTTTCCCATAGCGTTATGCTTAATAACTGATAAGAGTCGCCTTAGTTAATACTCAATGAGCGAAGTTCAGATATACCACATCCAGCATCTGTAAATCTTCTATAACTTTATTGCGGTAAGTCTCCCAGTCAAATTACGTAGAACGCTGCAAAATGAAACGGCTCAGCAACGTTGCCTATTCGACGACTCCTTTAAAATCGCAGCAATAACAATAATTCCTGATAAGTATTATTGACTTTTTATTCAATCCATTACCGTTTGATATACTCAGTGAAGTAACGAATTGACTCTCGTGTCTTACGACAGATATGGGGACGATTGCCGAAATCAATCTCTGAGCATACTTTCGTTTAATTGAAACCCGTTGGTGGCTGGTTTTAATACTAAAATAATATTTTTATGTCAGTTTCGTCTGTTTTGAAGTTATGGTATCGGTTTGTTAATAGATGTACTTATGTAATTTTTGGAAATATACTTCGCGTTAGGGAAAAATGATGAGAGTAAATTTTTACGATGCGCGCGCACACCGTCACGAAAAACCGACACCCTGAAGTTAGCTATAGTTAACATTATAGTTTTTCACAAAACGTTACCAACAAAGTAAAAGTAAGGACATCTACGTGTGTTTGCGTGAGAACTGACAACTGTAATCACGATATTTATTTATTCAAGTATTTCTGGGCCTATAACACTTTTTTGTATCAGTCCGAATAAAATATATACAAATATATATTTTCTCAAATAATATTATAATAATTTACTAAATTATTATTATTTACTAAATTTAATTATAAGTGATACTAATTGTTTTCACATTTTACTTTGAGGAATTATTATATGTGATAAAAATAGTTTTTACATATTACTTTGAGTACGTTTCTAGAATTTCGGGTTAGTTGACGGTATGTATGTATTATTTATTTATATCATATACTAAAATAAATTTTCATATTCTTATTTAATGTGTAATAAGTTTATAAATAAATTAATAATAGATTATTATCTTGTTACGTCAAAGAAGTATAACTTCTAACGAGTGTACACACACACTTTTTAGTAGATTCATCCTTCGGACTGTGGACGCTCCGGTGCGGGACATTGTGGAATATAACCTAAAAATGGCAATAATGGATCAAAATGCAACCGTCATAAAGACAATAACCTTATTAAAAATTCATCCGAAAATAGCTAATAGTTACGTGAAATAATAATAAATAAAGAAATGCATTTTCTTTACATATATATATATTTTTATGGATTTAGCTTATAGATATTGTTAAGATATCTATTGTTCACGTATATGTATTGATAACAATTATTACGTTGCATATTCCAAACCATAGTTCTTATTGTGTAATGACGCGTTTTATTTTTTTATTGTAGCACGGCAAAATGACTGCACTGTGCCTGGTGGTAAGCACAGTACAATTAAAAAACAACGGCGACGACCGAGTGACACACTGTCCATCACCGGTCGCCGCTGTCATGCCGGCCTGCGAAAACCTGAATATGTACAGGCTCATCCCGAAACGCGACCCGTAGAAGCGAATCACTATTACGGGCTTTTTCGCCATATACATGGTGGTTGCGACCCAGTCAGGCTGTAAAACCCTACCACCCCGCTTTCGCCATTGTCTCGTTCGTTATTCAGCAGGGTGCACCACGTGCAGGTGAGGTTGACTTGGATGTCTCAAGTCTTAGATGTTATTCGACACCCCTTACACCCCAAATAAACCATAACATAAAAATAATAAAATTATGTTAGTTTATCAAAATATATTTAGGGCTAAATGCAAAATATACACTCGACCACATGAGAAGGTTACGCGCACTAAATTTCGTCACTTTGCACTTTCGTCTGTTTCTTTTTGTTCCAGTGATACATATTTGCTGCCAATCAATTTCAGGCGGAAGTGCATAATAACGTCCCCTGTCATAATTAATGATGGACATCCACAAAGTAACGCCTTCATCAGCGCTTCTTCTCCGCCGTACATGCAATATTTTATTTATTTATTTAACGCTTGTAATTCGTAATTGATAGAATTAAGTCACGTATAGATTTCAAAATGCACATTTATAATAACTTATAATTATGCTTTTCTAATATTAATGTGACCCAAAAGATCTTTGTAAAGTAGAACTGGCTGAAACTAATTTATTAGCCACTAACCTACTATGATCTCGGAGCACTCATTAAGCTACCTAATATATACGTCGTCTATATGGATTCATAATTCCAACCCTTAATTTGCATATAATGAAAATTATGAAGGAACTGACGCTCCCGCCTCCATTAAGACAGTATAAACCGATAAAATTATGTGACCTCATTTGTTACTTAGTCGGACCCGTTGGGGCTTTACGTGAGAAATTACCGAAAGCTTCTGAAGACATTTATTTGGCCCTGACTCTTCAATAAATCTCACTAAAAATCGGTTAAGTGTGGTTTAATGGCAAAAACGTATTCGAATTTTAAATTATTTGACACAAACTCAATATAAAAAAAAATGTAGAGCGATATAGGTATGTATGTAACCGCCTAGTTTAATAAAATCAACTATATTTATCTCAAAATCCGTATTGAATCTTCGAGGTAGTAAAGATGTCTGTGAGAACCGGAGCTCTTCATATTAATATTTTAGAGGTCGCACTCTGGGTGTTTCTATTTCCCATATAAATAAAACAAGACAATTTACTAAGGCACGAAAAGTTACTAAGTTTTATACTGTAATTTAAGACGGATTAATTCTAAAACGGTTATAAGTAGTAGGAAAAATATGTAGTGAAAAACTATGTACGTATTACTTAAGAGTGTTTGATCCTTTTTAGGCTTTGATTGACTGAACACCATCACCAAACCCGACTCTGTATTCAATTAATTGTGCTAACGCCACTAGCACTCCGGCCTAGCAAGTATTCGATAAAAACAATTCGTCAATCGAATTATATTTCCTGTACTACATGACCATTTAATAAATCAATTATAACTGATGTTAGGACATTCATATCATGTTTATTACCTAATACGTCTTTAAGTTAGTTACCATACAGGGGCAATTCAAAAAACTTAATGATAACAAAATCGAGGGATACAGTTTGGCAATGTAGTTTCGAATCTATTCTCTACATCCAAAACTAAATTATACCATTGTATAGCTAAAGGATCAAAGAATGTTTTACGCTAAGTCAGGACTGTAACACATCGCACGCGACAGGGGAATAAGAGCCACCATTTCGAGGTCATTCTGCTGTTTTTTGAGATTTCCATTTTTTTTACGTTCGACCACTTACATCTTTAGTATAAGACTCAAGCCGTTCGGCCGTACAAGAAATACTGTTCGCATCTTTGGCATAGTTTCGCTCAAACCTCCTTACGCTGTGAATGGATTGCAGTGATGGGTTATCCGCATTGTGAATGATGCAGGCGAGGATTCTGAAGGGTTAATTAACTTTACTGTCTTCTCTTCTTTCCACTACACAAATACAGGGACGAGTATTTGTTGGACGTGGCGGATTTACTGTAGCAAACATCCTGGCAAGAATAAAGAAGTTCGAAAATTCTTATCTCTGCCGCTGTGTGCAGATTGAGATCGCTCCCCGGTCAGCATTTTTCTCCCTGTTAAGATATCGGGTGCTACAAATGAGGAGTGAAATCATTTACTGTAATTTCCATTAGAAACTGTTTTGTCTTTTTTTTCGAACTGACTACGCTATTGACCAAGCAAGGTCTTAACAGCTTCACCGGACTACGGACTACAACTGTTTTGTCATTTTGACGAACTATATAGAATAAAAATATAAAGGTGAAAGATATTTAGCTAATTATTCCGAAAGGCAATTTGCAAATATTCTTATTATAAATCACAATAATTGTTACAGCCATTTGAAACTAATGTACTTTATACATGAACGTAAAAACTAAATTATAATGGCTGTCAGAGGAGTATTATAGATGTCTAGTAGACATGAAAATTGTAGTTATTTTATAGTAGTGGAATTATTTTTTATCATTGCTATTTCATTTGCTTTTTTTTTTGGAACTACGACTATTTGCCTGATGGGACTTCACAGCTTCACCAGACTAAATTTGAGTTCCATATTTTTCCATATTTAAAATAATAGAAATTCGTTGATAAATTTTCTACCCAGCGAACTTTTGCAGCTTATATATTTAACATAGTCTCTGCCCGCGACTTCGTCTGCGTGGAGTAGTTACATTGGGTTAACGCTAACACACAACGGAAGCTCTCAAGAGGAAAAAATACCCTGATTTTGCAACATTCTTCATTGCTGCTCCGCTCCTATGGGTCTTAGCGTGATGATATATAGCCTATAACCTTCCCCGATAAATGAGCTATATAACATTGAAATAATTTTCCAAATCAGACCAGTTCCTGAGATTACCCCCTACAACGTCACAAACTCACAAACTGTACCTCTTTATAATATTATTATAGATTATAGACTATAGAAGTATAGATTAATAATGACACATTTATTCAAACTATATAAAAATAGCAATGACGCATGAAATGTTCCATTGCTAATTATACGCAAAACTCTTTGGAGAATTTGTCGACCGCTTTTGCCGGTTTTTTAAACTATGATGAAAATGTTTAACATTACTTATCTATGCGTGTAATTTTTTGTCGACCATTATACAATCTTTTGTCCTACAATTTAAATGGAAAAATTTTGGTTATATTTTTATTTAAGACTAGCTGTGCCCGCGATTGATTTTTGATTTTTTACTTTTCTCATACTCTCATACTTAAATCGCGGCCCCATTATTGTTACAATAACTTTTAATAGAGCGGACCGATTTTAATGACAAATTAATAAAGACTAAATTACTCCCGAGGCTATGCTTTATGATTTCCTTATATGAGGTTTTATTGTTAATCCAGTACTTTAGCAGTGATGCGTGTTCATACAAACAGACAGACAGACAGACTTACATTTCTACAAATGATTGAATATCACTTATTCTTAGACACCTGTATCATTTTTTCCCAGAAAATCGAAAAATTACAGACACGTTAGATTTACTGTTTACTATAGGTATGTATAATAGATATAGATGTTATTGACTGAGGAAGGCAATACTTTGCGAAAATCCATCATTAGTGAAGTACCTATGTACTTATTTAATAACATTTAATCACGTACTATTTGATATGTAATGTATAATTATTGTTCATTTCTCTTATTTTCGGCCTTTAGTTTAACAATTACTTGAACCGATAAATTATCACATACAATAAAAATCACTCGGATATAATTAGTATTACATTTGCTACAGGCGTTCGTATAATCGAAATAAATACAAACGGTACCCTAAAAGTCAACTCGCATGCTTAACTGTAATAAATAATACAATATACTTTTGAATTCATTACCTAAGTAGAACGTTTCTTGTGTCAATAGTTCTAATAATGTAGCAAAGAGAAATATATCCGCTTGTGAACTGAATTTGAATTCACAACAAAATGCTGACCGCATTTCGCTGGCGGATAAATAACTAAAGCGTGCTTTGCAAAAAAAATATTATTGCACTAAATTTCCATGGAAACTACGTATTCCCGGATGTTTTTCATGTTTCAGCGTTTATTCCACTGCATTTAAGTCATTTCATTAGGTATTTCAACACTAACTGCAAGAAAAAGGAATTTTCTGCAATGAATGCATAACTACGGGATATTATATAAATTTAAGATTTTAATAAAGAATAAGCTATTTTAGTATCATAAAATTAGTTGTATCATAAGAGTTACTTGTTTTATGTGAATATATTGTAATTATTCTGTTATTTATTTTTTTAAGTCCGTATAATTTAATCTATATTTTTTTACCGATATTGAGTTAAACCTCTGATAATTTATAATATTGTTACTTAACCTTTACATAAGAGCATGGTTATATGTAGCTCAAATATAACCCAAAAAAATTAAAAATATTCTCAAAATTGATTCAACTGATTTAAAGGTTTACCAACACTGGACATAAAACAGTAACTTCAAAATTACGTGATTACTAACTGATACCCGCCCGCATCGCTCTTCATCAACTAAACTTTTAAACGTGGCTCAGGTTCAAAAATAAGTAACCTAGAACTTTCTAGAACAAATTCTGCAACGAATTGCTAGTCTTATGCCAATTCAATAGTTTTACAGTGATCGAGCCTCAAAAGTAAACGTTTTCATTATATACTTATATATGCATGAATAAATACAATATGATGTAATGTGTAAAAGTATTACTTGATATACCTATATTATATTCTTTTATGAATTTATTCCGCTTGATAGGTCGTGTGCACACAGTCGATGTCGTAGGGAATCGACCGGCCTCAGAGAGTGACGGGGACAAATTGACATGTCCTGTCCGCCTTTACTGCCCTATTCAAATATTTACGTCGAGGGAAATATAACAAAATGACAGTTCTACGATCATGCCATATGCCTACATAATATAATAATAGTAGAATGGAACATAATATATTTATTTATGAGTAAAGAATTCTATAGAATTGTTTATTCTGTAATATGAGTAATTGCATAGAAATAAGGTTAGGATTTTATCCAGCAAACTAACGTAATATCTATACACTAATGTTCGCCCACTATCTATATTCGACCATAATCATTGTTGAAAATTGACTCAAAATAATTGAATGATATGAGGAAACATAAGTAAATTTGACTTTGAAATTTTAATCCAATTTATTTTAATTTATACGTTAAACTTTTTATATTATGTTCTCTATGTTATTCTACGTGCTATGATATGTGCTCTATGTTATCAAAATTTTCTATTGTTGCATTATATTTATCAGATAACAAAATAAAAATGTGTGTTTTTGAAGTTAATAAAAATAACTATTTCCATTGCTTTTATACAAATTGTATTAAAAGAAAATACAAATATGTGTGATTCAAATGATTAACAGCTTGCGTACAACGGTTATGAAATAACAACATACTTTTCTTACAGTTTTGTACACATCAGCAGAGTAAAGAAGGCGAGACCACCGAACCTTTACTTTACATAATAAATCAATGTCAGTGTGTCCGCTGTCGACAATTCCAGTAAACTATATTCGAATACAACGAAGAGGACATGTCCGTGTTTTGGTGGAATACGCCATCGCTAGAAAATTGAGTTTGGAGCTCAGCTATCGTATCGTTTCTAAGAAATGTTATTACGATTCTGTAGAGAGATTTCCGTTTGAATGCACTGAAGTTTGAAAGACAAAATATACTTTTTAGTAACTTAGAGAAATCATTAATTTTAATATTGTTTTAAAAACTCTTGGCCGAGTAAACCCGTATATTTATGTTACAAAAATCTTGACTAGAAACTTGAGTTTCTAGATCAAATGTATATGCAATGACTAATGAATAATTTCATATCGTACCTAAGAAATCTTTTTAAGATGTTAGTTCGGCTAATGTTTGCGTGAACTGTTGTTTGAAAGGCAAATTTATATTTTAGTAAAGTTTAAAGTGTTTATAGATAAAAAGTTATATGAATGATAAGGGAATTTTTAATCTTATATTTCTACATTACTACATTTATACATTAATATTGAAATTTTCAATTCCATCATATTTATCGTTTGTGCTACGGAGAAACTAGATAGTTACCTATTGATCACGTAATGCATGTTTTAAAACTATAACCTTGTAATGTATTACTTATGTCATGAATAAACTAAAACAAAATTTATTGCAGTATATGGTTACTTTATTTACTGTATTACGGATTTATTTTTTTGGTGGTAATTACACATTATAAAAATTAGGGAAGGGATTAAATTCTGCTGCATTCGAATTACGTAAGATTTTCCAGCTAAGAGATATTGTCATTCACTTCGCTTACTTCCACAGCTTAATTAATGGCTTATGTTATTTTGCTTTGAGGAACAGTAGCTGAGGTAGATATCATATTTCTATTACAAAAGCGAGCAGTTCGAGCAATTTAAAATATGGGACCTCGCGAATCATTGAAGACTTCTTTAGGCTTTTTCAAGCATTATATATTTTAACTTTGCTCTACCAATATATTCTTGACAATCTAATGTCCGCAATAGAAAATCTGGATTCAATAAAAGACCAACATAATCTAAATACTTGAAACAGTGACAAATTAGTCATCCCTGTTGGTTCAGTAAGACCAGTAACAGTTTTTTAGGTAATGGTGTTAGATTTTACAACAAACTTCCAAAGCACATTAGTGATTTTCCAAATTGTACGTTCAAGCGCCATGCCATGTCAAGCGGGCTTTGATGTCAAAAGGATATTATAGTGGAGATCAATATGTGAGCGACGGTTACATCTGGGATTAACCTCTCTCTGTGGAACCTATGTAATGTACTGTATTATGTACCTACTTTAAAAAAATAAAGCCAATCAAGTTTCTTGATGGTTCTTCTCGATGACCTGGTTATTTTTCGAACCGGTGATAGTTTTGACGTTCATAAGCACCTTCTTGTGGCCTAAATTGAATAAAGTATATATGATTTTAAATACAGTGTAAACTCTTTAGAACGTCCTTCGTTACAACGACAAACTTTCTATAATGTAGAAATTAGTTTAATTTGGTTGGTTTGCCACCAAACCTTTTTTTGTTCTCTACTTTCCATATAATGAAATATCTTAATTACGAAAAAAAATACTCGGTCCCTTGAAATTCGTTCTAAAGAGTTCACTGTATACAAATCTAATGATAACATTTAAAAGAAAATCGCTCGATACTTTCGGTACAGTATAAAAAGTTATCAGAAAGTAATGCAATCAATCTAAATTATAATTATTCAAAAAAAATACAGCAACAAAAAGGGTATTGGGCTCGTCCGGGATTTGAACCCGGGACCTCTCGCACCCTAAGCGAAAATCATACCCCTAGACCAACGAGCCACATACACGACGTTTGAAAGTAAGTATTAGTAACATCAACCTATAATCAATAACGTATGTTCATATAATTTTTGAACATAACTGAATTACTATTTATACACAAAATCTATTATTGCACGTTTGACGATTCGGAATATGAAACATGCCTATGTAACATTTAATTTAATTTATACTGCGCGTATTCTTTCCAATCACGGTAAGTTACGATAACCGTCATAGTAAAAACTACTTTTTCTTTTTATTTAAATATTATCATTATTTATTTATTTAACAGTGTAAACATTTATTTAAAAAAAAGTAGCAAATAATATATATTTAGAAGTGGTGGACACAATTAAGATAAAAAAATTTTGGGCTCGTCCGGGATTTGGGCTCGTCCGGGATTTGACCCCGGGCCCTCTCGCACCCAAAGCGAGAATCATCCCCCTAGACCAACGAGCCGATGATGTCTATAAAGCAAAATATCGATTTGAAATAAAAGAAATATTTTTATGATCAATTTATAAATCTAAAATATTAATATCTGAAATTTATATATATATATATATATATATATTTTAAAAAAGACATATGATTTAAGTACTTTCCAATAAAGATAATCCTACATTATTTAATTTTTGAATCCTGAATATTAACATTAACTAAACATTGATATAAACACGACGTGATAATCATTAAAAATTAAAAGAATATGTTAGATCCTCATATAATAACAAACGGTATTACTTCATGACAGAACGAAGGTGGTTCAACTCTTTTAATATTAACGGTAAGTAACTGGCGAACCTCATAAAACTCGAACCAAGGTCACCTATTATGTGACTAATCGACTTTCTATTATCGTATACGTTGCTATTACTGCACACGCGCGATAGATAATATATGATATGGGAGGATTTTATTAAAGAAGATTTAATAGCATTTCACTATGAAACTGGACGTCATCATCCAGTTCATCTTTGCTTGCCGTAGCATGTAATTGAGGATAAGTGTCACGCTGTGTTTGTCATATTGTAAACCAATTCTACGATGTTTGAATCTTGCAATATGGCTACAGATGCAAAGGAGCATATTGGCATTTTATTATCGATAAGGATGCAATATAAGGATCAATCGGGTCAAGCGGGTTTCAATATCTAAAGACTATTACAATATGTGAACGATTGTGACGTTTGGAAATGACGTTACTCTCTGTACATCCACTAAAAACGAATGTAACTATTTATGTTTTGCAAAAATATAACATAAAAAGATAAACCAAATCAAGTTTCTTGCCGGTTCTTCTCCGTGACTGGGTTGTTTTCCGAACCGGTGGTAGCTTTGACGTTCATAAGCGCCTTCTCAGGGCCTGAATTGAATAGAGGATATTTTGTTTGAATCAATCAACGTAAAATTCAACATAGAAGTATCAATAAGGATGATACATAAACAAAGATTGTGGAATTTATAGGTTACTAGCCGATTCGTGCCCACTTAGTTGTGCGGTAATAGGCATTATCAAGCTACAACTTTTCTCTAGAACTCAATCATATATATCTCATAATTAAGGCAGCGTTCGTAAGAAACGTTTTCGTTCGACCATTTTTCTCCGATATTACCCCCTAAAACCTCATAAACTTTACCTCTTTATAATTAAATATATTTTAGTTAGTATAGATTATAGATAATATAATTAATTAATAGCTTCTGCCCGCGACTTCGCACGTGTGAAATAATTATTTTGGGAACCGCAGCGGAAGCTCTCAAAAGGAAAAAAATACCCCGATTTTAAAACATTTTTCATTGTTGCTCCGCTCCTATTGGTCTTAGTGTGATGATATGTACTCGTAGCCTATACCACTCACATAAATAACGTGGCTTTATATTGATAAAAGATTTTTCAAAGTCGGTTTAGTAGTTCCTGAGATTACCCCCTACAACGTCACAAACTCACAAACTTTACCTCTTTATAATATTAGTATATAGATTATAGCGCCTTCCCGTGACTTCGTCCGCGTAGTAATAGTTACTACTCTGGACTAACGCTGACACACAGCAGAAGCTCTAAAAAAACATCTCGATTTTTAAACATTTTTTATCTGTGCTCCGCTCCTATTGGTCTTCGCGTGATGATATATAGCCTATAACTATTCTCGATGAATGAGCTATATAACACTCAAAGAATTATTCAAATCGGACCAGTACTTCCTAAGATTACCACTTACAACGCCACAACGTTTACTTTACCTCTTTATAATATTATTAGTATTAGTATAGATTATACGGCATAAGATATTAACTTCATTTCGATTATTAGGTTTAATTTTATTTTCACGATATCCAATTTGTAGCTGCTTTCTAACTATATTTATCACAAACACATAATAAAAGTTTTTTTACAGTTATAGATAAATCACTTGTAAACCGGTTTTATAAAATATTTATAACAATTACTTTGAACAGAATATGAACACGCAAGGCGAATTAAGTTCTGGGCATCATTCACCAAATTTTACACGAGATTTATTATTACTTATAAATTTATCGTCAGAAAGACATTCGAATAAATTACTTCTCCCTAATATTTGTCGCACAGGTCTACTCAAAAATTCTATAAATTCTTCCATTTTCATCATCGGAGAATAAATTAGAAAAACTCATTTTATTTTGGAAAAACGTAGCACAGAATTATAAAATTACACTCCATGACAGTTCAGTAAACGCGTTTAGCCGCGCTAAACAGTTCCCACAGAGCATTTAACTTTGACAGATCGCTAAACGTATTTAGCGCCTTAAAATTGTCGGTACAAGATACTTGTTTGATTTAAATAAAAAAAATTGTTTAAATATAAGTTAAACACAATTAAGTCATTTGATACAAGCGGCCCAATATAAGTTCGACTATTAAAATGATTTTATACACTTTGAAAATAAAATATTTATCTTCCTAAATTATCTGATACTTAAGACTCTCCTGCAATAATCTTTATTCAATTCAAGCGCAGTGAAACTACTCTAGAACATATGTGCCCAAAAATTATCACATCATGCGAGATTGCTCAATATCGAAAGGTTTTAAGAATAACAACGTAACGTGAAGTCGTAAAGTTTGAGATAGATGTATTTATAGAAGACGGGTGCACCTCGGAGGCACGCCGTAAAATGTATCGTCGCTCGATTTATTCATGCTGTCTGCCACCTAAACCGAATCCCACACTCGGATCGAATGTTGATTGCTGAGCTGCCTACGTATCTACATACGTAATGCGGAATCGTGTTTACTAGGAATACGCTAACAAACTGGTTTCTGCGTGCACTGATCACGAGTATTACCAAGTTTTGGGGTCTCTGTTATATATTGCTGTCTTTATAGTAACCATAAATTATAAATATACAGGGTTTCGAGAGAATTTTCGAAAATCTTTAAATGCAGTTTTATTTCTTTTCAAAAATAAAGGAAAGTTTCTATGGTGTAAAATTTGGGGTTAAATTGAATTATATTTATATATTAACCTTCTTTATTGAATAGACACCAACCATAACACAAAAAAAAATAGTTACTGACATCGTGACTTTTCAAAACCCTTTTTTATACGTTACATATTTTAGTGTAGTCCGGTGAAGCTGTTAAGGCCTTGCCAAGCCAATAAAGTGGTCACGTTGAAATAAAATGCTTAGTGTTTGGCCCCAATTTCAATTACGGTGTGGTTTAATATGGTAAATACGTTAGACTTAAAGGGGAACTGACTCTCGAGTTCAGCTGTAGAGACACACATAGATATTTGGTGACAAATAGTTCATAAATTTTCTCTTGACTAAGTATGGATCGAGAGAAAAACATATTTTTATTGTAATTCTATCATTACTGTTAACCTCTATGGAAAAGCGCTATAAGACTTTGAAAGTCCTCTATCGGTAGTAAAACTCTCGTTAAAATTGCTGCAGCCGTCTCAAAGACAAACAACAAACACTTCAATTTTATTTGTATTTATACATTATAGAATATTCTTATATTTACTCATTTATGTCCGGTTTCTGAGGTACTCGGTTAAACTATCATTAGTTATTGACTCAATAAAGTTAAAGATAAACTGTCAATGCGTTTCTGAGTACACAACGAGTTATAACTAGTTCTTTGATGTGAAGAAA